>JAMXBB010000004.1:93563499-93599250 GCA_024138015.1 Lumnitzera littorea | reverse complement strand
CTTAACACATAGTTAACTTATAATTAGTTATCTATCATAAGTTTGATAATATTATTTTTAAAAAAATTATTCTTCATTGTTATAAATAAAATAACTTTGATATATAATAATTTATTAGATATTATTAAACTATTTTTTTAACTTAGTGACCTTTCTTTTCTCTCTCTCTCTCTTTTTTTTTTTAAACAACAAACTGATCGGACTGGCCTGCCGATTCAATAATGAGTTGGCTTGATAGTTCATGACCTACCAAACTAAACAGTTATGCCTTCTGAAACCGCCTAAATCTTTAAAGCTCAATAGTTCGACCCATTCACTTTCGAGTTGAACCAAGCCGATTCAAGGTCCACCCAGGCTTGTTTCAGTTTCGAATCGGTTCACAATTCTGAATTGGTTCACGATTCAAAATCGACTCTTACCCAAGTCTAATCTTACTATATATGCTATTAGAAGATGGGCAATATATAAAACGCTCAAATCCATGTCTACAATGCCTAATTAGTTGGGTGCATTATATTCCAATGTTCCTTCATGCTGAACATAGCTTGCTTCATACTTACAGGCTTTGTTCGGTACTTGTGAGTACTTTATTTCGCATACAATACAATGTATATACGATCTATTTATTCATGTGCAAAGCTTTAGAGGTCCACATCTTTAAATGTATCTGATTGTTAATAGAAGTTTCTTTTTTATATAAATATGTATTTTTTTTATTATTGTATATCTTTTAACTCACTATAATTTAAAAAGACGTTGTATGTATAATATATTCTAAATTTCTTATTATGCAATTTAAAAAGTAATAACTATTCAAGATTTATAGCAATCCAAAAAAGTACATAAAAGGGAAGAAAACTAAGTCGAATTTCGCTAAGGTAAAAATCAATAGCTTTAAGACTGCAGTCTTAAATGAGTCAAGATAAGATTGTATAATATATCGTTTGAACTCTATGCTCAACTTTAAATTTTAAAGTTGAACTTGATCAAGTTTAAAACTTTAAACTTGAGCTTCAATTGGCATGGCCCTTAATAAACTCGAGCTTGACTCCAAAGTTTATTTAGTGTTAATTTATTTCTATAACCTTCTCGTTTAGTTAAAATAATATTAATATCCAAACTCACATTGAATTTAATCAATATCAACTTGATTTGGTCTTTAAGTTAATCGATTTAAATATTATAAAGTTTGAACTCAACTTAATAGATTACTCGATCAGTTTAAACTCGAACTCAATTCGACTATTGTGATGTTAAATTAGAGTAAATATCTAAGGAAAACTCAATTGTCCCGTGAGTAAGTTTAATCTAAATATAATTAAATTTGCCTCTCTTTTTTTTTTCCCCCTCATACATCAGCAATTTGGATTGACAGATGTTCTTGCACATAATAAACACCCTCGCGTTTAGTAGATATAGTATTATTATTATGCAACCACCATATATTTCCTCTTATCGACAGCGTTATGATATTGCCGTGTACCGAGCTCGTAGGGGCTTCTTCCACTTGCTTGAGACTCTAGGACGTCTCCAGCACAAGACACCCATTAATACAACCGATATAATAATGCGGAGTGCTCCAGCCTACTGTAATAGGCTGGGACTTTAGGACGTCTCGTTAAAATTTGAACTCCCGTCCAATATTTTCTTTTCATGGGATCTAAAAATTCAAAATAAAAAAAAAAAAAAAAAAACAGAAAGAAAAAAGGAGACGTATTCTTTTACCGACAAATTGATCGTGGTAGTTGTAACTTGCCAGTTCACAATATACGGACAAGCCAAAACAATTTCCAGGCACCACATTCACCGACACCATATCTCTCTCTCTCTGTTCGTGGTAAGATTTATTTCATTAGTGAAGATATTTCTTGGGACCATCGGCAATTATCCTTATCCTTATGGATCTAGAAAGATCTTTTTTAGCCGGGAGTCTCGTTCGCGTCTCTTCATCAGCTACATTTTTTCAGTTGTTATATTAACCATCGATAAAATATATATATATAATCTTGCCAAATTAGAAAACATTACATATTTATCTGTCATTTCAATTAGTATAGTTTGCTACCCCTCCATGTGGGTATATTTTCAATCAAAATATTGGATTGAACTTTTCTTTTTCAAAATTATTGATACCCCTTTTCGCTGTGCGACATGTGATCGTTATAATTTAGTTATAATCCCGTCACTTCGGTTAGTTTGTATTATATATTTAAGATTTTTTTTATAGCTCATCCTTATTTTTTTAAAAGATATGATTAATATTTTATCACATCCTTAATTTATATTCTTGTAAATTATATTATTGAATTATTTATAAATTCAACGATTCAGATTTTAAAAAATATAAATTAATAATAAAACGAAACTAAATTGGTTTTATTAAAGTAAGAGATGTTATCATAAGTAATCATATATCTAAGTCTTATGGATGCATGATCTCCTGTTCTTTCAAGGAAAAAATTAAAAAAAAAATACACTTTTATTTTGACATCAAAGATTAATTAGTTAATCTTCTATTTAATATTTTGAAAGAGTTTCATAAGATTTTTTTCTTTTTACCCTTTAACATCAGAAATTCATATTATCTTTACATTTAATCTTCATGTAATTACTGTAACTGAATGCATGACACTGACATCAAAAAGGTAGGATTTTAAGATTGTTGCATCTCCCGTGAGTGCAAAACAAAATTGGCAAATTTTACGTACAAAGTAGAATCATCTAAAGCTTTTCTTGGCAAATAAAAGTACAATCCAAACTGTTACCATTATTGCTACGTTTGGATCATAGAGACATGTCCCACCAATCACTCCATGATTCATGTTTCATGTTTACTAATCTCATTCAGGTTTGAAATCCTGTACACGATTTACGTCGAATATTAGGCCTAATATAGAAACCCGGATTTTATTACTGCATCATGTGGGATAAAATTATATGATAATGGATGTTGCCTTGGAATGCGAGAATTGGCCATCAAATGCCAACTTAAAACTATAGGATAATTCAAAATAACACCTCATAAATTAGCATTAGTCAAGCACAATAGACCCTTTAGTTTCTTTCTATCTTTTTTATTTAACTATTATTATTATTTATTTTTTTTGGCAATGGCACAAATCAGACTAAAATTTAACTTTATTTTCTCCAAACTTTTATAAATATGCAAATAACTCCTAGATTCATGCTAAAATTTCAAAATTGAAGCTAATAAGATTACAAATAACGACAGTTTAAGGAATTTTAACAACGGATAACGTGCAGGAACTGAATTAACGTCTTCTCCATTCTACTTTTTGAAGAGTTACAAGAGTGAATTGCATTGAAACAGTTTAACAGGATATGTTCATACTTTATCAATAGTTGAAGAGGTGGTTTCATATGTTGATTTTTTTAATATTTGCCCTTAGATACCGTAAAATTGAGAGGACTAGAAAATTCAACAAATGTAAATAGCCATTTATGGATATTCTTAGATTAGACAGTTACATTAATTCTATTTGTTTTTTCTTTCTTTTGGCATTTGGAGTATGAAAAGGTAACACGGGGAAAAAAAAATCGCAATTTTTTTTCTTTTAATTCCATAAAGACACAAGAGAAAGCAACCCCACAATGTTTATGGTTTTAGACAAGTGCAATATTGCAGCCCCACAACCCATGATTGCCTTAAAATATATATAATCTTAGTTGCATTATTTTAGACGATATTTAGCAGTCACAAACGTCACCCTAGTAGTGTATGTCCTTGGCTGTTTCTTTTTAATTTAATTTTCTGTCCTTTTTCTCAAATTCTATATTGTTTTTATTTTGTTAGTAATTATTTGTCCCCTTGGGAAAAGAAAAAAAAAGAAAGAAAAAAAAAAAAAACCTATTTTTCGAATGGAGGACCATGCTTGGCAAATTTTCAAAAAACGAAGTAATGGAAAATTGGGGAACTTACCGACTGTGGCTGACTGGAAAGTTGTCCAACCGTCAACCACGTTCCTGTAAGCTTTTATAATCGTCTTCCCGATTCCATCTCCCAGGAACATCAGATTTGTCTTCTTCGATATCACCTCCACATTTTCGAAATACGCTCCTGCTTTTATGTATATGACAAATCTGCAAATTTATAAATATGTAATGTTTTCTAATTTGGCAAGATTATATATATTTTATTAATATCTATATATATCACATGATAATATGTATAAAAATAATTGTTTATTTAGGAAAATTCATATATAAAGAAATACATAGTATGAATTCTTGATATGTAAATATGTTAACTGGTTCCTAACAAAATGTAAAATCAATATATCGGGTAATTGTATATATATATGCGTACCTAGTGGTGCTAGAATTTGGAGCAGCTGCAACGGCGGCGCTGACGGTGGTGAAGTCTCCGGTACCGTCTTTAGCTACAATCAAATCATACTTAGTACTACTAGCTGAACTCTGCAACAACTTCCTATCCTTTGTGGACAACCACGTAGGAAACCCGTCCTTAACTTCTCCATATCCTGGGAGAACCTCATTGCTCTCTCTAGATTTGTTAACCCCAGGAATTTTCTTTAGCATTGCCAATGAATTACTCACGTGTTTAGATATGTTGAACAGGTTCTTCTGGATCCTATCCCTAACATGCTCTTTACTATAAGCGAACCCATCCAGGCACGTGTACTGATTGGTCATGGCACCACTCAACAACGTTTGCAAGTCATTGTACTTTTTGGCAGGAGAAGAGCTGCTTAAATCGGATATTGCCATGTTGAACTCGTCGACTGTCTCGGAGAACAGCTCGAGACAGTCGTCGAGTGCCCGCTTCTCTAGGGGACCTAGAGACGGGGCGAGGCCCTTTTTGAGGCCCGAGCAGTTGGAGGAGGCAACGCGGACCTCCGACATTGTGACGTTGATGGTGGAGGAGATCATCTGGGGGACGGATTTGGATGCCAGGTCCGGGAAGGAGGTTAGTGTGGTGACGCATAGGTTGGGGTAGAGTGTGCCTTCGCAGGTGGAGTGAGCGACTTGGAGATGTTTGTGGATGTGGAGGTGTCGGTGGGGTTCTAGAAATGTGTTGTCATTAGGGTTTTGTATGAGCGATTCCACTAATGGGAGTAGGAAGGAAGTGGCGATAAGAGTAGGGAGGAAAGCTAAGAGGAGGTCTCTTGATCTTTTTTTCATTGTCTTCAGGTAACCTTTTGTGAGAGTGGAGTTGAGAAGAATGAGTTCCTTGAGATCAAGGACTGTCACATGGGTTGATGATATATATATATATTGCTAGGTACCAGAAGTGAGATGATTTTTGCTCATTTTTAGCAACTCTGTTTATTTCTTGAAATAAAATGAATAGATAATAGAAAATTTTTTATTTTATTTTATTTTACTTTTGGATTGAAAAGGATAGAACATTACATAGTTAAGAGCCACATGCTAGTGTTAGTGATAAACATTTGAGAAGAAAATAAACATACATAATGAGTCAATGGCACTGTTACATGAACAAACAGTAAGGAAATTAGAGAGACCCATTGTTTATGCACTAGTGCATACTCTATAACAAATAGAAAAAAACAAACATTGAAATTGAACCAGCTAAAATGGCACTTAGAAAACACTAAGATTATGACGCTCTTGCATAAATATGACCTAGTTGTCTTCAAAAAGTAAAGGTTGCAAATCTGTTGGAGGAATGGGGAGGGTAGTGTCTTCAATGCTAGATACAAAATGCACCTTATGAGCCAATCCATCTGCAACCCAATTCTCTTCTCAGTAGATGGAGCAAATCTTGAACTTGTCAATAGATGATAGCTTTTCCCTTCATGTAGAAAGAATATGTAAGTATTTGTGTTGCTAATTTGTTGATTCGTCTGTGAGTAATTAGATTCCTAATTTTGAGTTAAGATTTAATCTTGACATTTTTTATCCTTAGTAATTAACAATAATGTAAGCCCCAAAAGATCGCCCAAAGCTCTACATGTAATATATCGATTTTTCTAACTTTTTTTATGGAATTCCATTATCCTTGTTCATCTCTAATTACTCCTCTAATAGTTGCCATACTATCAGCATGGTTGATCAACACATCAGTGTTCACCTTAACTGATAGGCCATGCCAAGGAAGGACAAGGCCGACTATATCTAAGGAATAGGTTCAAACTCACAAAAAGTCCGAAAATAAAGATGGAATGCACATAAACAAGCAAAACCCACAATCAACTTCTAGGATATGATGCACCAAGGAATTGTTGAGGACAAGGAAAGATAAGGTTGGTCATATCTAAGAAATAGGTTTGAACTCACAGAAAGTCTAAAAATGAAGATGGAATGTACATAAATAAGCAAAACCCATAATCAGCTCCTACAATATAATGCACTAAGGAACTATTAAGGACTCATGAATCAACTCAATATGACACATGAGCTAACTTAATAAGGATACTCGCCACTTAATCTTATTTAAAGATTAAAATAAGAGTACAGAAAGCTAAGAAAGCATAGGGATGCTCACAAAGGAAAATATAGTATATTTTGAAAAGGATCATTTTTTGTGGCTACAAAATATAAGAGTATTTATACCTGAAAATCTAAGGCAACCTACTAAATATGGAAAAGATAAAAAGGGTAATATCCAACATAAGTAAAATACAAGGAAAGTTAAAGGGTATAAATGAAATTTCGAGAAAACAAATGATTAGTGCAACAAATTCTATCGCGTAGTCTTTTGAACACATAACTGGAAGTCAGTAGTGGTGATTCTAGTAGAACAAACAAAATTGCACAAAGGATCTAGCTATTGTCGAGTTGAACTGAAGATTTCGAGGTGAATTTAGCTTGGACATACTCTCTACAGCTTGGAATTAGGTCGGTCGAGCTACTGGACGAATGAATCGAGCTATCAGTAGGGTGCTCCTTAGGTTAGCACTTGGAGACAAGCATTCGATATAGAAGAGTTCAGCTTGACCATGGTAGCAAGTCGGTAGGTTAAGCTAGCTTGGAGTCCTCTGATGTAAATTGGTGAAGGACAATGCACTTTACTAAGTTCTCGAGAATTCCTACTAGGGCTTGGGTTAAGAGTCCCATAATCTTATTCCCATTATTAACCCATCTTACTGGTGATGGTTTCTAAGTGAAGCTTATCTAATTGATCATATATATCTACTTTCTCTTGTTTTTTAATGCTTAGAATTCATGAACTTTCACTCGGATTTGTTCGCATAAGGTTAGATGAATTTGTTCAGTTTTTTTCTTACCAAAGATAACTTGATTTCTTTCATGCCAAATGTCACGCCCCGAACAAGAAGAGTCATAACAGTCCCGCCGTGTAAACTAATCTAAGATAGAAGCTGACCTCACAGCTGCTATCGTAGACGCAATTTACACAAGGCGCACAACTTAACCAGCTTGAAACGTCTGTTCTGATATCTGTTAATATCCAAACCTGTGGTAGAGCTTTAACAAAATACTTGTTCTATACAATCTGTAGTTTAGTACTACAACAGTAATTATACAACATTTCACGTCCAAGGGTAAAGATTACAATCAGAGTCTTTTAAAAACCACAGGTTATACGATTTATATACAATAAGTTAGAAAACTAGTGGGCTCCCAGGGAATTCCCATTTAGTTTTCTTCAAAACTTAAAGACAAAGCAAAAGCTCAGGTTCAGTTAAATTCCTCGTTCCTCACTTTCCCACACAGCAGCACACTAACCTGAGAACGTTGGTACCGGAACATCTTTTATCTTCACTCAGTACCTGCAAAAGAGTCTGTAGGGGTGTGAGCACAACTAGCTCAGTAAGTGGGGCGGAGTCAGAAGAGTACTATACAATCACAAATAAGGTTAATAATTATGATGAAATGCAATGCAATCACTCAAATGAAAACATCGCACAGTGTTAACCGGTCCACTGTGAGGTTAGAGAAATTTCATCCGCTCCAACCCGGATTGAGGAGTTTCATCGCGACTCAAGTTAAACCAAACCCGGGCTTGTGCAATGGAGAACACCCCCCTCCCAAGACCGCCTTCGAACCACGGCCCCCAACCTTGCCGCGACCTCCTCGCCTATCACTTAGTTCGACTAAGGATGGGGAAAGGACCATTTCAGCTATCCTCATCGAAGGAAGTCGGTGTTTGGCTTAACACTCTTAATCGTTTCCCCTAACGGGTGATTATGCGTGACCAATTACACTTTAGTCGAATAATCATTAGTGATAATCAGGGGTGACCAATAAGTTCACACAATACAGAATCCATGCAAATATGCAGAACAGCACACCAAGGAGTTGAACTCCTGTCACAACAGAGTATCATTCACACACATAGCATGCGCATAATCATCTAACTACAAACACAACCAGAAGTACTCTTGGGTCTCCGGATACTTTTAAAATAGTACCCAAACAGCGGCGAAGCTACCATCCCAACTTACTTGTTCAGACGTTCGTTATTTCTGACTTGAATTGTCAGCCGTCTTTGGAAGGTCCTAATTACACAAAAGGTCTAAATTTAGTTTTCGTAATAATTACGAAAACATTAGGGTTTAATCTAAAATGGATATATATATATACATATATATATATATATTTTTTCCATAATATACTGTCATGTTATTAAATTATTAATTATTAACATTATACATCATATTTACTATTACGTATTATATATCGTTTTGATCGTATCGAAACGTACTTTTTATTTATTAATTCACGTTTTGATTCCGGTAGAGTTACCGAAATGTGTATATTCTTGAATATGTTATAGATATAAGCTAGTTTGCTTAAGGTTATCCGATTTCAACAAAACTAGTGTCATTGAGTTCGTATAGACTTAACGACACATCTTATGAGTCCTGTTCTTAGAGATGGATTTTAACGGGTAGTTTGAATTTTTAATACAATTATACATAATTATATAAAAACGACCGTATTATGCATAATTTACAGTTTTAAATTATATTTTATCCAATTTGTCCTTATATTGTAATAATATAAGTATTATTCAATTTTAATACACCTAAAGTACATCCCGATCAGAAAATATTAATAATTGTAATAAAATCTCTATTTAACCCAATTCGACCAGCGATCCTATATATAGGTTTTATTTATCTATTTTACTCATTTTAGTCTATTAATATTACAAATACATCCCGACTTGTAATTTAAGCTATTTTACTTAATAAATTCGTAGTAAATAGTTCGGATCACCTAATAATTCCCCGAAAATTTCTATGGACTTCTAAAAATATAGGGAATTCAATTATCACTCGGTTTCAAGTTTTCAACCTATTGCCTATATTTTCGTATTGACGATTTTACCCCTAAATTTGATAAATTATCCAATTATAATTCTTTTAGCATCCAATTAATTCCAATCTGACTCAATACCATTATTATTTATTATAGATCAGTACATGTCCATTTCATCAATTAATTTCATAATTTCCTATTAAATTCATAATTTCAGCCTATTTTCGGACCAATTTCAAGCCTAAAAATTCAATAAATATTAAAATCATTCAAATAAAAATTTGGGCTACGTAGAAATTACCCATATATCATACACATCCTACACAAAAATTTTCAGCTAGAAACAACATCATATAGTATATTTATTTCACTAATATATATTCGGATGAATTACAGATTTCTTAATGAAGTATATTAAATATTACGAATTTTTCAAAAATAAAAATATCACATGAAAGCATGTCTAAAATAACCTAAGTGTAATTTTTTTCATAATTTTCTGGGCGGATTTACTATTTTTTAGAAATTATTGAAAAACAGGGCAGAAATTTGACCTTGGTGTTCTTTGGTGCTCCGGTGGCCGGCGGCGGCTGGGCGGTTGTCGGACGGCTGGCGCGGTGGGTGGACCGTGTGGGGTTGGCTGGGTTTCACAGCAGATCTACTCTAGGTTAGGTTTCTACACTTTCACTAATTTTTCTGTTTTTTTCTAAATTTGTTTTTTTTTCTACGATTTTTTTCTAATTTTTCTTTCTGATTTTCTCTTATTCCAAATTGCTAAAACTATCTTGTCTGATGATCTTGGCTTTTTATAGTGCTTCAAAGTCGGTTTAGGAATTTTTTCTTTAATTAATTCATATTTTCTTTTCCAATTTCTTTTTTCTTTTTTTTTTTTTTTTATGCATGAGGTGTCCAAATATGGTAACTCCACTTTTGAATCAGCAATATATTTTTCCATCCTCCTGCCACGCCTCCTTCCAATATTATTTAATTAATTTTTCTTTTTCTTTTATTAAATAATTACTTAAATATAGATATTATATGTTAGAATTAATTATTTAATTAATATATAAGTTTATACCTTATGTAAATAACACGTGAAATATATAACTTTACTCATATAATTAAGTTTCTAGCATATCTTTTATTTTTAGGATACATTCTAAGGTTAATTTCATGAATTCAACACAATATTTATATAATTACTCAATTTAAAGTTAATTTACGAGTATAATTATTATTTGTACCGGGTATACTAAAAAATTACGTGTATTTTTTTATAGTAAATTATACTACATTATCTCATTTTATAGCTCAATTAGCTTATCTCTAAGTTCTCGTTGTAATCTAAGTTCAATTTTAGGAGTTCTGAACATTTTAGGGCTTTAGTAAATACTCCAATTTCTAAGGGCAAAATTGGGATTTCGGATCGTTATTACTAAAATCTAACTTCACTGTAATATCTCGACTAACTTTTTCATTCTAGTTGCAAAGTTTGGACTCAATTGGATAAGTTACCCTAAAAGCCCTAAATCTGAGCTCGGTTATCCTAAACTCAATTTTGGAAGCTTACACCAAATAGTCTAGATTGTAAAAGCAAACGTGACTCCCTAAGGAAGGTAATGACTAAGCAATTGGGACCTACTAGTTTTGATATTACAGTACGTCCATTAAGCGAAGGGAGTTGCTAGGGAAGTGTTATGACTTTTACCTACAAATTATACTTCTTTCCATATGTTTTTGTTCTTTTTTAGCATGTTCTAAGCTCTCTGTTTCCAAATTACATCTGGGACATTCTGTAGGGATCGTTGACAAGAGTCAATTTAAGTTGTGTTGAATAAGCAAGTAGTTGTTAGCACATCTCTAAATGAATAATGTAATTTTTTGTCGGAATACTACTGTCCAAATCTAATTGCTATCTGGTAATTCGGTTTTCATTTGATTTTCTATTGTCTGATAAATCTCTTTTGGTGTAATATTATGCTTAGCAGTTGTTAAGAAGGATATCTTATCATCTCTTAACGTAATGAGATGAATTGGGCCTATTTCCATATAAAGCCATTCAAAGATAGGATAAGATATCAAATCTTCATTCCATTTGTGTTTTGATAGCCAAATAGTCACTAACTATTAGCAATAGTGTGTGATTGGAAAGGGCCATAAAATATTTTGGATAAGAAAGAGTGCATTGCTTAAGAATGTTGCCAAAAATTGATAGTTTTTCCATTTCCTAGGGAGCAATGCATCAGTTCTTTTCCCCACTGTAAAGTTTGACATAATTCTTTCTATAATGGTGAAAATGAGCAATTTGGTTGTAATGGTAAGTGTAAGACACATTTGTGATATTTAGCACTACAAAGTTCTACCCAAATAGTTTTTTGTGCTAGAAATTCCTAAAGTCTTTTGCATTGACATGCTTGATTTCTAATGATGAGGTTGTCAAGCCTTAAGCCTCCTTTATGTTTAGAGAAGGTGATGGTTTTCTAATTAATCCCATGTATTTTTTCCCTGTTTGAACCACCCCTTCTTATGAAATTTCTTGTAATGAGGTCAATTTTCTGTATGGTTTTATTGTGTAGTTTTGTAGCTTGCATAGCATATATCAGTATACTTTGTAGTATAGTTCTTGCTAAAGTGAGTCTACCAACCATGCTTAATAGCTTCCCTTTCCAGCCCTACTAGTTTTTGTTGAATTTTTTCTATCAAGCTATTGAAATGAGTGTATCAAGTTTGATTTCCTTTTCTAATGGGAATCCTAGATATTTTCCAAAGCATTTGGATTCAACAAGGTTAAGAATTTTGAGGATATCCTCCTTTAAACACTCTTTGATACTTTTGGAGAAATAGATCTTAGACTTAATAGGATTGATTCTTAGGCCTGACCATTGTTGGAAAGTACTAGCATCTTTGCAATGGTCATACCATATTGTGTTGTGGCCTTTGCCATCAAGATTAAGTCATCAACATAGAAAAGATATGTTAAAGGCATACAAGTAGCCCTTAAAAGGATTGGTTCCAATGTCTCCTCCATTATCTCTTTGATCTTGTCTAAACCCTATAAAAACTCACATTTATAAGGTCATTTGAAATTTATAAAAACCCACATTTATAAGATTCTTAACTCTATAGGAGTGCTTTTAGTAATAAGAAGTAAAATCCTATAGGATTTTTATAGGTCTTGAAATATGTTAAACTCTATAAAAGTGGGTTGGGATCTTACAAAACCCATCCTGAACCTGTTCTTGTTGTATCTTACTAAGAATGCTTGAGCAATCATTGAGGAGATATTTTTCTGCCCATGCAAGTTGAGGGGATTGAGTTGCGAAAAGAGGCATATCTCCACATAGCATGTTAAAGATTTATCATATCCACAAGTCAATTGAACCTTGTCCGGGAAGATAAAAGCTGAAAACAAAACGAGGCTAAATCTTTATCCTTGCACATACGTTCAACAGCAAATCTAATACATGAATCATGCTTGTATAACGTGAGAAAATAAGTAGGAGCTATAAATATAAAGCCGAAAGCAGTCCTGCTCATGACGAAACGTCTATCATAGCCATTATTATATAAATTATTCAACAAGATTAAGCATCTAATTAACCCATAAGTCGAAGCCTCCAAATCATGGAGACTATCCTATCACCGACAAGATCGGCTTTTCTTGAATTTCTTGGATTTCATTTTTTTTTTTTTTATTCCTGCATGGCTGGCTTGGTTTGTTGGCATTTACAGGTCAGAAATTGATTGCGAACCCTATCCTGAATTCATGGTTCTTTCACAATCATCCGAGCTCAGGAAAATAAACTGAACGCGAACTACAATTTTAGAAACATGCGTAGCACCATACGTTGATGTCTTTCGTTTTCACGAGTACCAAGTAGCATAGCATGTGAAATTTTAAATGCGGGGTAAGACTGGACCACCGAAAAAAGAAACCACACAAGAATTACGTGTATTAGAATCCTCGCATTACAATTCTAGCAATGTTGAATGCAAATTGGGATAACATCAAAATCATTATTTGAACAATTTTTCTTTTAATTTGACATGTAAAATTTAAATTTTTATTTGTTAAAATTACCGCAATCGATATCTTTGGAATTATAACATGGTAAAGAATCGTTTATCAAAAGCTACAGTACTAAATTTAAGAAATAAAATTTTCATTAAATATAAAATTTCAAGTTTCATGTATCAAATCGAAATAAGATTGATTTTAAATTGATACTATTAATAAAATCTATACATCACCTTGCAAAGGTTTTCATTTGTTGCAAGTATGGTTTTAGATTTAGTTTGATACAAAAGCAACAAGATTTTGAGATACATAATATATATATATATATATATATAATTCAAACTATGTAGTACTTGCAAGCAAATAAAAATAAAGGGGGATTGGAAATCAATCTTGGTAGTCCATTAGTCCCTTTCAATACATATCATTTGCGCTTGCATTCAAAGAAAAGAGTGTTGCTTGCTTTGGATTTCAGTCGAGGAATAAAAATTGGAAACATTAATTTCAGTTAAGGTACTGAAATTATAAAAATTCAACTATTTTCTAGAAAAAAATTGAATTTTTATAATTTTAAGAAATTTCTAAATAGCGAGTGGCGAGGAGGAAGAGCTGCGTGATCCACCCTCATTGATCACCATTGCCTTTTTCATTGCACATGCAGGGCCAGCCAATCACATTCGGCAGATAAGGTCGATTGTATATTCCGATATTGATGGCGCACGTATCTCAGGCCATGGCGCGCTATTTATTTTAGCTAAATCTTTCTGTATCTGTGTGCATGTGCGCGTGTGCGCCTATAGTTTTTTTTTTTTAATTAGATTAAGAAAATTCGAATGTAATTCATTGTATTAAAAAGTCAGTATTTATTCAGTCAACTATAAAGGTCTTAACTCTATTTAAATGTTTTTTTGGATCCAATTTTATTCAAGAAAATGTTAGGATAGAGATATGCTAAGGAGTTAAAAGATAAAAAGAAAAATAATCTTCTTAGTCTTTATACGATTATTTTTTTCGTTAAGCGTGTAATTGATATATGTCAAAGAACATAAAAGATTTTCTATCATAATTCTTAATAATAAGGCCATGGTGCATTCCTTAATAGATCCTTTTATTTAAACCTAATAATTATTTCTCTTCTACAAAATTATTACTGAGAAATAATAAATTGTAATTCCTTCATGTGATCAAAATAATAGCTATTCCTTTACATTTTTTTTTTCTTTTTCAATATATTCACAAGAACCCATAAAGTGTTAGTTGAGTAATAAAACATAGGACTTGGATAAGAGAATATTGATACTTTTAGAAATATTTCCAATAAATTATTATTGTCATTTTAAGTGTAATTAAATGAAATAATAGCTATTATTCTTTTATTCTATTCCTTATATCCCGCAAAGGATATTAGCACTAAAAGTTTTAATGTAACGTTTGATATACGAAAATAATTTGGAATGGAATAAAATAGGTTGAAATAGAATGTGGAGCAGAATGATAAATTATTTTCTGTATTTGGAAATATTCATGAAATGGAATTGAATAGATTAAATGCATATATAGTAGTAATTATTAAAAATGCCTTTAAATATTGAATATTATAATTAATTAAATGTTAAATAAATAATTTGATTAATAGTAATAAATGTAGGAGAATGAATCACAATTCCACTATCTCAAAGGCGGAATCGAATTTTTCTATAAAGTCGGAATTGCGGATTCCATAAAATCAAAATTCCAACTTCTAATTGCACTTCTAAACTTGAGAAAAGGGAATGGAACTTAAAATTACAAGTCCATTCTAATTGATTCCCATATACCAAACATTACATAAGTTTCAACCACCAATTAGTAAGGGACTTGACACCCGTATTTTATTAATCCCCCTAGGTATCAGGGTCCAAGAGATCAATCATGGCTTTTGTAATTTCACCATGGACCGGACCTAAGTCTCCAAGGAGCCCATCTAGCTTGTAAATTCAATTGGTCCAAAACCAACATATGGACACACTCTAATTGATTAGTACATCTAAGCCCACCACCATTTTCAGTTTTCCCACTCCACGAACGAACTGATGATGGACTATCTTTCCATTTCTTTTTCCTTCAATCCCTACTAAATGTGCGAGGGAATTTAGGGAAAAGAAAAAAAAAAAGATTCCTAAATATATGGATGATTAATAAATATAAATAATGTTTTAACATATAGCAGTGATGGTGGATAATTTTAACAAAAGCGCCAAACGTATATATATACTTCTTATCGATTTACATGACTTACAAATATCAATTGGTTCAGGACATCTTCCATATTTAACTTCAAGCCATTTCTTGAGAATAAAATTTCAAGGCCTAAATCCCATTGGACCTAACAAATGATTTTCATTAATTTTCTTGATTAGAAGGATAAATGTCAAAATCACTAGGAGAATTTATGTGTTTTTTTCATTTTTAAACCTAATACTTGAAATTACTAAACATTACACCCAATGAAATTTTTAGTTTCCAAATCTTATATATGAAGTTTGGAGTTGTTAAATGTTATATCCAATTAAATTTTCACTTGTTAAATTTATTACCCCTATAATCTTCGAAAAATGATGTGATAAATGATTATTGGTTAGAGTGTACAAAGTGTAAATAAAATAATAAATTTAACAAGAAACATATGGCAATTTCAAATTTGAGGTTTAAAATTGCAAAAATACTAACAATTCAAATAGTGGTTTTTAGCACTATCCCTCATTAGAAAATCTTACTCATCTATTTTTTACGGGGCAAAAGAAAGCTGAACTCAATGGTATTCTGAATCAATTTTACGGTGATACTGGCCTAACGTAAAGTTTAAAAAAAAAAAAAAAATGCCAGTCTGTTTCACTTTATTTACAGTATGACCGAATTTGTGAATTTTTCATGAACTGCCCCTTGACTTCGTTCTGCTGAATTCTTGTTAAATTCTAACATTTTCATTTAAATAACCAAAAACGACAAAATAAAAATATCTAAACCTAGGAAAAAGTGGCATATTTTTAAACCATTATCATGTGTTATCTACCAAGATAGGTGTAATCATGTTATTATCTAATCGGTTGAATAAGAATGCATGAAATACCTAAATATGAAAACTAAAGCAAATAATTCAAAAAGTATTACCAACAAATGAAGATAGAGAAGTTTGATTCCATATTAGTGCAAAGGAGACTCCAACGTAAATATTGCGTTATATGACAGAAATTTAAGCAAAATTTCATTAAACTTCTACTGGACCCATTTTTCTCTTAACTTATGAATTGAATGATTTTACTAACTCAATTTGCTATAATCCTATATCCAACTCAATCCCAACTTAAACTTGTGTCAGTTGTCCATTAAATTAGGAAGGACTAGCTAAAAGCTTGCCTAATATACACATGGCATATTAAGACATCACATACTAGTTTACACTATGGAAGGTTGCCTTGGTAACCTTTGGCCCGATTTAATACCATGAATTGGCTTTTTAGGCTAATGACAGGATATAAGAAGCCAAATCCATTTATTTAGTAATATTTTAAGGAGATTTAGTTTAATAAACTTCAAATAAGGATTATCAAAACAATTTGTCTACTCTCAACCTTTTTTCAATTATCTCACACATAAATATAAGCCTTTCAACAAGCCTTCATAGGCTTTTTATAAAGCCATTAGGCTCCTTTATAAGGCTATAAGCTTAGCCAGGCCCATGAATGATAAAAACCAGTGAAAAGTTATAAAGGATTAAGAGGCTTCATCTCATGTGTTGATGATCAAAAGTGATTCACTAAATGTCATCAATAGCTAATCTCATCCTTTAGTCATAAAGTCATTTAATGGTCCAGATTGAGTAACAAACTATATAATAGAGGGCTTCTCCTCCTCATTTAAATAGGCTAGAGATTTGGAGAAATACCATTATTTTGCTAAAATGATTCTAAGAAAGATAAAAAAACCAAATTAAGGAAGAATGATTCAAAACACTTTAAAAATGTTCTCATATCTCACATACATTTGACATCCAAGTTTTCTTGTTCCTCCTACTTATACCTCTCTCTAATAGGACCCATCTACGTGTTATTAGCTTAAGGTTTCTCAAGGTCATCTAGTACATGACTCTTAGTAGGTCTATCATCTATAGCAACACTAACATTGACATTGTTTTGGCAACTCTATTAAGGAGTGAAACATTTAATGACATGGCACCTTTAAGGAAAAGAGCTAGACAATAGGGAAGCTCTCAAGGTTGTCCTATAGGATATCTCAAAATTGTCCTAAAAGCTTATTGGGTTTTTATTCTGTTCTCAAAACCTATTCCTATAGGGTTTTATAAAACTCATTTATAACTCGACCTAATCTACTATGCATAAAAAGCAAAAGAAAAAAAAAAAAAAGATTGGTGGTCTTAAAGATGAGCTACTGACTTAATCAATTATATGCCTCAGCATCTTTTAGTTCTCGCCTCTGTTTATTCTACTAAGCTTCAATGGGAGAATATATTGCTAAAATGGAGTCAAAACCAAGCTTTATCAAATTTTTCATGTATCACATCACTAAACAATTTAATTATCAAATAACCATTGATACAAATCCTTATTACAAATTCAAATTCAAAACAGCAGCATCTAAATGAATATTCATCAAAATTCTAAATTAGAAAAAGGTTCAACTATCTTCCATGAAATCCATCAATGATAAACATCTAGATAAACTTCTATTGCTAGACAAAAACAGGAAAGGGGTTATCTATCTTCCATCATCTCCTTCACATAAAATTGAACTAGTCAACTCATAAAGTCATCTTCTTCCTCAACCACCCCACACCCATAAAGAGAAGAAAAAATATTTGCAAAATAAATCAAAAAGTAAATAATAGAAACTATTTTCATAAAAAAAAAAGAACTTGATATTATAAAATCAAAATTCTTACCACTTATTTCATGTGATAACCAACTTTGAGAAAATACCTTCCAACAGATGATGGTTTTTTTATTGATACTATTTCCCTTTCAAATCCAAATTTTGACAAGGGACTTTCCTCATCGATGTCAATTCCATTTGCATTGATGTTGATATCAATTTCATCCAAAATCCATGTTCCCTGTATTGTCTACAAATACAATTGTATCTTGGAAATACAATCTTAGCTTTTAGCATTAAAAGGAAGCATGAGGTGACTTTGTGGTTACATTTTTATTCATGTGCTATTTTCATTGGACTCCCGCATCCTTATTTAGTTAGTTGATATTCATATATTATATGCTAATTGTAACTTGCAAGAAACACCAAAGACGCATTGAACACATAATAAATAAGACATTTTTGCAGCACATCACCATTAGCTCTTCATGACACTTCTGCAACTATTGCCTAAAAGTATTTTATCCCAGCTTGCAACCAAAAAACCAATAAGTCTACTGACTTGTCAGTTGAGAATACAAAATGTCTAGGATTTTTTTTGCATTTGTATCATGGTAGCGCATTCTCGGGTTTACTCAGTGTTAATATGCAAAAATCACTCTTTAGCCTACAAGAGTTGTTTCTTGAAATTTTTAAAGGTTAGCAAAGACTGGAGCTGACATATCGGTTCCACATGTCCGGTTTATAGTAATAGTTAATCTTCATGTGACACACATACGCTTGAAAATCTAGTTGAACTCCACTGTCCTGGAAGCTGCCTAAGATCAACGAAAGAACAGGAATTTAAAAAAGGACCCTTTATCTTCCATTTATTGGTCCTTTCTTATTGAATACGTATCATTGATTACAGTTCATGAAATTACTCAATTGAATGATTCGTCCTTTGAGTTTTGGAAATATAATCATGGTGACGTAGTATTTCCATCAACAGAGCATTTCATTCTCATGAAATGTTGTGGTATCTCTTTTGCAATTCATATTCTGTTTCAAAACTACTCATTGACACAAGGCATTTAAGCTTATAAAGAGAATGAATATGGTATTTATGTACTTCTCAAAACTTTTAATTCGAATGTAGGGAAAAATATGAATAGTAAAAACACATTGTTGCAATGTATGCAATCTCATTTTGAGGGGAGACAAACAAAGAGCTAATTTTTACTCTAAAAGCTAATAAACATAACCAAAAAAAAAAGTAAAATAAAATTGGCTTTATTATATTAATTTGCTGGTGCCTCATTCACACGAAGGGAATTAGAATTCAATTCCCCCTTCATTCTTTATTCCTTATTCCTTATTCCTTATTCCTTATTTCTTATTACAACGTTCACTTAGTCTTTTTGTCTCCGAATTGTAATTTTTTAGAAATATCTATTACGTAAAATCAAGTAATAGAAATTCTTTGACTCAACCAAAAAATCATAATTCTTTATAAAATTTCACATTTTTTCTAAAAATAATCTCATATCAATTTAACGATAACTACCACCACTATTGCCATCGCCATTATTGCCATCGCCACTACAGACAATACTATTATCATTACCGCAGCCGCTGCCGCAACCACCACCTACCTTCACCGCTACTGTCACCGCCATTGTCACCGCTACTATCATCACTACCAACACCGTTACCATCACACTACTGCCACCACTATTACTTTACTGCCACCATTACCGTCAACATTGCCGTCATCAATGCCATTACCATCGCCATCGCCATCGCCATCGTTACCGCCACCTTTACCGCCATCGGCCACCACCATTATCACTACATGCCACCACCATTATCACTACATATCACCACCATCAACCATTACTACCGCTTCCGCTTCCGCTTCCACAGTCAATTTCCACCGCTACCACTTGTTACTTTAAAATCACCTGAGAAAAATCAAGGGTATTTTAGTTATTAAAGTTCTATTACGTATCTATTCTTAAATTATTTATTAATCTAACTAAACAAAGTAATAGGTATACACCCTTATTACATTCTTTAAGAATTTCAACTACATTCATTTCTCATTCTATTTAGTGAAGTAAACGAGCTGTAAAACATTATATTGGACGAAAGAATTAAAAAAATACTAAATGTTTCTCGTTCTCTTTGTTTAGTGAAAATCCCCATCCAACAAGCAAACATAATGCTTCCATCAGAAACAAAAGCTTATTTAAGATCATGGAGTCCAGTCCATGTCCTTTGACTAAAACTTGTGATTCCAAATACATCACATATTAAAAGTAAACATAACTACATCTCCTAATATACAAACCCTAAACACCAAATAGTTAAATCTTTTATCACTTCAATATGAATAGCATAATAGTAAATAAATAAAACATGGAGAGAGAGACAAACTCAATACTCAGTGGAGTGGAGATTGAGAGTCGAGATAGAGTCAAACTCAAATGTGACTCGTAAGGTCAGGATGAGGTGATGTCAATGGTGATTGGTTATTGGTCGATGATGGCGAGTGAGTGATGAAGAGAAGTCGCCGATCAATGATGGTGAGTAAGTGATAGAAGAGGGTCGAGTGAGTCGATGTCGAGAGTTTGAGAGAGTTTTGCATGTGAATGGTGCACTTACCCAAAAATTAGTATCAAAATAGGCCTACTTCAATGTAAATTTAAAAAAAAAAAAATAAGATACACAACTTCTTTGAAACATCAGGTATAGTGAAGTCATATGGAGATATACGACTTCAATATATCCGAATTCCCCCTAGATATAAATAGTCCCTTTTATCCCTACAAAACACTCACACATACTCAGAATCACTCTTACTTTTGGTCTAGGGGTGAAACTCTCTATCTCTCTCTCTCTCGTGCTTAGAAACTCTCAATCTTACTCGAATCAGTTAGTATTACTTTACCGATCTTTCATAGTAATTTTTTTTTCTATCAATGTGGTTTTTTTTTTCATGGTAAATTTTAGAAAATATAGATATTAGCATTGTGTTAAAAAATTTGCATTTATAGTTAACAAAATGTACTGGTGGTGTGTAAGTTGGTGTAGTAGATTAAAGATATCATAGTAGGTTGTTGATGATCATAGGTGCAATATTGTTTATATAATGCAAATAATGTGATTGGTGAAAGTCCTGTGCAGATAGTTATGGTATAATTAAATTAGAGTGCTTAAAAGTGAGAATTCTAAAGTATGGAATGTATTTACAGTATGAAGATTTCACTAACTAATTGCTAACCCATGCAATAATTAGGTAGAAAATGGTGGATTACAAGAAAATCGTTATCTACACATATGGAAATATTGTGAATACTAGCATGAGAGTAGAGTATGATGGGAAACTAGTGAAAAAGCTGAAAATAAATAAAGGGACAAACTATGCTCATTTTCTATGCAGGATTTGCAATAGCATTGGAATCGACACTACATGGGTAAAAATTGAGTACAATCACCCAACATTTTATCAAGACAGAGTATACTATGAATTGATGCCTATCAGGAATGATGAAGATGCAGAGATCTTCATTGAGATGGTAGAAACTTTCGATGAAAGAAGTATACAGCACATTTATGTGAAGCTGCATGGGTAAACAAGTGTGCCCCAAGAGATAATACCTACTAAGGAAACACTTTAAACATTGCATCACAACAAGTACAATCCAGTCTAACTGATTTTCCCACGATCAATGCAAGTAAGCCACATACTACGATGGAGCCCATAGTATAAGATGATGTTGTCAATATTAATGTAAACGAAGAAGCACCAGGGATGCCAATGCTAAAGGTGGTCACATTTGACTATCATGGCTGGCCAGCAGGTTTAGGGTTATACCTAGAGGACTTGATAAGGAAACCATGAAACATCACACCTACACATATATCCTCCCATTTATGAGAGTATTCCTCTTCATAAATATGTCCTCTAACTAGGTCCATATGATGTTTCTTCCTCTATCAGAAGAAAATTGGCTCATAAGGACATACAACTGGGGATCAGCATGTCTCCTATGGTTGTACTGGCATCTATGCAATACTACACAATCTAGAGAGCATGAGTTTAGGAGTCTTATGATCTTCATGAAGATTTAGGTATAGGATCATTTTCCACACATTGCCCCCATTAGTAGGATTGGCTTTACCATCGAGGATAATATGCCCTTAGCGAGTAGATGGCAAATACATAAGGCTATTTCTCATGGACTGATGCATGTGGTACAGTCGTATCTTGAAGAGTTTGACCTGCAAACCAATCATTAGGTACACACTTTATTGTTCAAAACTTTCATGTTCGAAGTGCTAATATGTATTGATCTAACTTATATGTATTTCCTAACAAGTCTTATAGGAACCCTACTCTAAGGAACTATTGTAGCTCCTCCCTCTTATTAGCACCGCTAGTCGGGAAATCTAGACAACTCAAGTTCCCCTTATATGTCATCAAATGTCACTTTCCATATAGTGTCATTGGGCAATTTAGAGGCTTTTAAATAGAGCCTAAGTCGATTGACATGAGCAAGTAGCTACACTGATACAATCTCAAAGGGAAAATGGAGATCGACTAGAAAGAGGTGCATCGAGGGTACATTTGTGCTTAGGTAAACCAATGCATATGGGTTATTCGCCTATAACTGGTGTTCAGAGTAGACCCTAACTACTAGTAATGGTACAGGGAACACACTTGCTGGTACATCACACGCTTGGGTATAGTTATGGGGCATTTAGCAAGAACAACCACTACACCTAACTATTTCCAACTAAAGTACATATCGTAACTTTGCTTATGTTATTTCTTTCATATAGGTCGACATACTTCGGTCAGTTCAGTTAACCAATGATGTAAGGATCGCCAATGAGATTGTTGCGAGAGACCTCCAATGCATGGAGGATCATGACAGTATTGTCCTAAAGCATCCCACTCTGGAGGCTATATTGCTAGAGGAAGACCCTTAGTCTAAACCAACTATACAGCAGCCTGCATGTACTAGAGTTTGCATAAGGAAAGGTAAGGCCGGACGGACAAATGGTCGAGGAAGACCTAATGAGGACATTCCATCGGATGCGCAAAATTCAATTGACTTAGATAAGATCAAAACGAGCTCTACAACTTCTTATGTGACACCAGCTTCCTATCAGGCTATTAAGATCTAGGATATGTTAGCAGTACCTTGATAAAGGCATAGCCTGCTCTCGTAAAGTTTGACTATGGGGGAAGGGATCACGTAGCAGCATCTACCATCACATGTCAGCTTGGTTCCATCTAGAGACTCATCAAACCCACCCGATGTGCCATCTACTAGTCCTTAAGAGAGATGACCATCACTTCTATCTAGATATGGGACGTTTTTAGCTCATCATAAAGGAAAGCTTTAGTAGTTCTTTTATAAATCATGACATTTAAAAAATAGTGTACCCATTTTAATGTAATTATGTTTAGTCTTTTTTTACATTGTATTCAATCGCTACTTTCATATCCAACCACTTCAATTTGTCTCACACTATACAATCTTTATCTTCTTATTCGTATATGAGTTTCCAAGCAAGGATTGAGAGATGAGGACTTTTCTTATATAAATCTCCTGCATTTGAAAAACGTATTTGAATTTTCTATTAATGCTAATTGTATGTATTTAGGGGAATGAAGGATATCTAGTTATTTAAGGGTAGTAATTATAAAAGAATTCACATGCAAGACATGCGACTTCGATTGCAATTATATTTAACTAACTTCTCATGTGGGGCATGCAACTTTAGATATAACAACATATGACTAAAGACTTCAGTTATAAAAAGTAATACTTGAAGTCACATGCTTGTATGCAACTTCTTTCTATCTTTTTTTCGTAAAAAAAAAATTTGCACCATATGACTTCAGTACAAATTTTGAAGGGGAGTAAAGTCATGTCACAAGATGAGAGGTTCAATCTTTTCTTATGTGCCTGTGTAGTACTTAACCCCAATTTCCCTCATCATATTTACTTAGATTACGAAAAGCGAGCCAGCCTTGAGAGAACACATCGCTCATGAACAAAACGCTTACTAAAGCCACTCGTTTCATATTAAGCCTTAAGTTGTACACGTTCACTTCCCTTTAGAACACGAATCGTAACATTCTCTCTCTCCTAAATCCATGATGCTCTTGTTGTGGGGCCATCTTTTTGCCACTACCCTTCCCTTTAAGATCACTAATCCTACTCCTTCATTTACTAGTTACACACCAAGATTATCTCAACGAAGACTTCAGGGCTTCCATAGGCATCACCTCACCCTCAACCTCTCCTCTCATCCTTCAAGATTGCCTTTTATTGAGTGACCCAAAGGTAGGGTTTGCCCTTTAAAGTTCACTTTTTTCATTTTCTTAAGATTCTAGCAGAGTCTAGTAACAATTCTACTCATAACACGGCTACCCTCTCTAGCAATGATATCCTCTAACTAGTGGCTACTCCTTACCTCAAGCTTCATCCACATAAGCCACATAAGCCCAATTGTCAACAAGAACTACCCTTTTTCATTAAGCATAACTAATAGTATTTAGGTAGCTCCTTTGGCCTAGAACTTTTACACTCTGATACCACTTGTCATGGGACAGGAGGTTTAACCCCTTCTTTATGTGCCTGAACAGCGCTCAACCCTCCTTTCCCTCATCATATTTATTAGATTACAGAAAGTGAGCTAGTCTTTTCCTTTCTTGTTTACCTAAGACTATTCCAAGCCTCTCTAAATCTAGGAGTGCCAACCGGCATTATCATTGTCATCCACATGATTGGGAGGCCCAACTTTTCTATTGGTTTCGGCCTGCCATGGTCATCATTAAGAGAGTAGCATCAGCTCCCGACTAGTTTACTTATGGGAGGCTAACCTTGCCTTAAGAGAACAACCCACCCATGAACAAATCACCTATTTAAGCCACTCACTTTACATTAAGCCATAAGTTGAACATCTCCACTTTCCTTTAGAAGATAAACCTAAGGGTATAAATAAACCAAGCCAATTCACAAAATACTCAAGCTTAGCTCAAGTTTTATTCGAATTTGATTTGGTGATAGTCAAGTCAAGCTCGAGCTTTCGAATACTAAGCTCACGAGCCTAATTGAGCTTTGTATAATTTTTAATTTATTTAACTATAAGAAAATATGATATTAATTAGGGGAAATTCATAATAAGTTTGAATTTAACCGAGTTAATTGAGTCGAGCTCAAGCTTTAAGTTTTTCTAGTCGAGCTCAAGTTTAAGGCAAATACTATTTGGTTCAACTCAATTTAATTACACCCTTAGACGGACCCTAAATTCATGTTAAGTTTCGCGAAAGGCCTATTTTGGTACTATTTTTTGGCAAGTACCCCATTTACATACAAAGCTCAAGTTTAAGACGAAAGTTGAGAAGCGAAAGGAAAAAAGAGACAAGCAAATAGTCTAAAGGCTAAAGAATAAAGAGTGATAGTAGCTAAGGTTTCTTGATATTTTAAGAATCATTATTTTGCTTTACCATGTATTTGTAAATACAATTTATAGATATTAATTAAATTTTTGCTAGGTTCAAATTTTTCCCATTGAGTTTTTGGTATGTCCTAAAACCATCTCAAAACACTATAAGATTTTGAACATGTTCTTAGAACTCATCCCAAAACCTTATAAAGACCTTATAGAGTTTTTATCAAATTTAACGAGTTAGGTACCCTATAAAGACCTACCTAGTAGCATATCTACAAGAGTAAGAACCCATCTCAACATTATCAAGTAGGTCTAAGTGGCTACGAATAACATCATTGCTATTACTATACGAGACATCTCTTTTACTAGGGTATCATTCATGGTACGCATTATGCAAGAGAATGCTTATGTTTTCATTTAGTTTATGAGCATCTTCATGTAGTGTACGTCTTAAATAACAACTACTACTACTGCTATTTTTACGGTACGTAAGCTAAGATTGCTTTACTAACACTAAGACAACAAGTATCTAGATTTACATAAGTTCTCATGTCCCAAGCATGTGGAGTAAACCATCCTAAGATAGGAGATAGCCTCACAACTACTATCATATACTTTGTTCATACAAGGCCAACTTGAATCAATCGCTTTAAAGCATTTAACTCAATACTTGTTTTGATTATAAGACTCATAAAAGTGTTCTTCAACAGTTTTTATATAACCTGTCAACCTGTTCAACATGTAGCTAAATAAACATTACTTATATTTACAAGATAAGTTCTATAAACCTATTTACTTGTTCATAATACATAACAGACCATTACTCAAAACTATTAGGTTGCTCGGGATGGCTCAATTAGTTTCACAACAAATCAAAAGTAACCACAAAAGAAACAAAAAATCTAACTTAACTCTCTATTTAGCCTCACTCCCCAATCTAGTCAGCTACTAACCTAAGGATAAGTATAGCGCAGCATCTTCAGTCTAAACCTACAAAAGAATCTATAAAGATGTAATCGGCAACTAGCTCAATAACTAAAATGGAGACATAAAACCATAAACAAAACACAAACAAGGTTATCAAACATTATTTAAGTGAAATGCAATGAATAAATGCCATTACATGTTGATATAAGACAAGTGCACCTATTCATTTTAATATAACAGATGTGAGTCCGAGTAAATCCCTTAAAGACCTCGAGTACTAATACTAACCATAGCTCTATTATCTAACCGGAAAATTGTGATGGGTTAAATGAATTAAAAATACTAAAATTAACAAACTAATCTAATTATGAGACTTGACTAAGTAATTTAAGAAGTGATAAAATTAAGAACGACTTTAAGAAAGCAAATAGTATATTTAGGAATTATTTCCCCTAGTGTTTAACATGTGATCGCTAAAAATATATCTAATTCCATCTCTATTATTTTTTACTAAAGGAATTCACAATTGAAGTTAACACCTTTCTCAAGCATATTAACCCTAATCCTAAATTATTTACCAAAATCTCTTCACTTAGTAATATAATTTAGAATTGCATTAATGTACAATGAATTCCCACACAAAAATAATAACTTTCTAGAAGAATTATGTATCTTATCTCTAAGTACGCATGTAATTCTTTTTAATTATGTGAAGATCTTATTACACATGTGATTTCTCAATCATTATGCATAATATCATCGATTGATACCTTAGAAATATCAATTAATAATTAAAACATATAATTGAATCAAGAAAGATAGAAACTTCATTGAAAACTATCAAATAATCTAATAATCACATGAAACCCTAGGTTTCACAATCCTAAATACTAGAATCTTAAGCTATCATGATGAAATTAAAAACAAATTGCAACAAAATCAAGAAATAAAACATAAAAAACCCTTTTTATCAATGAAAAATCTCTTCAATCTTGAAGTTGGGTATTGCTTCCACCTTTTTCTCTTTCTTCTCTTCAAGTCTCTTCTCTTTTGAATGTCAAAAGTTATGTGTAAAACCCTCACAAGTCCTTATATAATGTATTGTAAAGTTTCTTTTTTCATCACCAGACACAGCTTAGGACACATTTGTGTCCCCAGGTTGTGTAACTTACTAACCCTGGCACAAAAAATTATCCTGCATGGACACAGCCTGGGGACACAGTTGTGTCCCAGACTCTGTAACTTTCTAACTAAAAATTACCACTTTCTCCTATTATTTATGTAATTTCAAAACTTCATAACTCATTCATTTGAACTCCAAATTGAGTGAAACTTAATTCATTTTCTTCATTTTCAATTCGAGATTGCATTTAAACTTTAAAATCAAAATTTTACTCAATTAAGTATTGATTTTTTTTAAAAAAATTAAAAATATAAGGGAAATGCTATAAAATCACCTTGTGAAATGTATTTAAAATAAGAGTTATCACATGTCACTATTCGACCCATCATAAGATTTTAAAATATGGAAATTACATATTAAAGACAGTAACACAAAGATATTCGATAGAAGGAAAAGATCATGAATATTTGACAATGGCAATTACCAAAGAAGGAACAATTGGACATTAAAAGATGACTATTTGAAAAAATGAAAAATAGAAGAAAAGGAAAAGAAGAGACAACAAGAATAGATTGAGAACAAAGTGCTTGAAAAAATTTTATGACATTTTATATTTAAGAAGTATACGAGCTAAAGTACACAATCCATTATGAGCTTAGAGACTAAAGCAAAAGTATGAGGAAACCTATTGTATTCTCGTGAGAGTTGTTAATTTTTTCAAAAATCAGTGGGAGGTTTTTTGATAGAATAGTGAAGGGACTTTGTAGTGTGTACCTCATATTGATTTTTTTCAAGTAATGGAATCTCAGGTATGGAATACTTAATCCTTGGTATTATGTGTTAAAATAGTGGACTAACACAAAAGGCGAAACCACTATAAATCATTACTTGATTTCTGATCCCTATCTATTTGTTTTTCAGTACTTTATTACATACTTGATTGATTAATTGCATAACATTGATTAAATAGAAGCATATCATAAGAATTAAAGATAAGAAGTAAATTAGAAGAATACATTAAGTATTGTCTAATTATAGTGTATATTAGAACTAAAGTAAACGACCAAATTAAAATTTAAAGTTAAGAAGTTTTTGCTCATATATCTTTGATCTAAATTTGTAGTATTTTTAATTCGTTAGAAAGTAAAAAACAAGTTTAGTGTTATATAGTTAAATTTGAATATCAAGAAGTAAAACTAAAATAGATTTTAAGTTTTAAAAGAATAATAATTCGACTCCCCCTAATTGATTGTTTACTAGGACCAAATTTGTTATCAAAGTTGGATACATATTCTCTTCCAAACATATGAGATTCGACAAGTTACTAAAATGGATGAATATGTTCTAACTACTTAGATAAACAAAACTCCTTATTTTAATGGATCTAATTATGATCTAATTATACTCAATGGAAGCATAGGATAGAGACATATATTCAAGCAACAAATTATAAGTCATGGAATTACTAATGAAGATTAGAAAATCATGTGTAATCAATTTTTTTCAAAAATCTCAACATTTGTCATAAAAGTTCTTATACTTTATAATTTCACTCCAATGTTCATTACATTAGTTAAAGTTCATAATTTCACTTTAGTTTGTAAAAGCACTGCATAAAAATGCTTTTGACCAATAGTTCATGACATTAAATTTGTTACAAAAATTTAAGCAATTTTACGAATTCAAGTGTTTGTAATTCATTGTTTCATTTAAACTCCATAAATATCTTCGAATATTTGTAAAATCACAATATGCTTTGTAAAAATACTTGCTTTCACAATTTCATTAGAAGTTCATAAATAAGTTAAAAATATTTGTAAAATCACTATATATGTTTGTAAATTTAATTTAGTTTGTAAAATTACTAAAGTAGTTCGTTATTTTACTCCAATATTTGTAATTTCACACGTAAAACTTCTAAATGTTGGAAGTTTAAAAATTAGCCTGAGAATCTTCAACTAATGATTCACAAGATGGCTATGCGAAGGAAGTACCTTATGTCACCTGTAGTGTATGGAAATAGTATGGAATGGAATGAATTTAAAGGAATGAAAAGGGTTGAAACGAGTGGAATGAAATGACAAATTCATTCACATATTTGGAATCCCTTACAAAATTATTGATTTAATTCCAATATTATATTTGGTTGTAACATAATTGGAATAAAAAGAAGTACGTATGTAGCAATATTTGTCAAAAATACCTTAATTTTGAATGCCATAAATAATTAAATATTATGTTATAAGTTGAAGTGTAAATAAATGGTTTCAAATTAATGAGGATGGTATCGAATTGTGATTTAATCCGTTCAAAGGATAATCGAATTCCCACCAGAAGTTGGAATTGTCAATCCCAAGAAATCACAATTTTATCTACTAAAAATACTTCCAAACATAAAAGAAACAAAATCTAAAATAGAGATTTCATTTTGAATCTATTTCTAAATATCCCTATGGCATTAACATAACTTAGCAAAACTATTGGCAAAATACACATTAACTAGCCCAATTGACCTTAGTGTAGAAACTCGCCTAAACTCACTCTAAACAAACAAAAGCTATGGCCATTTAGGTATAAGCAATAGATATTATAAACTAAACTGATGTTATTGAAATCCTAAGAGAAAATATATTTTCCTTATATAGGGATCCTTGAGTGATAAGTTAATAACAATAGACCAAGGTAATATCTTCAATAGTTACTTGGTAAAATAATGTCAAAGGATGATAGTAAACTATCCTTGTGTTTCGCATGAGCTAATATTTAAAATTCTATGGATATACATTGTCTAAAAGAGGTTGGATAGGAACTACACCATACAACTCATATACAAGGATGGTTAATACTTTCTATGGAGGTGCTCTATAAATTAGAATTGAATGGCTAAAACAAAATCAAAAGTAAAGCATATCTAGAATCTATAAGAAATGAGCAAAAAGTCTCTATCTTTTCTTAGATAAGAAACTGCCCACTCGGAATGAAAGATTATGGCCTCAATTGGTAAATGGATTAGGAAGATTTAGTTAGAATAGTGTATATTTGGATAATATATGTATGTATTAAATGTACTATCTATACTCTAAGTAAAAATATATTGATAAAATTTATAATTTTTTTTTATTTATTGATAGCGAGAGTTTGATTGAAGCACATTGTGTTTGAGTAATGACAACATAATCAAAGTATAGAATAATGATTAGTGTAATCTAGTTCATTTACTTTAAACGTTACTAATCTTGATAATAGATATGAAATAGGAGAGATTTTGTATATTGTTTATATATTCTTTTGTACGAAGAATGAATGCTACGTATAGAGTTACATATAAGTTAAATATAGCCAGAAAACGATTATTACTCTAGTCAACTTAGCCATTATCACAAGAATGATTTTTTATATAATTATATACATTAACATCCCACCTCAATATGTAGATGGTGAAAAAGCAGATATCTAAAGTTTGTATAAACATTGTTAAAGCATTAAGGTGGATGGGCTTTAGTGAAAATGTTAGCAACTTGATCAATAGAAGAGAGAGAGATAAGCTTGATAGTATTCTAAAGAATATTATGTCTGATGAGTATAATTTTAAACTAATCCATTATGTTATTTCCTTGAATATTTTGTGTAATTTTATCTGATTTCATTGAATTTGCTACCAATTTGAGTCATTTCTTAATTTCAAAACTTAAATAAAGCAATAAGGTCAAAGTATGAGAATTCAAGTGATTTTTAAAGGAATTTATGCTCATTTTAAAGAATAATTTAAGAATAGCAAGTGCCAAAGAGAATTTGTCTAAGGATTAAGTTAAGGAAAAGATTATGATCAACCTTCACAACCATATTCCTTGGCTATAAAGCTTACATCCTTAATTTCCAATCAAAGTTTGAAAAATTCTTGGTCAAGTATAAGACTAAGGTCTACCATTGCACTCGTGTTGTGCAGCAGTGATCTTCTCATTATAAATTTCAAGATAATTTCTCAAAGAATTATTACAAAAAGAAGTCCATACCTAAACTTTACAGCCATATACTTACTTGTTGACTTGCCAAGACATTAAAACACTTACCATTTAAAGATTATTTTGTCTACATAATATAAATAGATGTTAGATACATGTTCAATGTTAAATATCTCTCATAGATTTTGATAATAACAAAAAGGGATAAATGCTAATGGATTATTAAGAATACAAGTATTCAGAAGGTTTAACTTGATTGAAAATGGACTAGTCTGAAAATTTTCAAAAGATGTTTCAGAAGCTTTATAAGTAGAATTGGTATAATATTTCAAAAGTTTATTCAAAGACTTTAAAGAAAGGAAGAATTGATACTCTTCAAAAGGTTATTCAAAAAATTGGTCTAGAAAAGTAACGATGAAATTTAACTCATATCAAATTCAAATCCAACAAGGCCTAGCTCTACTAGATTAGGTGTATTAGGGAAATACACTTAATCCCATTTCAATTAAGATGAAATCATGATCCTTGGGGATTATTTTTGAGTGAATTTATTTTTGATAAATCAAGATATGTATAAATACACATAAAGATAAGGTTGATTCAGATTTTATGGAATTTCAAATTTTGAATATGAGGCTTATCCGGAAGTTGCTAATAACGTATATCTCCTCGTCAAATTTAAATCAAAAGCTTATCTGGTGGTTGTGGATTGAATTATATTTGATTAAAACAAGATAAGGAGAGTTGTTTTTGAATTTCAAAATGTAGAGATTTTCTTAAAATATCTAAGGATTATCTTTAACAAATAATAGTTAGATAAACACGAAAGTGAAGATAATCTTTAACAAATTAGCCGTTAAAAGATTTCAATATAAAAAGAGAAAGGATTCAAAACGTCATTTTTACAACTCTGGAAAAAGTTTTCACTACACAAAAAAAGTTGTAATCAAATTCTATCTTTTGAAAAGTTACAAAAAGTTCTTCAAATTCTTCTTTAGAAAGTTACACCGAAACAAACAGAACAACAATCGTTATTTCTCTTTAGAGCAAAATTATTTGAGTTTTATAATTGTGTTCTCACTTGTAATTTGTAAATCTTATTTATTGTTTAAAGTCAATTTGTACTCTGTAGATCTATAATTAGTTTAGATTGTAGAGAGGCTAGATAGGTAGAGTAGAGTATTATGAAGTCTATACGTAACAAATGCTTATAATCATCTTGTAATTTGATTTAGTGAATCAAGTGTAATGACATTGATGAAGTAAACCAGGTCTCTAACAGTGGAGCTGAAAGAGAGTAGTAAACAAAAAGTCGAAGCATTTTAAATCTGAAGCTTGATATTCACCTTCTTTACTCTTTTAATTTGCTTTATTAATTATTGTGCATTGTATTATTAAAATATCATTGTTCATCATTATAAGTTGTTAAGAGGGGTAACTTTATTTTTCTTATATCGAAAATGCTTTCAAAAAATATCAATTCAACCCTCCCTCCCCTTACCCTCCTCTCTTGATATCTTATCCAAAACTAACATTAAAAAAAAAAAAAAAAAGGAGGAGAGATGCAATAAGCTAAAGAGAAGTCCTTTCTTAGGGTTTTAGTCCATTCCATCATAAAAGCTTGTAACTTTATCATATATGTAGCGTAAAAATAGTTATATCTAAGCTTATAACCTTTAAGGTAATATGTAGCATACGTTAATTGTTATTATTTTAATGAAATTCTCTTATTCTTATTAATTTAATTACATGTTTTGTTTTGATGAAGTTGTTATTTCTAGAGTCTCAACTTAATTATCAAATTTTATGTATTAAAGTTATGAGGCCAATACATAAATAAATTCACCGTAATTGAAAAGATTTACTAAGTTATAGACTTTTTTTGGAATTCAAATTTATTTCTTATTTGTTATTGTGGAATCTAAGGAGCTTTATTCCAAAAGCAATTCAGGTATGACATAATTAGAATAAAAATTTAATAAAGAAGCAATTCCTATTAAATTACTAATTGAATTCCTCTAATTAAAAGAATAAGAAATTCATTAAATACCCTAAGCTACTACATGTTAATCTTTGGTGATCAAAGTCTAGATATCATCATTCATGGTTAATTAGGTTTTGTCCAATTACTGCATTTATAGTTATTAATTTTTAATTAATACCTATTTCATAAACTTTTTTCAATTTACCATCACTATTTCAATCCATTTTAATTAGAGTGATTTAGTGCAAGTAAGTGTTCAATCTTCGTAAGATTGATAATCTTGGACTCTAGAGGTCCTCTATACTATTACTTAATAAGTACACCTGCTTAATCAGTACAGTATATGCCCTATCATTGTCAGTGATAATCATTTTTAATATATTCAATACATTAATGAAACACATTATTATGGGCAATTTGAATAGCACTACAATTGTCATAATATAAAGGTATGGGAGAGCTTTATATGATACCTATGTTATGGAGCACCCATCAAAGCCAAACTAACCCAAAACAAGTATCAGCAAGAGCTCAATGTTCAAATTTTGTACTAAATCGAAATATGATAGTTTGCTTTTTTACTTTGCAAGATACAATAGCTAGTGATAGATCATCTATCAATATGATCACCAACCTAATTAGCATCATAATAAGCTCTCAAGTCCAAAGGGGACAAAGTAGAGAAATGTAAACCACGAAATAAAGTTCCCTTCACATATTAAAGAATCCACCGTACTACTACAATGTGTGTGCAAGGAGAAGACATGAATTGGCTTACTATATGAACTACATAGCCTATATCAAGTTGAGTGACAATGAGATAGACAAGATTGCCAACCCATTGACCAAAAAGAGTGGCATCAATGAGACAACTACAATCAGTAGCAAAAAAAATGGGCATTAGGCTCAATAGAAGTACTAACAGTCTTTGCATCAATAAGTCCAACAAGAAAAAGAAGATCCTTAGCTTATTTTGCTTGAGAAAATAATACCCTACAAAGGTAGATGATACCTTTAAACTAAGGAAATGATTGAGATGGCCAAGATCTTTCATTTCAAAGTTTCTACTCAGAAATGTTCTAAGATCATTAATGCCCTACAAGTTATCACTAATGATAATCATGCCATCTACATATAGAAGTAGTAGAGTGGAACCTCTACTAGCCCTACAAAGAAATAATGCGTTATCTATAGACAAATCATTAAGAAAAAGAATGGAAGAGAACCAAAAAACTACAAAATGGCAAAGAACATCTTATGCTCCTAAAATTAGATATGACTAGAAATCTTATATTGAAGATGGATGAAATTTTGGGAAAAAATGGCAATAGTTACTCTATAATATGGTGCCGCTTCATCCAGAGCAAGCTACACTAGCTTTAGACAAAGTACCCTCCTTTAGGTACACTTTAGAACTTAACAGATTTAGGTCTGGCCTATTCTAGAACTTCACACAAAACTTTATACGTTTGACCTAACCCTACTTTTTATAATAAAAACGTATTTTTATTAATAAGTATACTAGGTTGTGTATGTAGCAATAAACTAGTGAGAACCAAGTCAAACCCATAGGGAATGCTCACTAACTTTTAATAGTCTTAGTTCCATCTAAATTTAGGTAAGTAGAATCAAGGATTCATTAAATACTTAAATTCGAAAAACCTAAATTAACAAAACATATAAATTGGGATATTCAACATCTTTAAAAAGTTCAATTGTAAACAAGATAATTAGAGAATTGATTAATGTGTTAACATAAAGTCTTTAACAGGTTTAGCTCTAAAACGATTAACCTCTAAGTGGAATTCCTTCTCGCAAAGTGAATAGTTACCAAGGATTAACCAATTTATTCTCTTTATTGGTAGACAAGTTGTAAACCCTAGGAAAAACAGTAGTTGAACCTTAACTCGAGTCCGAGTGTTCTAAAGTGTATAATAAGTCGATAAGGCTAATAATAATAAAAGAAAATGAAGTTTAATAAATCAAATATAACACCGATAACAAAACCTTCGAAATTTATCAAAACCCTAAATCGCTTACTAAAATCCTAAAACTAGTTTATGCATCATTAATCGAAACCGAACTCAAAATTGCTCGAGACCCTAAAATCATAAACGTAAACCTATAAAATAGTTAAATATTACACAATAGCAATAAAATTATAGTCGAATGTAATTTTCGA
>JAMXBB010000004.1:93469675-93553556 GCA_024138015.1 Lumnitzera littorea | reverse complement strand
TGACTTCGGAGGGCGTTAAATCTGAGTTACATGCAGTACCTAGTCACCTGCATGTATTTGTTTGGCATACTGCTTATTCATGCATTCATTTGGTTGAACTTAACTGTGGTATAACTTAATTGCTGTATGGTTAAGGGAAAATATCTCACTAAGCTAATAAGCTTATACCCTCGTAGACTTCTCTTGCAGGCCGACTTATTCATGGAGTCAGGCCGTCATATGCCCGAGATTAGCTTTCTCTACGGGATCAATGTAGGAGCTATTTGAAGATAGAGAGTACTTTTGACTAAATGTAGAATTGAATATATAATTTTTATATTAGTCTGACTTTAGACATGTTTCAAACGCTATATCTGTAAACTTTTATACACATAAATTATGTGATATGTTTTCTATATTATTATTCGTCATGAAATGCTATTGCTTAAGCTTGCGCACTCTTGGTAGTTAGTAGTAGTTGTAGCCTTGTGTATCGTATAAAAAGGTCGTCAATTATAAGGGAACTCAATCTACAATCCTTTGTACGATATACGGCGACTGCCACAACTAGCCCCCTCGGGTCGCGACACAAGTAATAAACTAAATTAATCATTTCTAGTTCCTAAACCTTAACTGTATTAAAGAGCATATTGTTATGTCTTCTTTAATCCAAATTATCCAATTCGTAGTGATTAATTCGAAAATGTCTCATAACTCAATCCTAATTAACACATATTCCAACAAAATCAAAATATATGTTATTGTGATTAGGGAATTATAGACTTCAACAACACAATTCATTAATTGATAATCTAAACAACCAATTAACAATTCAATAAATTACACATAAGATATAATAGAGATGATAATATTCAAATTAAGAATATATTAAAAAAAATGAAAACAACCTGTAAGGAGTTCAAACCTTTAATTCAAGATCAAATATCGCTCATATTATTCTTAATGTTGAAATCTAAAATGAAAATAAACTATTCTTTTAAAACCTTAGACTAATTGAATGAAGGAAGTAAAAATCTACTATCTACTATCTATTGTATTTACAAAGCCTACTACTTATGAATGAAGGAAGATATAATTGTATATTTCTTGAATTAATCTTCAATTGTTGTACGGAAAAAATAAATATACGACCAAGCTTTGATAGAGTACATGGCGTATGGTGAAAGTTGCAATTCTTTGAAGTCAATATACGACGTTGGATTTTCTCTTCGGCAAGTGCACACCGTGTACTTGTACACGACTTAATCTTCTCGGCCCTGAACTCTTATCCTTACAATCTCACATACTCCAACACGTGTATGTTTTTCGAATTCATGCATTTTTCCTATAAAAAAATATAAAACATATACATTAGTGTAATAAAATGCCAAAACAAAATATTAGCAAATAAAGTACTAAATTATATTAAAAAGTCTATAAAAGCGCTGTAATATCTACCTATAAAATAAGTACAATTATGCTCTATCAGAACTCCTTTGACTTACTCTAAATGAAGTTATGCTATAAGCTTAGTTTTCTCTCTTGCTCTCATCGTCTTCCATTTTGTATAACTTGACTCTCACAAGCTCCTAAGATAGTATAAGACACAACCAAAGTGAGAATTAGTGCAACTATAACATGCTACCCTAGAGAGTTCCTAAGTTATAATGTTAACGCCATAAGGCTACTTGCATAATGAACTACAATTCAAGATCATGAACACACAAACGTCTATTTAGCTTTGTAATTTAGAGTCTTAGTTGCATTAGCCAACTATTGAGTAGTTATATAATGCACGCACACAAATAATAATACATTAGTATCAGGAGCAATTCTCAAAATGCCCAAAATTCTTATGCCTTAACGTAAAGGTTTTGATTAAGGAGAAGAATATAGAGGGCTAAAATGGTATTATATGAAATTGGGATGTTCCATGGCCAACTAGACTAATTACTTTTCTTAAGTAACAAAGGCATAAGTTATCTGATGTAGACTTTGGAATGATTTAGTATAAGATTTAGCTTAACAAGCCTAGAACAAGGACTAACAAGAGTCATTGGACCATTTTAGCCTTCTCAGTAGGCTTATGTACTTACCAAGACCAAACTATCAGGCTTAGATATTTGACCATGAAAAACTTAGCACATCTAAATTAGTTAGTTGTCAAGGCAATCCGATTGTGATCAACTAGGACCAAGCTTTGTAAAAACCTAGAACTTTTCCTTATAGCATAATTTGAAATTTAAGAGAATAAGTCTTTATGATAAAGCTTCTAAGCTTAAGATTCAAATAGAGCCTAGAAGATCATATTTCAATTTGCTCCAACTCAAATCTCAAGAACAATGAAATCGACACACGACCCTTCACCTCTTATAGGTACATCTACTTGTTGATAATGCCTATTCCTTTTCCCATGCCAGCTACATACAACTGTCATCTCCAGATCACTCATCGAAAGCCACATGAAGTGTAAAACTCATGTTACAAATATGTGCCGATATCTACTAAAAGTCACATCTACTACATCATATTATTGTATTGATCCTTTGATGAGTTGGTGGGTTGTAAGAACTTTTATCACTAATTCCTTTTTTATTTAATTCCATGCTTTTTCTCAAACAATAAAAGCTTATTTATTTATCTGTCCATTTACCCAATCATTTTCTAATTCACCCAAAAAGTAAAAACAATTCCTAGCCAATGTAATTATAATTAATCTATTTAACTAATACCGCATACAAAAAGAATTCAAACATAAAACTCAGTTTAGGATATAGAATACGTACCAAATCAGGGGAAACAAAAATATCCTATGAGTTTGTCATCTTACCAATTAACCTTTCACGGTTAGATATGACCTAAAATTATTGGCGCCGCAAAAGGGCACTTGTAAATACATGTATAAATCCACTAATAGCTCAAATTTTCTACTAGGTAACATATAATTTGATGATTCTAACTTAATTGCTGTGGGACTGCATTACACGGTCGAATTAATATTAATATGTATAATATTAAAGAAGACTGATTTTGGAATTACATCTTTCAAATATTAATTTTTACTAGTAAATTCCTCCGATTATTCTTTGTATTAGAAATATGTATCTTACAAACACTGAAGGTCAGTTTCATTAATCCAGTAAATTTTTCTTCACTTTAGCAATTTCTACTTTTCTATACATCATATTCTCCGGTTTAAGTAACAAGACTAAGATCTAATAAATCAAGTTATTGAAATTGGAAAGGTTTCTAACTTTGATAGTAATTTACATTTTTATCATACATTATATTTAGTGTCTTTCATTTTTCACACATGTATCACAGGTGTGTATCTATCTAGAGTCAAATAAATTACATATTTCAGGTGCATATTCTTCTGCAGCAGAAAAGAGATAAATTGTAAATATACTCTCTTATGTTTGTTTCATGCATGTTTAGCACTTATATTTGAAATTAAGAATTTAAATATCCAAAATCTTGAAAAACATGTTTTTAGATTTTATTTTACTAGTTTGTTGTCTTCAAGTAAATTATCAAAATTGAAAAAGTATATGAAATCAAGGTAAGATAGTCATGTAGGAATTTAAAAACCATTTTTCTAAAGATTTCAAGGTTTGAACATTTAATTTCAAAGATATAAGGAGTCAACGGTGAATCAACAAAATAAAAAAGAAATTGTCTTTGTAATTTTAAAATAAAAGAGCCCAACGTTTGAAGATTCTAAAATTGCATGACCCATTGGAATTGCCATGAACCGGCTCTTTTGGGTCAATCTTTGCAACTTGGAGATGTAGAAAATTTAAGTGCAAGCAGCTATTGGAATGACATGCCTAATTCTGGCAGTCCTTTTGTCCAACATACGTTATATTATTTTTCCTATCGCAAGAAGACATGAATATGTAATTTAATTTAAAGATATACACAAAAAAGATATATACCAGTCACGAGAAAGAAAGCATTGCAGATTTTCTCATAGATTACACGTAGGGGATACTACAAAACAAATATGTACGTAATATATAGCTTTGCAAATGCGTAGATTTTTTCCCCCCTTTTTTTCCGGTAAAAAGATAGCATAGATTATTAGCTAAAATATGAAGGGTGTCATTGATGGGTTTTTCCGAGCTAGAAAACTTTTTATCTTTTACTGGCTGATTACGTAAAATCGTTAACATACCCTACATGTAATTCGTTTTTAGAGGAAATCCTTTAATGTTAGTTTTTTTTTAAGTTAATAAATAACTTAAATTAATCTTCTTAAAATATTGTTATGTATAATTAACAATTGAAAATATAAAAAAAAATTGATAATAATTTTTAAAATCTAAGCAATTTTGGTCATCTTTAGATTTTTTTTTTTTTTTCATCTAAATCTTATCTGTATCTTTTTTTTATTTTATATTTATGATAAAAATGATGATTGGAGTGTTGGAATAAAAAAATTAAAATTCATGTACCTTGAAGAGAAAAGATTTGAAAAAAAATATATCTTATAGGTTGAAAATAATTATCTTAATTGGTGCTTATTGAAAAATATATTTTTATCTGTTTAATATCTTATTTTTAATTAAATATTAAGATTCGAGTAAATAATAATAAGATGGAAAAAAAAAAGCCGTTAACCATTAATTAATTAATTAACTTTAGAGTATTTTTTAACCGTGTGAAGTTTTCTGGTTTGCGCAACACCACGTTGACAAATAGTAAAAAAAAAAAAGAAAAGAAAAAGAAAAAAGCTCCAAATACCGAGAAATCAATCATTTGACTATACATTGTTAACATGTTCTAGTTGATCGTATCATACAAATGCAATTGACTATAGTTTCGATCTAGCTGATATTGCACCCCAAGAATGCATTAACAAGTTAGCACCTCCCTCCCTGTACAGTTGCCCTAGATCGACGCGTTTTGTAGAAATCCATGGAAAGTTGACTTGAAATGAAGCAATTCAAAGTGTCCAGCTAACACCGTCCCCCACCACATGAAGACGAAAATCAACCCTCCTCCTCCTCCTCCTCTTCCTCATGCAACTATACATACATATATATATACCCTACACGTACTGCACCTAATCCACCATTGAAATCACCTTCCATCATTGATAATATTGAAATAATCAAGGATGGCTTCTAGGCTGTTCTATGTCCTCACTACTTGTCTTTTCATTGCTCTTCCTTTCTTTAGCTTCTTGTCTCTAGCAGATACTTCTGCTGGAAACATATGCAGTACCACACCTGACCCTAAGTATTGCAAATCCGTTTTGCCTCCGAAACACAACAATGCCAATGTTTACTACTACGGTCGGTACACGGTCCGGAAATCGCTCTCGCAATCTCGGAAGTTCTTGCGATTGGTGAATAAATACTTGGCACGACGAGCTAGCTTGACGACTAGTGCAATCCGTGCACTGGAGGATTGCCAAATGCTTGCCGAGCTCAACATGGATTTCCTCGTGTCCTCCTTCAAGACCGTGAACAAGACAAGCAAGACATTACCCGATTTGAAAGCCGATGATGTTCATACACTCCTTAGTGCTATTCTGACAAACGAACAAACCTGCAAGGACGGTCTTCAAGCAACTTCCTCAGCTTGGAGCGTGAAGAACGGCTTAGCGGTGCCTTTAGCTAATGATACCAAACTGTATAGCGTGTCTTTAGCTCTTTTCACCAATGGATGGGTCCCTAAGAATAAAACGAAAGGCCTAACGTGGCAGCCTAAGCGTATGCGGCTGCCGTTTACCGGTGGCAGGATGTCGTTCGCGATGTCGAATAGGACACGTGCCGTGTACGAGGCGGCTAGACGGAGGAACCTTCTGCAGTCGTCGGAGGATCCCATCTTGATCGCTGACATTGTGGTGGTGAGTCAAGATGGAAGTGGGAATTTCACCACCATTAATGAAGCTGTTGCGGTAGCACCGAATAAGACAGATGGAAGTAATGGTTACTTCTTGATCTACATCACTGCTGGTGTTTACGAAGAATATGTGTCCATTGATAAAAAGAAAACGTATCTCATGATGATCGGAGATGGGATTAATCAAACAATCATTACGGGTAACCGTAGTGTGGTTGATGGATGGACAACCTTCAATTCTGCAACATTTGGTAAGTCTCACACGTTTTTGCAAGATATTTCGCACGGGAAAGTAATTTTGGACGCTATTATCTTTTTCATGCTTGAGAGTGATTTTAACGGTAATCATAATTTCGACCCTAGCTTTAAGAAGTTCAAATTGCTATTTTATTTCATCTTCATTAAATACATTAACTAAAAATTACTTATATATATATATATATTTAACTAAATTATAATATGTAATAATCAATAATGTTTTTTTGCAAATATTATCATTATACATTTAATTTCATTTAATTATCAGCTATTTCTAAATAGAAAAAGTAATTTATTATTTCAATTATCACCTATTTCATTTCATTTTATTTCGTTCCAGCATCTCAAGATAAAAGCACGTTGACTTTTTTAGTTTTTAATTATTGACTCCTAAATTTAGGCTACGTAGCTAAACGGTTTGGTACCGGAATGGTCATTTAATTTTTTCTTTTTTCGTTAAACAAATCGTCATTCAATTTTGTAACTAACACGTCAATGCCCTTTATTTTCATTGACATGGTAGTTGCTAGCCCCCCTGAGCATATAATTAATATAATTAATGAATGTAACAGTTAGGTTCACTTTCCGATTTGATTTTTCTTTTCTTTTTCTAATAATTTTCCTTAGGGTTCAAGACTACGTATTCGACTACCTAGGCACGATTTTTCAAATTAAGTATTTAGTACTACCCTTTGATTAACAATTAAAAAAAGCCCAATCTTTGGAAATTCCATTATGAAAATTCTCAGGTTTAATATCAAATGAATTTTATATATTTTTTTAAATTGAGTATCTAAAATTTAAAAATATCAATTTAGTAACTAAATTTTACTCATTTGTGCAATAAACTATTTGAACTTTGTCCATTTTCATAATTAGTAACTCCAGTCCAATTATAAATAACTTTAAAAAATTTATAGATAATAAAATAATACTTTTAAATTTTAAATAGTTAATTACAAAAATAAATAAAATTCAAATAACAATACAATATTTATCCATTTCGTGAATGTTAATTAATTATCCTATCCCCTAAATCTTATACTCTCTAGGCTTTAAAAGAGGTGTATAATTAATGATTGACTAGGAGTCGGATACCGACACAATTCAGGTACTGTTAATCCATTATCAACAATCATTGTTTTTCTAAAACGTCACAAGGGCCCTTAGTTAATGATATATTATCATGAATATCCCAACTAATCCCTCACTTAAATATATGATGATTTGACTTTACACTCACTTTTTAACAACTTCTGGTCGGATAAGAATTTGATTTTATCCTTTAGAAACTAAAACCTAGTTTGTGAGTATGAATTCATCACCATCAGCCTGTTAAATTTGGGGAACAACGATTTTCTTGCATGGTGCCAGATGATTGTTCCGTAATATGCACGAAACATAGGGTCTTAAGTTTGTATTAAAATCCAACGTGTGGGTGCAGAGTCTTAAACAGCGACGCAATGATATTTCATGTTTAGGTCAAAACGCATACATGATTGCATACTTTATGCGCACTTGGCGTAAAATATGAGCCAGTTTCCACGACTGATACGGAAATAGATAGAAAATGATTTATAATATCCTATTATCATAACCTCATTTTAAATTACATCCTATTTTAATATAAGATTTCATAAATGGTAAAATGAAATTCTTAAAAACTTTATATTTACTAAATTTCAATAAATTATATTTACCAAGGATAAAAACAAAACTGTTATTAATTTTTATTTTACTATTCACAGTATAATTTACTAAAATCGAATATATTTAAAATTTTTCATAAGATGTTAGAATTGTGTCATTGGGATTAAAAAAGAAAAAAAAAAAAAAAGGGGGATAGTCTCGTTAAATGCATTGATTGAGAAGAACTAAACTGGATCTTATACTATTTTTACATTTTACATTGCAGCTGTGGTGGCACCAAATTTCGTGGCAATAAACATTACATTCCGAAACACCGCTGGGCCGGAGAAGCACCAAGCCGTAGCACTCCGCAGCGGCGCAGATTTCTCCACGTTCTACAGTTGCAGTTTTGAAGCATACCAAGACACGTTATATACACATTCCCTAAGGCAATTCTACAGGGAATGTGACGTCTACGGAACGGTTGATTTCATCTTCGGCAACGCCGCGGTGGTGTTGCAAAACTGCAACCTATATCCTCGCCTCCCTATGAGTGGACAATTCAATGCAATAACCGCACAAGGCCGGACGGACCCGAATCAGAACACAGGCACTTCCATCCACAATTGCATCATTAAACCAGCTGATGATTTAGCCTCAAGTAATACAACAGTCAGAACCTACTTAGGCAGGCCATGGAAAGAGTACTCTAGGACAGTGTACATGCAAAGTTACATGGATGGTTTCATAAATCCTGCTGGGTGGCAAATCTGGAGTGGTGATTTTGCATTGAATACATCATATTACGCGGAGTTCAATAATACGGGTCCGGGTTCGGTTATGAGTAACCGGGTCACTTGGTCCCATGTGATCAATGCTACGGATGCTGCTAATTTCACGGTGTCTAACTTCTTGCTTGGGGATGACTGGTTGCCCTTCACTGGAGTACCTTACACGGAGGGCTTATTATCATAGAAAAAATTAAAAAAGAAAAATGGAGAAAGATATTTATATATCAATGGAGGATGAATAATAGAAAAGGAGATAGAGCTAAAATAGCTATCTGTTCTTTCATTCTTGCTAATTGTTTTTATCTTGGAATAATAAACCAGTCTTATCTTAGGCATTAGCATTTTAGTTTAGAGTTGTTACTTCCTCTGATTCACATTTAGTGCTTGTTGAAATGTTCTCAGTTCTTACATAAAAACCATTTAGGTACCTTTTATTTTAATTTTTTTTCTTCTATTCCAAATGTTTAATTCAATTGATAAGTGCAAACAGATTTTCATACTAGAAGAATATATATATATATATATATATATATTAGATGAAATAATAATTAAAAACTTAACAAGAATAAGGCTATTGACAAAGGCATTCACTATAATAAGAAACAAGCACACATATTTTTGTCTATAATTACTTAGGGTGACAGATATAAAATGAGTAAGATATAAACTTTTGAAATTGAGACCTATCCTATAATATTTTAGAATTACCTTTTATCCTGTACCATATAATTTTGATAGGATAGGAGATACTTCATATATATATATATATATTTCCTATTGTAAATTTAACATGATATGTTTTTGATAGAGGAGGTTTCATGAAAAAAATATTTTTTTCACTATAGAATAAACTCATAGAAATATAATCTTAATACATGCTACTTTTATCTTCATAAATGGTAAATTGGAAAATAAACTTAACCCTTTTTAACTATAGATTTCATTGTTTTTATCAAGCATTCAGCTAATAAAGTTGTAGACTGAGTAACTTCTACTACTAGAAGGGAAATGTGTCCTAATGTATCATATAAATTTTACAAGGTAAGAGATATCCTGTAGAGCCTATATATATATTTCTTTTTAAATTCAATATGATACGTTTTTCATAGAGGAGCTTTTACGAAAAAAGTATTTGTTCATTGAATAATAAACTCATAGAAATGGAATCTTAATACATGCTACTTTTATCTTCATAAATGCTAAATCGGAAATAAACTTGATCCTTTTTAACTACAGATTTTAGTGTTTTTATCAAGCATTCAACTAATAGAGCTGCAAACCGAGTAGCTCCTACTATTAGAAGGGAAATGTGTTCTAGTGATTGGTGGTTTGTTTTCCTTTTGCTGGTATTTGTTCTTGTAATTATTTCACTAGAGACACTGCTCTTGATTGATTGAATGAAGTATTTATTTTCATTTGTAAAAATAAATAAATAAATAAATAACTATAGATTTCAATTTTCTTTCGATAAAACTTCTATTAACAATAGCAAAAAAATGAATAAATAAATAACTCTACCTAGTTTTTGTTTGCTAACATGGATGGAAAAGACACATGATACCATTATGAATTCACACGTAGCACTTATTGACATGGCACGAAATATCATGTGTTACCACTACAATTAGACATGTGTCTTTACACATGGCACTCGATGACATGACACAAACAAACATGTGACAACATCTCCAATTGTTGCACCACATGACAACTAATGTTACCTAACACAATTTTCTTTTAAGAGAAAAAAATTATCTTTTTTATTCTAACCAATCAAAAGACTCAAATAAAGATCACATCATGCTCGTGAACATAATTTTTCACATTATTACTTAGGACAACATACACACACACAAGACTTTTTCCATATAACATTCTATGTGAGACTCGTGAAAGAAGAAAGAGAGTTTTGAAGTTTAACTTGCAGTTCTTCGCAAGAGAAAAAAAGTTGACTTTAACTCAATTTTTTTCACTTGATTCCACTTTGAATTTAAAAGAAAATACTTAATTCTCAATATACTCCATAATTACTTTTGAACATGCAAAAAGAAAAAAAAAAAAAAAGAAAGAAAGACAACTTCTAAAATGTACTTAAAATCCACATCAAATGGAATCTTCAAACAGATTTTACAATTGAAGAGCTCACTTTAATATGGATTTCAAGCACGTTTCAAAAGCATTTTTTTAAAAGTTTTTATATGATTCAAAAGTAATCAAAGAGTAGATTAAGAATTAAGAATTTTCTTTTAAATTGAAAGTTTAATCAAGTGAAAAAAATTGAGTTAAAGTCGACTTTTTTTCTTACAAAAAACTACAAGTTGTATCTTAATACACCTTCCTCTCTTTCACAAGTCCTACATGAAATGTTCGATGAGAAAATCCATATATATATATATATATATTGTCTTGAGTCATTTTGTGAGAATAGTATAGTCTATGCTATGCTTAGATCTTTGTCGCATTTGGTTAGAATAAAAAGTATTTCTCCCTTAAAATAATTGTGCTACATAACGTTTGTTGCCATGTGGTAGTAGCTTCAACTGCCACATTATGTCATGTGTCAACCAATGCTATGTTAGCATATGAAACTTTAATTAAGTAGTAAATTGATCTTTTTTAAACTTTGATAGTAAATTGCACATTTCAATACAATTCAAGTACCAAATATTACATTAACTCATTTGGATAAGTAGCTATGGGGCTTAGAGTAGGAGGAATGTTTAAATAGGCTCAAAAATGGACTTAAAAGCCCATTGGTAGCTAAAAGCTTGATATGGAAAAGAGAGAAAATACACTTTAAAATTTATTTAGTTGAAATATGGGCTCAAATGTTTAAATTAGAGAGGCCCATAAAGAGTTAAAATGAAAAGTTATAGGAAAAAGCCCATTTTGACCTAAAAGCATGAATGTCGACCCAATAGAGAGAATGGACAAATGCAAACCCACTTTAGAATAAATATTTTAAGGGCCTAATAACAATTTATGAAGGCCCGATAACATTTAGAAAAGCTTGAATGTAGTTTAGATAAAAAGTAAACATGAAAAAACCTATTAGAAAATCCCAAAATAAAACTTAGGCCCAATAACATTAAAGCCCATAAACATTCTAGGTCCAATGATAATTTAAAGCCAATATTGAATTATCTAAGGTTTGGTTAGAGGAAAATATAACAAAGGCCCAAAAGTAATAAAAATAAAGTAATTAGACCCAATTATATAATAAATTTGTATGAAGACTAGCCCATACAAAAAAAATTCGAGTTCTACCTCCCAAAACAGACCTCGTCACGTGAAAGTACATTTGAGAGTGATTAATATCGACTATAAGAACATAAGAATTGTACGTAAAGAGAAAAAGTTATAAATAATTTAAGATTTGGGTATAACTTAGAAATGTGAGTAACATAACTAGTAGGATAAACTAAACTTGGGAAGTAGAGCCGAACAAGCCTTGAATCGGCCCAAGCCTACTAATTCATAAGATGTGAAACTCATGGCCCATAACCAACCCAACAAGGGCTGATTCAAGTAACTAGTAGTTCACAGATCGATTTAATAGCCTATGAATTAGTTGTCTTATATATATATATTTTCCTTGAAATTTTTCTAATAAGTTTTTTTCTTATAATTCTTTTTTAACCAATTTTCCACAAAAATTTTTTTCTCTTTGTTTACTAGTAATGTTTTTCTTTTTCTATTTCGTAAAATCCCTTGCCTTTTTTACATTATTCACTTCAATTCATATATAATATAAACATATTACTTAAAGATATAATGTAAATATCCATTAACATATATTATGTAGTAAAATATAATTATTATATATATTAACAATATTACATATATATCTTACATGTATTATACTTGTAATATATATGTATATGGTATACCATAGTCTACACATGCACCAAATTTATAGACTTTGACCTTTACTTTGTTGTGAAAAATGGATAAATTCATAAACTTAAAGTATAGTTATTGATGAATTGCAATATTGCACATGTTTGACATATCAAAAACATAATATACATTACAAATTCATATTGAAGATTCAAAGCTGATATAAATAACAAATACACTATACAATTGTACTTTTGCTGATATTTACTTATGAGATACATCATACATGTTATATTTCAATGTTACAATGCCATTGAAACATAAAAGAAGTCATCCATTTAAGAAGAAATTAGTAGGGTATAGGGAAATTTCTCTTTTATTATTATTTTTATGATTGTCCCGAAGGTATTTATGTATCCGCTAGTTAAAATCAAACAACCGTAATTCAATATAGTTTTTTTGAAAAACTTTTAGTGTGTTAGTCAATTTTAAATTAGAGAAAAAGACACCAAGTTTACATAATTACCCTTTTAATTATTACTGCATAAAAATCTTTGCAAAATATCCTTACGTTCATTTGTCCACTGCTTTGAAAATCTTAAGAATCAACCCTTAGTTTTGAAAATGTAACAAATCAATTTGTTCTTTTTTGGTAATTATGAATACATTTTTTATAGGTAACAAAACGTTTGCAATTGAGAGAAAGGTATAGTTAATCTATCTAACCTTGTATGCGATCAAGAGCAGAGCCCGAGTCCAAGCTTCCATCCGATCTGTTGAAGTCATTGGAGTACTCATCTTCTTTAGTTGATATCCCACATGGCTCTTACTCTCTATACGTCACTTTGTAATAGTGTCATGGAAAACATTAAAAACCTTAAGCAAATAGTTACATCCATCCTGATCATTTCGGTAAATTTATGTTTCTAGTAGGTGGTATATAGTAAGGTACCATGCTTTGCAACATTTTATATGTACAATTCCATCAACATTGAACATCCTTTTTAAATTTTTTAAGCCTCTAACCCTTTTGGTGGTAATAGTCCCTCCATAACTTATGTACTGAGGGCGTTAAAAACCTTACACTCAAAGAAACAATGTTGTATTTGAGTCTTCTCCCTATTTGCAAATCCAACACCTTAACACTAGTTGGATACTGCTCTTTTGTATTACTTCATTGGTTAGGAAGGGTCTTGTTGTTAGTTTTCACATGAAGATTGACACTTTGGTTTGGGGATACATTTACTCCAAAAACAGGATAGATCAAGATCTAGATGCTGCAAATATTGAACATAATTCCATGAAGACTTGCTAAAGAATTTTCCATTCACAGAAAGCTTCTACATAATATCAAGGGCTCCTGGCTAGCAAGGAACTTTGCTAATTATGTTAGCAAGGTTCACTCCAAGGCAATGTTGTAGTAAATCAATGTTCTAATCATTTCCTTTCCTGTACATTGCAACTCTCTCCATATATAGATCTTCTAAAGGTGAAAATTGCATAGGATTTGAATTTTCCAACTAGTTATCCAGCCAAATTTTACTTTCACCATTGTTGATTCCAAAGAATATGTGTCACTCAGCTATTGATCTGGCTCAAGTCAATCTTTTCCATTCTGTAGAGTCTGTTGTTCTTTCTTGAACTAGATGATAGAATTGTAGGAACTAGATCAATCTTTCATTCATAATCATGAACAAATGAGAGAGAGAGCATGGCTGCGAGGTAAAATGTATTCAACTGAAAACTAACTATGTTATTACATAGCTTTTATATTTATACAACGTCTAGACTTAAGTACCTATGAAAACAAAAATAACAAACTATTTACACCTAGTAATGACTAAACAACTAACTAAACAAATACACGATGACTAGGAAATAAACGATATACTTGCCGTATAATACAATTAAACACTCATTGTATAATCATTGCTACACCAACCCCACCCCCACCCAACACACACACATACACAAAAGTCGGTGTTATAAGAAGCCCTAACTAAGCATACGAAAATCACATTTGTTGCTCAGTAAGACTCTTATGACAAAGATCTGTAAGCTGAAACTTAGAAGAAACATGCTAAATAGAAAGAAATCTAGAAGCAACATTGTCTTGCATGAAATGTACATTAATATCAATATGTTTCATGCAAACATGAAGACAAGGACTTGATGCAATTAAGAGAGTAGACTTATTGTCGCAAAATAATATGATTAGCATAGAAACTTATAAGCCTAGATCACGCAAAATGTAGCCAATCCATAAGGCTTCGTTAGTTATTGTAGTAAGAGCTCTATACTCCATTTCGGTAGATGAGGATGAGACAATATTTTATTTCTTGGTTTTCCAAGAAACTAATACTAATCCCAACATAATGCAATAGTCGTTAATAGACTTCTTATCAAGAACATTAGTAGCCCAATCTGAATCCAAAAAAATTTGTAAATTCAAGTCATTACGAGCAAGATAGAAGAGACCAAATGACTAGGTGCCCTTCAAGTACTTAAGAATGTATAGAGCTACTTTCATATGTAAAGTTCTTAGGGTAGATAAAAACTAACTGAGATGATGGTCTGCATAGCTAATATCAAGATGTATGAGGTAAAGATAGGACAAATGACCAATCAAGCACCTAAAAGTGGTAGGATGACTAAGTTTGATTCTCGATGGTAGTGGAGTAACGAATGGCTTAATTGCAATAAGCCTTGTTTCTTCAAGCAAATCAATTAAGAACTTTTTCTGATTGAGCAAACAACCAAATGTTGTCCTAAACAACTTAAGGCCAAGGAAGTAATGAGCTTAGCCGAGATCCTTTATCATAAAAGCTATATCTAGCTCCTTATTGACTATACTAATGAGAGCTTCACTTGTCCCTATTAACAAAATATCATCCACATACATAAGGACTACAACAAAATCATCATTAGAACGTTGAGTAAACATAGAATAATCATGCTTGGATTGAACAAAACCAAAAGATAATAGGAAGCGAGAAATCTTGACACTCCATTGTCGTGAAGCTTATCTTAGTCCATACAAAGACTTATTTAAACAACAAAGTTGATGTGGTAAAGCCTCACTATAACCTTTTAGAGGCAATATGTATATCTCTTCATCAATGTATCTATGCAAAAATGCATTATTCACATCAACTTGATGAAAAGGCCAGGAATGAGCAATTGCATAAGCAACCAAAGTTAGAATTGTATTCATCTTAACGACTAGTGAAAAAGTATCATGAAAGTCCTCCCCTTGACTTGTGTAAAGTCACTAGCTACAAGTCTCACTTTATATCTCTCCACATTACCAATTGATTGACATTTGATCTTATACACCCACTTACATCCAATGGCTTTTTTACCCTTAGGTAAAGATGTAAGAGTCTAGGTTTCATTGGATTCAAGAGTATCAAGCTCTTTGGTCATGGCATCCACCCACTCTTGCTGCTTAGTTGCTTGAGAGTAAGTGTTTAGCTCTTTGATAGTTAAAACATTGGCAAAAGAGTATACAAAATCATCGGGATATGAAGCAAAATTTTCATCATGAAATAGTAGATATTTAGTAGTTGTAGAAGAATAAGGGTGAGAAGTAAGGGAAAAACTAGCAACATGCACAAAAGTATGAATTGAATGAATAAATTCCTATAACCAAACTTGGGACTACCTGTTTCTAGTTGACCTGTGAAGAGTAATGGTGTTCGAGCAATCAGGAAGCATAGTGGATGTTTGAATGGCAGGATTAAAATGTTGGCTATCTACAGGTTGGAAAGAAGACACTTCAGAAGGATAATATGTGGTTTCAAACAACACAAAGGGTAAAGAACTAAGAGGAACATGTGTATCTGAAGCACTATCTATAGATGAAGTATTCTTGTAAGGAAAAATGCCCTCAAAAAACTAAACATCTCTAGTAATAAAAGCTCTTTTAGCCTCAATATCATACACTTGGTATCTTTTGTGATTATTTGCCTAGCTAAGGAAAACATATTTAATGCATTTTAAATCAAACTTATCTAGCTTAAGAGAAAGATCGACAACAAAACAAAGGCAACCCATCACCCTTAGATTGATATAAGTAGGAAGTTTCTTAAATAAGACTTCACAAGGTGTTTTCCAACCTAGTGTAGCCATTGGCATTCTATTAATAAGAAATGTTGCCATGAGAACACACTCACTCCAAAAGTGTTTGGGTAAATTGGTATAAAGTCATAATGCTCTTGGAGTGTCAAGTAGATGTCTATATTCATGCTTAACTCTTCCATTTTGTTATGGAGTATATGGTATGGTGTATTGATATATAATTCCTTAACTATGAAATAATTGTTCACAATCTTTGGAAATAAACTCCCTTCCATTATCACTTCGAAATGTCTTAGGAGTAATGGAAAAATGATTTCTAACATAATAAATGAACTTATTCAATATAGAACATGTTTGTAATTTGTGACTCATCAAAAATTTCCAAGTGGCTCTTGATAAATCATCAACAACTATCAAGAAGTATCTTACACCAATAATAGAAACAACATGATAGGGCCCCCAAACATCAACATGAAGAAGTTCAAAAGCAAATGTAGAGACACTTTCACTATCAGAAAAAGGCAATCTATGAAAATTTGCCTCTTGATAAGTATTACAAAGAAGCTTATTCAAGTCTAAATCCTTACAAATGTGCAAGTACTTCATCATGGAAACAGACATATGACCTAATCTACTATTTATCAAGTCAAGTGTTTTTGTATTTTAAGTGTATAAGGCTGAGGAACAAAGACAACAAGAATTACTAAAAAGAATAGCATTAGTTAAAAACTGAGAACATACAAACCACTTTATGCCTTTGCTGAAGCCATCACATTATTTTTACTCAAGTCCTAAAATTTGCAAGAGTTAGTGTCAAAGACTACTTACATAGAGTGTCAAGTTACAAGTTTTTTGAATTGAAAGCAAGTTATAAGCAATCTTAAGGACAAAAAGAACATTGGATAAGACAAGTTAGTCATTAAGCCGTATACTTCCAACCAATTTAGATTTCAAGTTATTTCCATCTGGCAATTGTATGTGTATCAGTTTACTTAATTGTATAGGGCAATCAAGAAGATGAAAGTAAGGGGTCATACGATTGGATGCCCTTGTATTAATTACCTAAAGAGCTAACCTATTACCAACTGCAAACAAAATAACATGAGGAGTTCGAAGGGGACCTGCTTGAGCCACTATGAGATCGTCTTGTCCTTTTTTCATTTTGTGAACTTCCTAATAGATATCATAAAGAAGTTCTTTGTTAAATCCCTTTCTTAAGCATACACCAGAATCAACTCTAGCACTTGTAGAACCATACGAAACCTGTTGATCAAGAGGAGTCTGCAAAATAGCACTGTTACCATAATTAGCAGAAGCAGTAGACTTATCCCTTGTAGTTAATCTCCTCCCTTTATACTAATCAGGATAGCCAACAAGTTGAAAACAAGTTTCAACTGAATGGCCCCTTAGCTCTATGGTGTTTAAAAAATAGACTTCTCTTTTGTTTTTTCTCATCAACATAGCCTTTAGCAACATTTCCTAACTTAGTTGAGACTAAAGTAGAAGCTTCAACTTCTGAAGCCATAAGGCTAATCGCCAGTCTCTATTTCTCTGTCTATTAAACTAGATGGTATGCTCTACTTACCGATGGCATAGGATCCATTGATAGAAGTTGACTTCTAATAGCTTTAAATGAGTCATTCAAAACCATCAAAAATTGTATCAGTCTGTTAGGAAGTGGATGTAATTCCTGCAACTCATCCAAATATCTACAAAGCTTATTGTAATAAACACTAACTGACTAATTGTGCTACCTAAGGTTCACTATCTCATGTTGTATCTAAAAGATTAATGGACCATTAGCAACACCATACTGCTCCTTAACTTCTTCCTAAAGTTCATAAGCAAATTTTGTGTAAAGAAAATTCTAAGCTAGGTCACTTGTCATAGAGTTAAGTAACTAGCATTGAATCATATAATCACAACTATTCCATTTAATTTGATCATTTGTATTATCTTATAACTTAGGAATAGATCCATCGACAAATCCAATTTTCGTCTTGGCTCCTAACCCTTGCCTAATTAACTTACTCCATGAAATATAGCTAGAACCATTAAAAATAATGTTTCCTTTTGTCATACTTAGACTATCGGATCCAGATAAGTAAAAAGGATTGGTAAACCTTAACTCTTGATGATTATTCATCTTCCGTTAATTTTGAAGAAAATCAAAGGACAACAAAGATCAATCACCACAACAATGTTGTGTATTCAGAAATACCTCAATTCACCCGCTCTGATATCATGACAGAATTATAGGAGCAAGATCTATCTTTCATTCATAGTCAAAATGAACGAAAGAGGGAGCATAACAAACAAGAGAGATAGCATGGCTATGAGGTAAAATGTATTCAATTGAAAACTGACTCTATTATTACATAGCTTTTGTATTTATACCACGTCTAGACTTAAGTACCTGTGAAAACAAAAATAACAAACTATTTACACCTGGCATTGACTAAGCAACTGACTAAGTAACTGACTAAGCGAATACACGATAACTAGGAAATAAATGATATACTTGCTATATAATCCTTTGCACTAGAGTCGGATGGGAATTTCTTATAGATGAAAATAAAGAATTTTGTGCTTGGGGTATCCACCAGAGCTTCATATCTTGAGCACAGGTGATGTCTTCTAATCTTCTAATTCCCAAGCCTCCTTTTCTATAGGAACACATACTTTCTTTCCATTTAATCCATTGTATAGGATTTTTTTTGCCTTGGAATTTTCTTGAAAAACACAAAAAAAAAATCTTGAAAAGCAACTGTCAAGTTCTTTAGGAACGTATTTTGTGCTTGTAGCACATATAAGGGTATCAACTGCAATACACTCTTTAGTAAGTGTTAATGTACCTCCTTCTAATAGCCAATAATTAGATCAGCTTTCCAATTTGTTCTTAATCTTTTGCATAGTGTCATGGAACATTATCTTCTTTCAAGCACCTATCATGATTGACCATCCCAAGCATAAGAGTGGAAATTTCCCTCTGGCAAATTTTAGAATCCTAGCCGCTCTTTTGGCAAGTTCAATATTCTCATATCCTGAAGCATAGAGAGCACTCCTTTTGCTGTTGATCTTTTATCCAGAAACTGCTTCATAAAAGTCCAAAAATTCTTGTAGCTTTTTTATTGATTAGAGCATCCATTGATAAATAGAGTATAATCATCTGCAAATGTCATATAAGATATATATTTTGAGCTTCCAACTCGGTAGGCCATGAAGGGATGGTCATCAATCAGATCGTTATGTACTCTTAATAGAAATTCCGAGCAAATGACAAACAAAAGAGGTGAGACGGGATCACCTTGCCTGAGGCTGAGGCCTCTGGATGATTTAAAGAAACCACTGGAATGTCCATTAATGTTCAAAGAAAACCAACAATTAAAAAATAAACCGGAGACCGTGAACTGAAATGTTAAACAGAACCCCAAGCTTTTTAACATACTCATTAGAAATGACCAATTCACTATATCATATCCCTTCCCCATATCTAGCTTAATCACCAAATTCCCACCGCTCGTCGTCCTTTTTAACGAGTGAACTAGATGTTTTGCTCCCAAAATATTTTCCAGTATGCCGCAGCCTTTAATGAAGCCAGTCTGGTTTTCAACTAACTTGTCTGGAAGGAAAAATTTAGGCGTGAATTCAGAATTTTTGAGATTAGCTTGCTGAAAATATTGCATAAGCTTATCGTACTTGTGAAGTATTTTGGCAAAGCAATCCTTTAAAAAAAAAAAAGTTATGGCGTTGAATGCATCTTCCTTTATTATATCCCAACAACTTTTATGAAAATGGCTACCAAACCCATCTGGACCAGCCACTGAGTTCTCATCAATATCCCCTGATGCATACCAAATCTCATCTTTTGAAGGTAAGGAATTGAGCTTTGCATTGTCTTCTGCTGTCATTATTTGGTTTATACAGTCTGGTTTCTAACAATTTCAGTCCTTCTTCCTGATAAAATAGAGTATTGTACTAGTTTACGGCTGATGTTCGAATTTCATTAGCCTTCTCAATCCATTATCATTTGATTCTTCAAGTTTGTTGTCGATTATCATTGAGTTAAAGTCATTCATTGCTTTTGTAGATGGTTGCTGCCTTCTCTTCTTTCTTCTACTGATCCAATATTACATACTAACCATGGAAGACTACAAGTTTTAGCCCAATGACATGATTCCTCTCTTAATGGAAACCGACCAGCAATGGTACATTTTGCATATACAGCAGAAAGAAAACAAAGTCATTGTTAATTGGATTCCAGAACTTCATTGTCAAGAGTTGATCATTATTCCAGCACTCTTAAACTTGTGAGATGTGGCACCATAGAAAACATATTTTTGAATTAATATTAGATGTAATGCCATGAAAGCTTTCTTCTTCTTTTATATATATATATATATAGCATATAGATTTGAAGAGTCAATCATCAGTTCCAAAGCAGCAATACGTTTCAGCTTTTGTAGTTTAATTAATTTTTTCAATCTTCTCAACAATCTCAAATTTCCAATCCCCGTATATTCCAGCATAAACATCCATTGATAAAGGGAATTGGAAATAACACCTTTGCGCATTGATTTTTTCTTGTAGCATGTCGAATAACAGGAACCATAGGTTTTCTTTCCTCTTGTCTTCCTTGATTCAACTTTCTTCCACTGATCTGGAGTTTTTGAATCGCTAACACCCTTACTCTCTTCATCAGAAAATTCAGATGAATCGCTTTCAGCAATATCGCTGAAGAATCCTTCATATGAATCTTCCATGCCAATGTTGCTTTAGACTGTTTGTTTCTTGGGCTCTGCTTCCATGCCAATGTTTTGAGGATATATATAGAAATGACCCAAATAGAGAAGCAGTAATTTTAAAATTTGGAAACAAAATTTTTTAAAGTAATAGTGACCAACTAATAACCTTGAAACTATGATATTTTTTTTATCAATATAGTCAATTTTCTTCCGCTTTCATTCATTTTATCCATTTTAAAAATTTTCCTATGATCTTGCATTTCTCGCCACATTCCCCTAGGCTTAAGAGTTAAAACTGATATTCTACTTGAAAGCTATACCTGTCAATTAGTCTGGAATTTCCACAGTTCATGAAAGTTGCTTCAAGGAGACTTACCCCACGAACACTGAACTCAGGGATCTTGAATTCCACTAGGATTGCATAACCTCAATCTACCTCGTTTAAATATGGATTTAATATGTTGGTCTTTCCCTATGTTCCAAATAGCGCCAACAAGTAAATTAATATAAAATTTAGCAAAAATAAAATAATTATATAACTTTGGGCTAATACTCGTTTTACTGAATAAGGGGGGAATTTATGAGTAACTATTAAATTCTTTATTCCCTTACTGCCCTCCTTCTTATTTCCCCCTTTTTATTGCATAAAACAGTCTTATTACAGCACTTAACAGTAATAACAATTCGGGGGACCGCCAAATACAAAAAATCTATTACCAAGGTGGAGCTTATGAATATTGTTTCGATGATTTATCCCCCTACTACCCTCCTTCCTAATCTTCTTCTTCGTTACCAATGGCCTTGAACCACTGGTGCATAACCAACGAACCACCGTAAATCACCGATACTCACCCATGCACCACCATCGGTCATCACTGACCACACCCATCTGCCAAGATAGACCACTAACACTATGAGTGGTGTGAGGGAAGGAATGAGAAGAAGAAAATGTAAGAGGAAAGAATATGGAGGGAAATAAACGAAGGAGTATTTGATTCGTTACAATGTGTTTGCATGAAAAAGAAAAGGAAAATGGAAAAAATGTTAATTATTGATAAAGATAAAATATGATATAATTTAAATTTATCAATATGTACATAAAAAGCAATGAAAGCAAGTAAATAGAAGGGTAAATGGATTTTTGTAAAAAGTTCCCCTCATTTCTTCCTCTTTCTCTCCATTTAGGAGGTAAAGTTTTCAGATGGGACCAAGGAAACTTTTTCCTTCATTTTCCATTCCCCTTGCTTTCCTTCTTATACCATATGGTGAAATCATAAAATTTTTCCGTCCATTTTCCTTCCTCCTCCGTTCGTTCTCTTCACTTTCTCCTATCCCAAACATAGCGTAAGCACCACCACAAATCTCACCCACCAATGAAAACTACCACACACTACCATCCTACCAATAAGGGTAGCTTCAAGAGTTGCCCCATCACCATTTTGGATGTGCATTGCAATGATGTTGGCAACTTTAGATCTTCCACCCAACGATTGTTAAAGGGGGAATATTTCATTCTTGAAACTAATCAAACCCCTATAAATCAATTTTTACTTAATAGAATATAATTAATAAGTTTAAAATTTGAATTTAAAGAAAATTAAATTTTTAATTGAATGTTAATATTTCAAATTTAAAAATTATTAATTTCTTTAAATTCAAAAAAAAATTATTTTTCTATAAATTATTATCTATTTATATTTAAGAATTTACTTTCTATTGTGACATAATTAAATAAAAAATTTTGTTGAAATATAGAAAATATAAAAAATAGGAGAAAATGAAAATATAATTCAATCTTAAAACTAATCAAAACCTTACAAATGCTAAACATATTAATGAGATGTCCCTTGTTGATAACATTACCACTATTGCTGGTTATGGCTAAGGATGCAATCAGGGCAGATTTTGGATCGGTATTATGAAATCTGAATCTACCCCTATTAGGTTTAATATCTCCTTAAATCTTATAAAAAAGCCTATAGGATTTTACTCTTATTAGTAAAACCCCCTCCTATGGGATCAAAGACCCCATAGCCTTATAAGAGAAGGTTTTATGAGGTTCAGATATAAGGCCAAGTTTTCATAGGATTTAAATGAGATGAAAGAGAATAAAGTAAAAAATGACTAAGTAAGAAAAAGATTACAAGGATGATACTTTAACACCGACAACTGAATTTTTAGCTGGAACATACTATATGTATTTTTTTTCTGGTAATGTTACTAGAAAATACATGTGTTACTAAAAAGTTAATAGGTATCAATTTTTTATCACTTTTTTATCATAATTATTAGCCACTAGTTTACCTAAAGATACATGTGTTACCAAAAGTTGCAAAAAAGTTAGTAAGTATCAATTTTTATCACAAGTACAATAAAGAGAATAGGAAAATACACTATTACTAAAAAGTTGTAAAAAAGTAAGTACCTGTCAACTTTTTGTCATAGTTACCATTAAAATAAAATAAAATTACCACAAAAGAAGATATAACATTACCACAAAATCAAAAAGGACAAAACCAACTAAAAGGTCAGTTGCCTTTATACGACTAACTATAAGAATCTCCCAAATTACACTCACTACTTTATACAAAAATAGAATTTAAAAATTAAATATATTATATAATATAGAACTGATGTGAGGATTACATTATGCATAGATTAAGAGCAAAAACGTTTTCTAACATATTAATGTTTAATAAGTCAAGTTTCCCATTGATTTTTTTTATAGCCCCATAACTCCCTTCTAAACCTAATATTATTTTGAATCATATCCTAAAACCCTATAAAATACTTACAAGATATCAACCTATAAGGTTTTTATTAGGTCAGATACCCTATAATATTTTACTCGATTGTATCCCTAACTATAGTTGTTGTCACCATTGTACAATATTTAAGGTTAACGTTAATTGCTAGTTTTAGCGATGCAGTGATTAGTCAATTAATTAAAATGATGAAAATGGAAATTAATTGGATAGAAAGGGATAGATAGATATAGAGAGAGATATAGAAAATAATGTAATTTACATAGATAGAGTATGGAGGAGAGAAAAGGAAAGAGAAGGTAAAATAGTAATTTAATACTTGTTTATTCCTTTGAGTTTGTTCTCTCCAAGTGAATAGCAGTACAAGTTTATCCAATTCCTAATGAATAGGAATTCTATTACAAGCATGTTACATTTAAGACTTAAATAAAACTTGATTGGAAACTCAAATGCAGTAAATAATAATATATAATAAATTGTTAGTAATTGTTAGACGTATATGATAAATAAAAAAATAATAAGATAAAAATTTTTATAGAATCATGTCCTCTCGCAAACTCACCATCTTAAAAAGTTACAGTCACACATTCTCACTCTCTAACCCTTAAAGTCTCAAACATTATCCATCATAACTTCTCTTTTCTTCTTTGAACATGTCCAATTAGGAAAATAAAGTAGGTTTATTTTCATTTTCAGCGACCACATTTCATTAAATTTTTATAAGTTTTATGTGTTAAATTAAATTTAAGTTAGTGCAAAAGCTCAAGTGATTATTGTAGAAGTATCATCAATATATAAAAAGAAAACAAAGACTATTGAGTCAAGTTGAGTTGCATTGCTGGTTCAATAGTGAAAATGAAATACATAGGAAGTGAAAATGAACATGCAAACAAAGCATATGTATGTATGTCAAAACCTACATGCATATATAGGACTATTTTGTGATACTTAATGGCTTTTTGAGCCTTAGCATAATCTTATTTATAGTAGGAATATGTGGCAAAGCATGTTGCTCCTCTACTTAAGGCGTGAGGAAGAGAGAGAGAGAGAGAGAAAATTGAGTAAAGTGTAATTTCGAATATTAAATATACTTAACTTATGCAATAAAATACCACCATATGTTGCATCTAACATGTCTCTTTATATAATCTATGTTTGTTTGTAATTAATCAAAGCAAGTAACTAAGACAATGGCTATGGAAATTATGGGGTAATAACATTAAAAGCAAAGTTTGATTGAATATATGACTTGAAAGTTTAAAATTTCATGTCTAAAATTGAAAAAATGGTCCCAACTTCATTTAGTGAATTAATATAATATTACTCTCATCAAAAATTCAAAAAGAAAAGGAAAAACAATCATAAATGTCATTCAGTCTCATATGTATTACATTTAAGCTAAATTGAGACGGGCAATGGCCAAGATATTGTTACAAAGTTGTCGGAATACAAGGTTTCTGCTTGACAACAACATTTGATTAGTTCCAAGTTTTGCAAACTGCGCCTCACACGAATCAACTTCTCCCATTGCTATGTTAAGAAAAGTGTTAACATCCTTATAGTTCTTAACGGTCAAGGCAGCCACTATATCATCGAGCTGTTGGATGGCATCCACATATTTATCAGCGCAATCACTAAGAGCTTGTTGAACACCCACCTCCAATGTGGAATCATTGATCATAGTTCGGATATATTCGGCTGTATCAGTTGCATTCACTTGTGCAGCTTTTATCATGATCGACATGAGGGTGCTCGCATCGACATTGAAGCTGATGGGATCAGATCGGAGGCTTGACAAGCATAGTTGCTTATTTGGCAATTTCGCACAAACATCTTGGACTAGTTTGGATGTGGTTGCAGCATCCACAAGAAGAGTTAGAAAAAGAGTCAGGGGCAAAAGGGACTTGAAAAATGTGAAAGGCCTCATGTTTGCTTCTTGGTCCCCTTGCTCTAAAACTCTTTGTGGAAATGTGGTTATTGTGAAAAGGATTGTCGATATTTGTTTATATGAAAACGGGATTGAATGTAATAGGTGGTTCTTGATGTGTTTATAGTTGGGTTTACTTCCTTAAAATATTACAAGGCGGTGGTTGTTGGATGTTGATAAAGAATAACCATTTCTTGGTAGAAGAATACGTTCCATCACTGAATTGTTGTTTTAAAATCCTCGAACGCTTTATACGCTTAATGTGCAATTTCTCGTCATTACCAATTTTTTTAGGCTATATTTGAAGTATTTATTAAGATAAATATTTTACGTAATCCCAAACAAGTTTTATTTTCCATGATCACACCCTATGTAAAGGAATCGTAGGTACTTAACAATATCTATTTTAAGAGCTCGTGAAGTATTCCCACAATAGTTTAAGATTATACCATTTGTAGAAATGTTAACCATAAAACCATTACGTAAACGTTCCACACTTCATGTTATATATTTACAAAATACTGCGTATTAATATTAATTATTACACACACACATATATATAAATAATGCTATGTGTTTGAATATCCTGTACTTAATTATATCAGTTTATGCTTTACAGTTGTATAAATGAGTTTTTAATGTAATAAATATACAATATTCAGGTTATTTATATTTTATATGTATCTCGTCCATAATCTTTTCATAGTAGGTTACATATTTTTATAAGTAACAATATATAAACCAATATGTGTTATATAAACAGTGTTAAACTATGGAAATATTCAATCCATATATCATAATCAACGCTCTCCCACAATAATGGGATAAATTAATTATATTTTCTTATTCTTGTGAAAATACTCAAAGTTCGTTTTCGTTTTTCTTGTATAGCGATTATAAAATGTTACAATATCGGAACATAGTGACAATTATGAGATACAACACTACTGTTATATCATTACACTTTATTCTTTTTTTTTCTTTCTTTCTTTCTTTCTTTGTTTTTTTCCCCCTCGAATGGAATTGCACTTATATGCACATAATTATATTTTCTATTATTTTTGTGCTTATATTAACATGCAATATTCGATATATAATATATACATACATACATACAATATCATCTTATTCTTTATTTTATTTTTAGGTTAATTATTAAGATTAAGTTAAGTAAATTGTATATGAAATTTCACATCTAGAAATTTTTCTTTCTAGATTATTCTTTTATTATATATTTTCAAATTAAGAGTTTGATCTTATTACTCTTTATATGCCTCTCATCTCTTTTCTAGTTTTCAATGTGTCTTTTTTATCCTCTTTGTATCGTCTTTTCACAAGCAGCTATACTTCTCACTCGTTATCGTTGTTTATTAGAATTGAGTTTCTTATCTTCATCAGAATTGAGTCTCTTATCTTCATCCAACAAGTTGGGTTTTATTAAAATCTTGTGCCACTTTTTGTTAAATACATTACACACGACAAAAGTATGAGAAATTGATTAGAAATATATAATAATTTAATAGAAATGAAAATATGTTATTGGAGATAAAAATATTTAATGAAAATTTGATATAAACGGTTCAAACCATAGATTAAACTGAACCAAATAAATTTTAATTATGTTTAAAAAATTTATAAATTGAATCATATATTTAAGTTTTACTTCAAAAAAAGAAAAATCAAACCATTATATTTTGTTGATTCAATTAGAGGGAGGGGAGGGTGAACCGTACTGAACCAGACTCCATCAGCCCCTACTTAATATGCTTCTATTTTCTGTTCGAGTATGTAGCATGTTACAATCAAGCTTAGGGCATGGCATAGAGTGGATTGAGTGAAGAGTCATTTTGAATATATAATGCACTTAATTTATGTAATAAAATACTTTTTTATATGCAACATCGAATTTTTTTTTTTTCCAAGCAATATCTAACATGTTTCTTTTCATATATATGATGTTTATTGGTAATTGGTTAGAACAAAGTGATTGAGATGATGTCATTAATGAAAATTATGCTGTAATAACGTTAGAAACAAAGTTTTTGAAGTTGAAATTTTACGTATAAAGTTGACAAAATGGCCCAACTTTATATAACGAATGTGATATAATATATAAACATATACATTTATATAGTATTAAGGTAATATTACTTTATTGGACTCCATATTCCTATAAAAATTATTTTACCGTGGAAATTACTATTATGTCCTCAAATTTATCGAAACATGAAGTTAGGTATACTGTTGTAAGGATATATTAGTCACTTACATCTAGAAAACTAACATAATGGAAAAACTCTACGTTCTCTCTATTATTCTTGTTTTCCTTTTAGTAATTACTTTCACACGATTTTGACGCTATCGTTCTCTGTCACTCCTCATTCCCTACGTTTCATTTGCATCACTATCCATTTATTATTATTATTATTATTATTTCAAATATTTTAATCACAATCACATTTCCAACTTCTTACACTAATCGAGAAGTTTAAACCGATTTCTAACAACACTTTGATCCAACACCTTCTTGCCAAATTATTTTATTTTAGTTTATGATTTTGAAAATCTATTTAATGTTGCACATTCAAAGTAATTAATAATAAGTAGGAATAAATAGATAACCTTACAATACAAATACCTATTTGTACCCTATTCAATCATTTAGGTTCCAAATATTAAGGGTGATAGGGTGAGTTTTGGTTACAGACTTTTTAAAACTTACTTCTATAAAGTACAGTATGGGAAGGGGGTTTTTTACTATGTACCTATCTTGAAACTTGTATTTTAAGACATAGATGATACTTGTTCTAGAATACTTTATGTCTACCCTAAAAAAATTATTAAATAATATTAATAAATAAATAATAAATTATAATGTCATATTTTTTTGCTAATAAATGTTTTAGTAAAATGGAAAAAAAAAAAGATTCCAAGACCATAAATTACTCTAAACTTGTGGTCCTCGCTTTATGTTTTATCTCCATCTTTACGATCTCCATTTTTTACCCTCATTTTTTTCTTTCTCATTTGGTAAGTAGTAAAATCTCATAAATTTAAAATAATGAAAGTTAAAGTATCTGTGATATTATAGAAAATTAAATAAATAAATTATTAATAAAAAGAAGATAAGAAAGTTAATAAATGGGGTAAAGAAAGTATAAAGTATCTAAAGAGGGGCAAGATAGTCTTTTCCACCCTCAAGAATAAAAAGGATTGCAAAACCCTATGGCTCATTTTCTCTCTATCACATTTGCAAAACCCTTTCTAAAAGAATGGCAAGAATAAGGCTAAGGTAAAGCTTTATCAAGGTGATTCTTTTGATTTAGACATTTGACTCATGCTATTCACTAACATTAAGAAGCACTTCAACATTATGGAAGCATTCGATCTTGAAATTTATAAGGCAAAATTTTATATCAAGGACTAAACCTTAACTTGGTAAGCAAATCACTAATTCTTAATAGAAGAAAGGTTGTTGTCATTGTATTGATTGGTTGTGTTAATTGTTTGTATAACCTTAGGCTTTGCAGTTAAGAGTTATGTGGCATGGATTTTGGTTGCTTTACGAATTATTGTATTTTGATTTCGTATTAGGCATTAGAACACATTTTAGTGTTCTTTGTTGTTAATTTGATGAGAAAGATCAAAGTTAAGAAAGATTTGGAATGAAAGATGAATTGGATTGTTATGGGATGAATTGGAGAGATTGGTGGTCGAAAAAGAGAAGAAAATGTCAAATAAGAGAAACATGAGTAAAGATCGCGACCATGATCCTACCTATAGACCCTTCGTCATGAATTTTCATTGGAGCATAATGAGGAAAATAGAGACCAGAGAGGATCACGATCCAAGTCCACAATAGTAAACCTAAGCGAGGACTTGCATGCTCGGTTATAACATAAGCAGGAACTATTAAGTGGAATTTAAAGAAGGATTGCAGTCCAAGATTACAGCCATATTTCTCAAGCATGATATTGTACCTTCCCTCTTAACTTTTGTTTCTTGTTTATAATCTTTTTAGATCTTAACTTAACCTATTCAAAACGTATCCAAGAGTTTAAATTAAACTTAATCCCTAAATTAAGCTAAGAATTCGATTCAAGAACTTGGAAAGATAGTTAAGTGAATCTAATTAGGATGAGATAATAAGGAAATGGAAACTAAAAGAAGTCATTTTGTGAATACTTCAAGTGTTAACATTGAAAAGACTTTTGAGTTAGAGATTTTTTATTGTTCTTAAGGTCCAAGCATGTGTTTCCCTTGCTTATTTCTTATATTTGCTTAGGTTAATATAATTATAACCAGATTAAAAACTACTTAGACTATTGATTGTATGTTAGGTGTGCTTAGCTGGGCTTAGGGGATTGTAGTACTAGGATCCCTAATGTAGCACGTCAATGATCATTGGAATATGTTATCCCTTTAAAGTTTTCCTTGGAAATAATCTAAGGTAGATAGAGTTATGTTCGGGAGTCATAGTACCGGTGTCTTGAAACCCAGTAGGTAAGGTGGCGTTTGGGGGTTGTAATACCAATGTCTCAATGTCAGTTTAGATAGGGGCTACAATACTATTATCCCGATTTAGGATTAGTTGGGAGTCATAAGATACATTAAGTTAGGATTAGTCATGAATAATCTTAATTGTGTTGTGTTGTAAGATAAAATAAAAGTTATGAACCACTAGATGTGTTACTTATTAAGGTAATTGCATTAATGCATTTGGTTGTATATATTGCCTTACATGTGCATATGCTTTTAGGTTGTACCTACTAAGCTACGACTCACTCTTTGTTTTTTTTTTTTTTTTAAGCTGCAAGAACTTTGGACGAATAGGTAGACTAGAATGAAAATGGGGATCCGTACTATTATTATCAAAAGAGGATTCTAGATAATATTATTATTATTATGGATTAGATAGTTGAAGAGACCTAATTATTGAGTAAAGTTTAGTTATCTTATTTCGTTTTTATTTATTAAGGAGATTAACCATGACATTTAATTACTATTGAAGAAGTATTTGTTATGAGAGTTTATGGAGTTGTTTAATTTTGTTATTTAGAAATTCTTAGTTGCTCATTTAACCTAATATGTTAGTAAATTGCTAAGGACACATAGCGCTTTGTGACACTCTTAAGCCTAGGCGCATTATAGTATCTTTTTTTTAATTCCACGAATTTTACTACCGGTTACATAGGTTTCGCATATGAAAAGCTTTTAATATCTAATATAGATTACTTTTCTTATATTATATAAACTTGAAATTTATAAAAAGAACCAAAATTCACAGGTTCCATAAGGTACTGTGTATCCTATAAGTTTTATAAAGTATAAGTTCTAAGATGGTTCTAAGGTCCTATAAGGTTGGTTCTAATTCTAAAATTTAGGAACCTATATAAGTTATGATAGGTAAGATGTGAGTAAAACCTTATATCTACCTACGCTACACCCACTCACCCTAATAAGTGCTAATGGTTTTAAAGATTTAAATTTATTTTGACATCCTTTTCAATATTTAATCGTTCATAGAAACAATAACATCTTAATGTAGCTATCGATATAAGATATAATTTCCCTTTGTATAATATGCACAAATTTCAAAATAATCTAAGTGGACATTATTTTGATCCCATTTTAATCCAAAAATTATAGGTGGTTAGTCTAATGATATTATAAGAATACAAATTAAAAGTTTATTAACTTGTAGTGAATTAATTAGTAATAGAGTACTTTATAAATTCTACGTTAAGATAGATTAACAAATAACAAAATGGCTTTATTTTATATTCCAAAAAGAGACGATAAGTTATTTCACAACATATACATTTGTGTGGTTTGATTTTATCAAGTTATTCAACCTAAATACTTATTTTCAAGATCTTATAGTCCAACTTATATTTTGTGCTTCGAATTCTAGAAGAATAGTTCGCACATTGCTAAGGTGATTATCATTTAGCCAAACATAAAATTGTTTGTTTAATTGCATATACATATCGGTATGTAAAATTGATGTTTGTAATATAATTACTACACATTTGTTTATTTCAATTATGGATAAGATAGAGATAAATTATGATTATATAAGTAGCACATTTGTCTTAGTTACGACAAGTTATAGTTTACATCATGACAGGGAAAAAAAAACAATTTATTTGTGAGGATGAGCTCAAAATGGACATTTCATAAGATACTAATCCCTATATAACTCTAATATGACTTGAGTCGTCTATTTAGGATATACAAACAATTTTAAAAATTTTCAAACAAATCCAAATTTATGAATGTAATTTAAATCATATTTGATTGACCCAATTACTAAGTTCCTTTCTCTCTCTAGCCCCATCTCTCTTCTCTTCTCTCCCAGCAAAATATGCCATAATAGAGTTTATAAAATTTAATAAGTTAAGAAAATTATGTGCATTGTATTCTCATTCAATATATTTAATTTTTTTAATGTCTAAGGTACAATGAATTAAATCAATAATTATGTAAAGGCTTCTTATGGAAAATTATAAAAGTTCAAAAATACATATTTCATATAAGGGTTAGTTTTTCAAATATAATCGTCAGCTTTAAATTTAGTGTTTCTTCTTCTCATAACAAATATTACTAAGTTATCAATGCTTTTTTCTCTTTTCTAAGTCTATCAAATTGTAATCCTCATTAACATAGTACCTTGGATGCTATTGCACTCAAATAGATCTCCTACAATAGCTTTTATTTATAACTGCAGGTACATTACCAACTGTTTTATTCTAAAGTAAAGCTTAACAAGGATATTAAGAAAAATTTAGTTAATACAATTAAGGTTAATTGAGTTAATGATTGAGAATTTTAGAATAGATAAGCTTAGAATAAGCAAATGAATATGAAAAAGGCTAAGTTAATAAGAATGAGAATAGAACTAAACATTAGATTGAAGTTTTTTTCTTTTTTTTTTTTTTGAAAGGGTTCTTACAAAATAAAAATGGGATTTTTAGTAGATTAGCCACATCTAAGTAACTATGGAAAACTTGGGCTAAAAGTTTTTGTAGCAAGGATTAACATTATTGAAAACTCATTATTGTATCAAACAATAAGTGTTAAGAAAAATAGAAGAACTTTCAAACTTATCAAGTTAAAATATTTGGAAAACCTAGATTTTGTTAAACCAATAGGTTCTTGAGTGATTTTGCAATATGTGCTAAACTAAACCTTAATATAAACCTCTTTGCAATTCATAAATACTTGGTTAATGTGCTTAAAAACTTGAATCATGTCAATGAAAATATGTTTTACACTATATCTCTTTCAACAAGTAATTCATTAGATTAGTGTAAAAGTGTTTTCAAAAAATGAATTGGGTTGGATCTACTTATTACATGAAAAAAATGTTAGTTTGCTATTCTACCGTAAACTAGCCGACTGATTGTCTCATAACCATTCAACCGGTTGCATTAAGTAAACTATGACCAAAAGTGTATAGTAAACTGTGTAGCTAGTGATCCTTGGATTGTTTGGCTAGTCTTACCAAGTTTTCTAACTTCAAAGGGGTATGTTAAACTATGTGATTAGTAGCTAGAAGACCATCCGACTGGCGACCTCAATTGAATTAACCATCTAGTTAGTTCATACAAAAAATAGTTGTTGTATAACGTTAAATGTAAAGTAAATAGGACCAACTATTAGATTTTTGTTAAAAGTTATAAATACAAGTTAGTAAGCAGTTGAAGTGCAGTTACTAGAGCCAAAAAATTTGTTATTATTCCCCTTGCCTACTTGTACTTTATTCCAATTGTCTTGTGCACTCAATATACAAAATCTTTTATAAACCCTAGTATAGTGCTAAATTATATATATCTACTATTTATTTGAGAGAGAGCACTATATTTAAATTGGGTATAGGCTCTTAAACCATTAAATTCAAGATTAATAAAAGTAGTGTGTGAAGTTTTCAATTGAGGCATTAGGTATCCATGGAGAGTAAGGAGCAATTTGAACTCTACATTAAACTTGGGCTTGATTCTCTCTTACCCTTCCTCTTTTAATTACTACAATTTATTCATTTTTCATTTACTTAATGTTTATGCAAAAATTTGTGGAGATACTCAGTTCATACCCCCTATTGAGTTCTTAGTGTAATATTTCATTTTAAAATTTGATCAATGAGATTGCTTATTAATTTTTCTATCCACAACATCATGTAAAAATTTTGTATTAAATTTTATACTATGTTAAAGTATCATATAAGTAATTTAGACATTGTATTTCCATGGAGAGTATTAAAATACCATATAGTTAAAGGATGTTTTTAATTTCATGTTTTACATAAGTTAAGGATACTGTAAGCCCCGCAATTAGCTACTCAAGGTTCGAATTGTATAATTTAGGGCGATCGAGCAAATCGTCCGATTCAGTCCAAATTTTATGATGAAGTTACGATTATTAATAAAAGTAATCTCGTAAGTTTGAATTTAGAAAAATAAGTAATAAAATGATTAATTAATATAATGTTGAATTTTATTAAAATTGTTCGTTATTTATCGAAAACGCTTAGAATGAATTCTGATAACTAACGAATCAATATAAATAAATTATATACATACTAAAAATCATAAAATAACTTAAATAATATTTATGAGTATTTATTTATACCATATAGGTATTTACATATAGATAGAAATACGAGAAATTGCTTAAAATATGAGAAATATGTTAAAATAATACTAAATAATTAAAGAAAATTCATAAATAATTAAGAAAAAATCAAGAAAAATATGGAAAATTGAAGAAAAGTCCATAAAGGGGTCATGGCAAGCTAGAATTGAAGAAATAAAAGTAACCAATTAAATTGAAATAAATAGAAAGTAGAAAAAAAAAATAAGATAAGGTTAAATGTCACCTCAAATTAATGCATAAAAAATCTCTTTTAGCTCTATAAATAGCCAAAAATTTTCAAAAGTTCATTTGTCAGTTTGAGGTGTAAGAAAAATAGAGAGAATCGAAAAAGTGAGAGTTAAGATTTATTTACAAAAATTATAACAAAATCTGTACAATTAGGACTTTGGAAGGAAACCATCACCCGACAGCAACCTAAAAACAGACAGCTACCACCACCACACAGTGGTGGCAATGTTTGGATCGATTGACATACCTATTGCCACCTCTAGTCGTCGAAGCTACCAATTCTGGTGAGTCTAATCTTTCTTCCAATTTTTCATATTTTGTTAAAAATACTAAATATGCTTATAAAATTATGAAATTTAGTATTCTGATGTTTTTACATATGTAGATTTAAGGGAAAATATCATTTTGATTTAATTTATCTAAAAATATATGATGTTGAAGAAACCATGCAAAATCGAATACATTTCTATTTAAAAATAAATGATTTTAAGATTGTAGTTTTGAGCTTAAAATTTTTGTATAAGCTAGTTAAGGCATTTAAAACATTGCTATGAAGAGATTTTTCAAAAATTTTAGATGATCTTTAGGCCTTACAATAATGCATAAAATGGGTAATTTTAGGGCTAATTGGGTAATTAAATAGTAATTTAGTACATAATGATATGTTTTAAGATGTTAAAATTTGATAAAGTATGCTATTTGTAGCATTTAGGGTATTAGATGTAATTATTAAGGTATTATATAATAAATATATAATAGGTAAAAATGGTAAATTTTTAAGTTAATTTTGTAATTTAAGGTAATTAGGTGTAAAATCTAATTTGGGATAAATTTAGATATTTTGAGATGTTAATNAGGCCTTACAATAATGCATAAAATGGGTAATTTTAGGGCTAATTGGGTAATTAAATAGTAATTTAGTACATAATGATATGTTTTAAGATGTTAAAATTTGATAAAGTATGCTATTTGTAGCATTTAGGGTATTAGATGTAATTATTAAGGTATTATATAATAAATATATAATAGGTAAAAATGGTAAATTTTTAAGTTAATTTTGTAATTTAAGGTAATTAGGTGTAAAATCTAATTTGGGATGAATTTAAATATTTTGACATATTAATTGATATTAGGAGATGATATTTAAAGTGATAGGACTGTTAGATGTGTATAATATATACATATTAAATGATGATACATAATATATAAGTATAAGAAATTAATAAGTAAAAAAATATTAGGTTAAAATTAATATTATAATAATAATAGGAATATATATAAAATCTGATAAGAGACTTAAATTTAAGTGTCTATAGGAAAAATGTAAGATTTTCTTACAGTATGAGTAAATTCAATAGTTAAATTAGAATTAGGATGTACCATCTAAACTAAAACTTTGGTTTGAGAACAAAAACAATATTTAGCATATCCAAAAATAATATGATTAATTTCACATTATGAGTCGAAATGAATTCCTAGGGTTTACGTATAAAATCCCTAATAAAAAGTTGAGTTAAAAACCTAATTTAGAAACCGATTCCAAAACTGAATCAAAACTCAACCTAAATTAGGAACAACTTTAAGAAAGTTAAAAACTTGAATAATTAAGTATAGTAAAATTCCTAAACTAAAAATAATATAAAAGAACTATAGAATAAAGTTTATATAAGATAGTTATATACACCCACACTAAAACAATAATTGTATTATAGGTATTATCGGTATTATTGGTGATAATCAGTGCGAATCACACCTTAAGCAAGCAAGGGAAGAGTCCAAATAAGTTGGGATTAATACATTGTTTTATTTCAGAGTACTGATTTATAATGCTTGGAGGCTTGAAATTGTACTTGATTATGCTTGTTAAGTAGTCAACTATACGCATGTGTTTATTTCTAAGTTAATGATATGATTTGGTTTATTGCTTTGACTTGTATTGTATGATTTGTATAAAATGATTGATCACCCTAAATTGAACTTAATGAAATATATGACTTGAAATTTTAAATTGGACATGCATAGTAATCAATTAGGAGAAACTTAGGATTCTTTAGTCAAATACCGATCATTTCAAACGGGATAGCACTGGATAACATAATTGGTCTCTTTTTCATCTTTAGTCGAACTCAATGATAGGTGAGAAAATCACAGTAAAAGTAAAGTAATTGGTTTGAAAGTAGTCGCGGAAGGAGCGGTGTCTCCATTACACAAGCTTAGGTTTAGTCGTGAGCTGTTGTATTAATGAAAACTCCTTAACCTAGATTAGAGCTAGTACAATTTCTCTAATTTAACGATGGGCTAAACAATATCGTACGATGGTATTTACTTAAACATACATTGCATCTAATTAATTTAGTCGATAACTGTGTTTATGTTTGTTGTATAGTTTTAAGTTTTCATCCCAACTTACTAAGTTGTGGTTGCTTACATCCCTATAAATGTTATTGTAGGTGCTAGCTAAGAAGTGATTTACATTTACCCTAAAATTAGCAACTGTTAGATCTTGAAGAGTGAAAAAATACATCTGAAGTACAAATATATATTTAAAATCTTAGCTTTTATTTGAAATATTTCATTTTCAAATAATGTATTACTTATAAAGTATAGGATAATAAAACTCTATAAACATTGTTTGTAATACTTGAATCCTAGTATATGTATATATTTTCATACTTTTTCAAGTAAATAATTTATATAATTTATGAAGTATTTACTTCAAAGTAGATTAGTCGTGAATGTCATGTATAAATCAAGTCTAAAATAGCGGTTGTAAGATTAACTTCTATCCTAAAATAGTTTACACAGCAGGACTGTTATAACTTTACTGCTTTAGAATGTGACAAATATCTTAAAAATTTATATTATTTAAGCCCTATCACCTATTAGTGTCATACATAATCTAACCATTTTATTATTCTCATTATTTTTAACGGGATTAGTCATGCCCTTCATCACACCACTCATTCACATTATTTTAAATTTAAACCATTAATTTATGGTTCATGTTCATTTAATGGTTAAAATGTAAATGAATGTAAATCGATGGTTAAATAAGGGATGGTACCAGTCATGTAAAATATAAGGATAGAATTATAGAAAAATCCATTCTTTCTATATCTAACTACATTCTTACATTTTTTTTTTATTTTAGTTCTTAACGTTTCAAAATTTTCATTTTGATTAATAGCATTAGATTTTGATAAAGAAGTATGAAAAATGTTTACTTCTTTTTCTATTTCAATCCTTAACATTTTAAATTTTTCATTTAAATCCCTAACATTTGTAAAAATTTGCAAATTATTTCTTTTACCCGATGATGTTAAATTATCTTTATACATTGTCACATGACAACAATCTATTGGTCCATGTATTTCTATCAAAATAAATAACATAATAAAACATGAAAAATTAATGAAGCTATTAAAAAATTGTAGAAAATTATTAAAAAATACTGAAATTTATTAAAAATTTGGTAAAATAAAAAAAATTTTCAAATTGAAAAAAATTACTAAGATAATATATTTAATAATATATTATACATTCTTATATATACTCACCACTGGTCATCCTATGCCCTTGGATAGCTAAAGTTGCTTTTTTCAATATTTTTATTTTCTTGCTAATTTTTATTAACTTTTATTAGTTTATTTTAAAATTAATATTAACATATATATGTATACAAGAATATATATATTACTAAATATGTTATCTTAGTAATTTTTTTCAATTTTGTAGATTTTTCCTTTTTTTTTCCTTTTTTCAATTTTTTAATAAATTTTCATTATCTTTTAATATTTTTCTACAATTTTTTTAATACTTGCATTAATTTTTCATATTTTATTATGTTATTTATTTGATAAAAATATATGAATCAATAGAATGTTACCATGCATCAATATATAATCGATAATTTAATACCATTAGTTAAAAGGATTAATTTTCAAATTTTTATAAATATTGATGACTCAAATAAATATTTTGAAACATTAAGAATTAAAATAAAAAAAAAAGCAAATGTAAAAAACTTCATTTTAAAATCTAATGCGATCAATTAAAAGAACTTATTTTGCAAATGTTGAATATTCAAATGTAAATTTTATAACGTTAAAGATTAAAATAAAAATGGATAAGTACAAAAAAGTCTCTAACATTTACCTATTTATACGAATAAGTTATTAACTTTTTATTTATTTCATTTTAGCCCTCAACGTTTTAATAAATTTACAAAAAAAAAATCACTTCATTAGTTTTTCTGTTACGTATGGACACGTTAAGGATTAAAATAGACTAAATAAAAAAGATTAAGGACTTATTTGTATATATGACTAAACATAAAGACCGATTCGTATATACAAGTAAATATTAGGGACTTTTTTATACTTATATAAATCAATTATCTGCTGACATGTAGACCCAATAGCAGAAAATTTAACAGAGTTAACGGAAAAACTTACTTGGATTAAATAAAAAAGATTAAGGATTAAAATAGACTAAATAAAATATTAATCACTGATTTGTAAAAACATGAAACATTAAGGGCTTTTTTATACATTTTCCAAATAGAAAATAAAATAAATATTAAATTTTTTCTTTTACTTTTCCTTTTTTTTAATCATTGTGTCTAAGTTTTAACACATTATTAATATTCATTTTATGTTTATTTCCAATTTTGGGATAGGATGTTTCGTTATTTAATTTAAATACTTGTTTCATACAAATATTTATTTATTTCAATTTATTTGGCTTTTTATGGTCAAGGAACAATAAATAAATAGTAAAAGAAATGGCATTGCATTATGAATTTTCGAAAACACTAAGAATTTAAGTAAATAAGTTTCATAAGAACTAAGATTATTGTAACTTAATAATATTGTCAATTATCTCACATTAGATAAATTAAAGTTGAAATCCTCATCCTATTTATAATTAACAAAAATATATATATATGATAAGACAATTTAAAAAATACATTCAGTTTTTTATATGATACTTTTTATATGTGATGATAACTATTTTGTAGTTTTTAGACACTTATATTATGATCAAAGAAAAAGCATAAATTTATTATTTTTATTAATAATTTCACGTGTGATTAGTTTTTGTACTTCGGGCCTCTGCTAGTGTTGCATTTGGGACTGCAAATTAACCGTACACTATTTCCTTATTTCGACTTTAGAACAGTATTCAAAAAGAGAAACGAGAGAAAAATAAGAGACTCAAAATAATAACAAAGGAAGAACGAAAATCAACCCATAGTCATCTCCTTTCGTTCTCTCTCTCTCTCTCCTCTTCATGTCTTGATACCAATAAAAAAACTTCCCTTCTCCGTTTCTCAACCGCCACTGGTAGTGGGTAGGGTTAGTCCGTTCCGACCACCACCCGACCTCATGATGCAATCCGCCACCAAGATTCGCCGCAAGGTCGTACCTTCCTCCACCTTAGATAATGGCGACTCTGCTGACAAACAAGAACAACTCCTCCTCTCCTCCGCCATCTGCAACAACGAAGACCTTGGTCCTTTCATCCGCAAAGCTTTCGCTTCCGGCAAGCCTGACTCTCTCCTCCACCATCTCCGCCACTTCGCTCGCATCAAAGAATCTGAAATCGAGGAAGTTTGCAAAGCTCACTACCAAGACTTCATCCTTGCCGTCGACGACCTCCGATCTCTTCTCTCCGACGTTGATTCTCTCAAATCCTCTCTCTCTCACTCCAACTCCACACTCCAAAACGTCGCCGTTCCGCTCCTCAACTCGCTCGACTCCTTCCTCGAAGCTCGAAACGTTTCAGTCAACGTAAACCTTGCGCTTCACTCAGTCCAATCATGTATCTCCCTTATGGAGCTTTGTTCACGCGCCAACCACCATCTGACTAACAACAACTTCTACATGGCGTTAAAATGCGTCGACGCGATCGAAGACAAGTATCTCGACAAAACGCCGTCGTCCACGATCAAGAACATGCTGGAGAAGAAGATTCCGGAGATTCGATCTTACATCGAGCGAAAAGTAAGTAAAGATTTTGGCGATTGGTTAGTCGAGATACGAGTAGTGAGTCGGAACCTCGGTCAATTAGCGATTGGTCAAGCTTCAGCCGCTAGACAGAAAGAGGAAGAGCTTCGGATCAAGCAGCGGCAAGCTGAAGAACAAAGCCGATTGAGCTTGCGTGATTGCGCTTACGCGCTTCAGGAGGAGGATGACGATGATGTGATTAGTAATAGTAGTGAGAGTGATGGAAAGTCCGAGAGTGGATTTCTGGGGTTTGATCTTACTCCATTGTACAGAGCTTACCATATACAGCAAACCCTAGGGCTTGAGGATCGGTTTAGGCAGTATTATTTTGAGAACAGGAAGCTCCAGTTGACTTCAGATTTTCAGGTGTCTTCAATGACTCCTTTTCTCGAATCACATCAGACTTTTTTTGCGCAGATCGCGGGTTTCTTTATCGTGGAAGATCGGATTTTCAGGACTGGTGGTGGGGTGATATCAAAAATGGATGTGGAGAATTTGTGGGATACTGCTGTAAGTAAGATGTGCAGTGTTTTGGAAGATCAGTTCTCGAGGATGCAGACTGCGAATCATTTGTTGTTAATTAAAGATTATGTGAGTTTGTTAGGTGTTACATTGCGTAGGTATGGTTACCCGGTTGATTCGTTGCTTGATGTGTTGAGTAAGCATAGGGATAAGTATCATGAATTGTTGCTTTCTGATTGCCGAAAGCAGATTTCGGAAGCTCTAGCTGCTGATAAGTTTGAACAGATGTTGATGAAGAAGGAATACGAGTATTCAATGAATGTGCTTTCGTTTCAGCTGCAGACTTCTGATATTATGCCAGCATTTCCTTATGTAGCGCCATTTTCATCCACGGTGCCTGACTGTTGCCGCATTGTCCGGTCCTTTATTGAGGATTCGGTTAGTTTTATGTCATATAGTGGGCAGATGGATTTCTATGATGTTGTTAAGAAGTATTTGGATAGGTTACTAGGTGAGGTCTTGGATGGTGCTCTGTTGAAAATCATTAATAGTTCAGTCCATGTGGTTTCACAAGCAATGCAAGTTGCAGCTAATATGGCTGTGTTGGAGCGAGCGTGTGATTTCTTTTCCCGTCATGCTGCACAACTCTCAGGGATTCCACTGAGGATGGCGGAGAGGAGTCGGAGGCAGTTTCCTTTGAATAAGGCTCGGGATGCTGCAGAAGAGATGTTATCAGGTTTGCTTAAAACAAAGGTTGATGGATTTATGTCATTGATCGAGAATGTAAACTGGATGGCTGATGAACCTCCACAAAGCGGAAATGAATATGTAAATGAGGTTATTATTTATTTGGAAACGTTGGTTTCCACTGCTCAACAAATACTGCCCACGCAAGTGCTTAAGAGGGTTTTGCATGATGTTCTTGCGCACATTTCAGAGAAAGTTGTTGGTGCTTTATATGGCGAGTCAGTAAAAAGGTTTAATGTTAATGCAATCACAGGACTTGATGTAGATATAAGGTTGTTGGAATCATTTGCCGATAATCAAGCTCCGCTTTTCTCTGAGGAGGAAGCAAGCCAGTTGAAAGCAGCGCTAGCTGAATCAAGGCAAATGATCAACTTGCTTCTTAGCAACCATCCGGAGAATTTCTTGAATCCTGTGATCCGAGAGAGGAGTTACAATACCCTAGACTATAGGAGGGTCGTGACAATTTCAGAAAAGTTGAAGGATTCCTCAGACAGGTTGTTTTCCACCTTCGGGACCAGGGGTGCCAAGCAGAACCCAAAGAAGAAATCTCTAGATGCATTAATAAGAAGACTCAAGGAGGTCAATTGAGTCGAACGCAACAGTATGTTATGAGCCTTCTTTTCCGTTGCTTCCTTCAGTTGTTATCTTTATCGATTTCTGTAGTTATTTTTCTATCATTATTTGTTAGTGAAGTCTTTGGATATGTCTTTTAATTGTATCAATTAGTCATCATAATCTCACTATTTGTTTTTGTAAAATTAGAAATGAATGTATCGATTCTTTTCAATCATGTAAGTGGCTATTTAATTTCTTGTGAGAATCTTGGCTAGCTATTGCTCCCATGTGTAATTAATTTGTGCATTTTACTAAAACGGTTCAAATTCATCTATTGCATTCTAGGTGCTTCATGCAGATTCTACATTCTTGTGCCTGTGAATTTGAGGTTCTACTTTATGTGATTCGTTTTTTTCTCTGCTGCTGTAATGTTTTTTTATAGCCAACCCTACCATGTGGGAATAAGGCTAAGGGCACTCTGGCTGTTTGTGTTACAGTGATGACCCTTGGTACATTTGGCATTATATCTTGCCCAGATTTCGCTTGTACAAATTGCTTGTCTATTATAGATAAGGTCTTTTCATGGTTGCCTGGATCCTCATCCTGTACTTTCCCGTTTTGATTCAGTCACAACTTGCACTTCCACAGTTTCGCTTGAGTATTAAAGTTGACTGCCTGTTGTTTCGGAGTATTCCAAATCATTAATATCTTTCTGCAGTTTCGTGGTAGTTTTTCTATCATGCTTTTCTTCAAAGAAACTTATGGTATAAAGGTTATGCCCTTTTCTGTGCATTTAAACGCAACAGGCAGTCTTGTCATTTCATAAAATAGTCACCTTTTGGTTTCGTTAAAATAAATCTTCTCTATAACTGACTCGGAGATATTTTAGGAGGAAAAGGATGAATCTTCTCCCCTGAAATAGGGATGGATCTTTTGTTATCTGCAAAGGGAAACTGTTTTGTATGCTCTACTTCTTTCTTCATGGTTCTTTTTGTATTATGTTAGTAAATAACGCACCCAGGATGTATGCAGATATTTTGCATTATATTTACTTTGTCATCTAATAATATTGTAGTGTTTTCTTAGTTTTGTTGTGTTAAAGCTGAATATTTTATTTTACATTATTTATTTATTTATTTAAAGTTAATGGATACAAATAGGCATGACTATCAAAGGAATGATTTAAAATGATTAATAATGTCATATCAGTATATTAGACCTTCTAAAATATAAAATGAATTCATTCTTATCAAGTAGGTAAATCAAGGAGGCTTGCCAATTACGACGCTATTTAGATTTCTGTTGAGAGAGGGAATGTATGGAGGGAGAAAAAATAATCTTGAATGGCTTTTTACCTTGATCATTTCCATCTTCGCCCTTTTATATGTCTTTGTAATGAACTTTCAAGGCCTTTTTGGTAAATAAGTTAGAATTTTAAATGCCTAAATGCTAGGAAGGCGCTTGGCTTTCTTATAGCAATAGAATTCATTATCTTGTGGCTCGGTTCTTAAAAGTTCATTATTCTTATTTCATGACATGTTCATTATCTCTGGGCTTCGAATTGTTTTTCCTTTGTCCTTCATTTGTCCCTTTGCAAAGGGTGTAAGCAGCCCATGAACACCACTACTGTAAGATAAAGGAGAGCCCCGGTTTGACACATGTCCATTGGTTTGGCCTATGCCGTGCTCTCTTTGATTTTCATGATATTTGCTACAATGTTGGTTTGGGCAAGATAGAAACCTGAGGGATTATCATCATAACAGATGTTTTATTCAGATTTTGCCTACAAACAGCTGACATCTGATTTACAAAATTTTGAGCCTGCTCTTCTTCATCACTACATAGGCTTGTGTCGATTGTCATGACAATTTTTTCACTGCTGTCAATTCACTCCATCATGAAGTTCTGTGTCAAGGGATTGGCTGATGAAGGGTGGGGAAATTTTGCACGCACTACTTAGTTGGGTCAGATTGCCAAGTAACGGAATTACTGACTATATTATAAAGGGATAACTGATAAGTATCTATATCCTAATACGGTATTCATCCTCAGAACCATTGTTTAGTGAACCTTCAAGGTAACATTTTTTCCCGGAACCGCATATGGGTGATGTCCATGTACGCAAACTATTGTCAAAAATCAGCAAATGGACAGTTGTCCACTCGATATACCATTCGGCATCTGCTTAACAAGGTCCTGCTCTTGTTCTGACATGGATAGATAGAATGTTTGTCTGCTTCTATGATCCAATCCTTTTTTATTATTTATTCTTAGGAGAGATGAGCACAAGATTTGAGTTACTTGATGCTGAGTGTTTCTCCGGCCTTCGCAATGATTTTTGTATATTCCCCTATTGCAGAATGGGGACTTTACTTTTCGGTAGTTATGCTAGATTCTAGAGAATTCTTCAGTTTACTTCTTGAACATATTCTTTGAGAAAGGTAATTTCCTCCTAGGTCGGTTCAAAAGTTTGTTATTCCTAAATCATAAATGTTTATTTATTTATTTATTATTATTATTATTTTATCTTCTCCGAAAATGAGACTCTGTAATTGAAGAATGATTATGCAATTGGAGACAAAAGAGAGGGAATAAACGGTAAGTCGGAGCAGAAATGAAACTCCTCCAGTTTGGACCATAATCATGCTTTCTTATGAAGGAGAAATTTTCACCTTCTTTTATAGAGGAATCTTCTAAGTTTTCTTGGATAAGGGTATAATCGAATCAAGCTGAGTTAAATCGAATAATATTAGGTTTGAGCTTAATCGAGCTTTAAATTTGAAGTTGGATCTCGACTTAAAGTTCCAGTTTGACTTGATTAGCTTGATTAAGTTTGAATTTTTAATAAATTTTTCTTAATTAATACCAAATTTACTAAAAATATATTAAAATTTATATCAAATTCGATTAGATTTACTAGTCTTATAAGTTTAGTATTTTAAAATTCAAGTTTAGCTTAATTTAGTACTTAAGTAGCTCGAGTTTAACTCGATAATCACCAAATCGAATTTGAATAAAACTTAAGTTGAGCTTGAGTAATTTGTTAACTGGTTTTGTTTATTTATATTCTTAGTCTTAAGTGCCAATCTTTAGGTATTAGCCTCAAGTAAAATTTATGAGACTATATTTGGTTTATAATTTGAGCTTGATTAAAAAAGGTTTAAAAGACTAGATAAAATATTTAAAATTTATTCTATGTAAAATATGATATAAAAGTTGATTTTCTTGGATAAAAATATAAATATTAAAGATATAAATGTAATTATATAAATATTAGATATTATTGATATCTAAATTGTAGATAATATTTAAAATTTGTGTTTTTTAATAATATAAAAATATAATTAAATAAATATGAGATAATATTGAAAGTATAAATGCCAAAATACAATATTGAGTTTAATATTTATGAATATCAAATAAGAGATTTCATAAAATTCTATATTCAATACCGTGTAAACAAAATATAGTATAATAATACTGCACTATCTTGTACCTTTTGAATTTATATTATTTAATTCTTCTTATTGTGTTCAGTTTTAGTAATTAAATGCTACCTCAATGTTGTGTTATTTCACTCTACAATCTACATTTGTCTGCAGCACATGAAAATGTATCTATAGTACAATGATTTATGAACCTAGGGTATAAAGTTAGGACATTAGTAATAGTTGCAAATAGTGGTTGGCATCGTGTTGAACGGGCCCATGAGCTGACCGTTCTGAGTCGGTTTGAAACCCTTAAACCGTTTTTTTTTTTTAAATATTTAATTTTTTATTAATTTTATTAATTTCTTTTTTTAATACATTAATAATTTTTAATAATATGATATCATTTCTCTTTTTTTTAATTTTACTAATAATTAATAATTTTTAATTTTTTTACTAATTTCCAACTTAATGCAATTTCAACTTTTTTATTTTTTTCTCTCAAATTTTATTTTTTTCTCATATTAAAATCCTTAACATTTAATAAATTTTATAAAAATAACTTATATTAACTAAAATTAAATTTTCTATTTATCCTTAACATATAATTAATTTATAATTAGTCATATATCATTAGTTTAATAATATTATTTTTAAAAAAAATTATCTTTGACCATTGTAAATAAAATAGTTTTAATATATAATAATTTATTAGATATTATTAAATTATTTTTTTCAACTTAATAACGTCTCTTTTCTCTTTCTCTTTCTTCTTTTTTTTCAAAAGGGTGAATCAATTGAACCAATCCATGGATTCAATGGTAGATCGGTTCGGCAATTCTTAACCTGTTAGGTTAGGCGATTCTGCTCTCTTGAACCACTGGACTGGATGGAGCACTTAAAGCTCGGCAATTTGCTAGGGTAGTTTGACCCGTCTACTTTCAGACTGAGTCAATTCACAGTTCGAAATCGATTCTTACTCAGGTTTAGTTGGAGAGTTAGAGAAAATGAAACCTTTATAAACCTTCTAACTAGACAAAGCATTGTGCATCTTTGGAACATGGATGCAAAATCTGAGCGAGATGTTGATTTAGTTCGGTCACGCTATCCGATTGTTGCTAAAATCCATGGACAATTTTCCTTGTAGATATCGAAGCGCTATATTCGACAATTTTCTGGCCATTCCTCTTGCACAAAGCTTGTCTATTTTCTGTTGGTCAGTTGGTTTATGCTGAAAATCCTTATGACATCACCAAATAATCAAAAGGTTGATGCTGGAAGATCATTTCTGCTGCAAAGATCATGAAAATTCTTTCGGATGGGGTGTAGTGACTAGTGCTGGTGAAAGCTTCTGTGTTTTTCACTGAAAGTGCTTAAAATTTCAAAATCTCTTTCAAATGGTACTCTAGTCATTCTGGATAATTTTCTCCCACATTTTCGTTTGTATTTAGAAAGAATCGTTCCTGTGATAAAGTAAATTCTGTTTATAGAAATCTGTTCGCTCCCTTATGCATGCTTTCCCAGTATTTTTCCTTTCAAGTATAATTATTCTTTTCTTTCTAACAGTGACAATTACCTCGGCCCATAACCGTATCAATCCAGATACCCGAATATGCCAAGAACTTCTTTATCATCTCTTTTCTGTCAGTTTTTGACCTACCTCACCCTCAACTATAAATTTCCCATTCTCAGATACTAACATCTTTCCCTATGGCAAACCAAACAGTCAAATCCCTCCTCTTTATAACCATAGCATGGGACATTTGCATCCCCAACCCAACCACCTCGTCACACCACCATATGTCTCCAACAACTATGTATTTGCCGTTGACCTTCCTCTTCCTCATCTTCTCAACCCCATCATTCTCATCCCCGTCGCGAAATGGCAACGATACGTTGTCCGCATACGAAGTCCTGGAGGAGTACGACTTCCCGATCGGTCTCTTACCAAATGGGGTCCTAGGCTATGAATTGGATAGCTCAACTGGTGAATTCAGTGTGTACTTGAATGGTACTTGCACTTTCACCATTGATTCTTATGAGCTCAAGTACAAGTCCACCATCACTGGTGTCATAACCACTGATGAGCTTTCCAGTCTGAGTGGTATTCAAGTTAAGGTGCTCTTCTTCTGGCTTAGCATAGTGAAAGTTACCCGTGATGATGATGAGCTCGAATTCTCCATCGGGATCGCTTCGGCTGATTTTCCAGTCAGTAATTTTGATGAGTGCCCGACTTGTGGTTGCGGCTTTGATTGTGATAGTGTAGCTAGAAACAAGAACATCAGGTTTAAGTCCTCCTTGCCATCTTTTCTTACAAGGATAGGCGCAGCTTACAACTAAGCCTCCGCTTAGTTTACTCTTGTGTAAATAAAGAAGGATCGATGCTGGATCCAAGATATGGGCAAAAGCCCTCTTTTAATTGTACTCACATGTAACTTACTCAGTTTATCTTTTGTTCTTCACTCAATTATAGATAAAGTGAGATCAAGCTAAGTGTCAACTCAATATTTATACTGCACAATATTGCTAGATCTGATCCAGGTAGTTAATCCGGATATGTGAGAAGATTAAGGGTTGAACCGAGTTCGACTGAAAGGCTAAATTGGAGCTGGACAAAGACTGGTTTCATAGATGGATCGAGTTGAATTGAATTAGGATGGACTATACATTCAACCATACGATAAATCCGAATATAAAAATACTGATACTATGTATAATTTAGTTACCGAGTCGATTATTGAGTTTCAATATATCAATATTATCCGACTTAATTGGGTTTCTTTTTAGTGGTTTCGATTCAGTTAAAGTATTCATCTGAATTATAATATTAAATATAATTTGAACTTTAATATAAGTCTATTTTGAATTAATATATCTTCAAAAGGAAAACTAATGCTCAATGAATTTCATTTAAATCCAAATTAAAAGCTAGAGGAAGCGATTGCGACCTTTAATCTGAATTCAACTAGACTACATAGTGGCGACAACAAAATCAATAATGCTAGAGATAGGTTAAACTTGATCTTTAAGGGCACGAGCCCGGGCTGCAACTGGTTTGGAATCGACTTTTATACAAGTCTAAGCGATAAATATTTAGTACAAATTTGTTGTTCACATTCAATTAACAACACAACTGTGGTAGTTTGGTGCTCATTTTAGATTGCAAGGCATGTTCCACATGAATTGAAAGTTCGTTGTAATAGTCAAAAGGTTCTCTTATTTGCCAGCTCTTTTTGTATTTTCTTTTCTAAAGTTCTTGTCCCCTTTTCTAAATTTCTTTGTTTTGGGTTCAATTGTTAGTTTCTGCTAATTGATGATATTAAATTAAAACTTATCAACGGGGCGAGTACATGTTCTAGGTTTTGTTATATAATCCGACACTTCAACCTGAAGTTTTTAAATTCATCATTGCTTTTTTATATTAATAGTAAGTTCAAGAAATATTTCATATTCTAAAGAATGAGTATATGCTTAAAAATAAAAATTAAAAAGGTAAAGTATTTCTCTTATTTTGGTCCTTGGTAAGTGTCTAAGGATAATTACTACTTCTTTTGGTTTCTTTGTTAACAGGTTGGGGTTATCCCAAGATATTAGTTAAGAAATTAAAAAAAAAATCATATTTTATAGTACATTTTACTAAAAAGCAATTAAATTAAAGGTATCTAATTTTTCTTTTATATATATATAGTCAATAGGTGTCTTAAAAAGAAAAAACACTTATGGATATTTTCCATTTAAGCTCCGCTACATAGGTTAAAATAGAATTAGGAAAGGCAATTTGTGTTTGGTTTCTTAACTTTCCCTTTTGCCATTCTCCTTTTTTCAGTTCATTACATTTTTTTTTTTTTTTTTTTGCCACAAGTTCATTACAAATTCATTGGAAAAAAAATTCAATAGAATTAACATATTACATTACGTAAATCAATGAGTTATATACAAATACTAATAAAATTTTGACATGTGATAATAAATGGATATGCTTTTTAAAAAAATACTCATTATATTTTCACATATTAAAATTTTAGTAATATTTATATGCCACGTGGCGTGTTTTCTGGTAAAATTCATAAATCAATAATTATATTTTCTTAGATGCGAGTTTTAATCAATTACTTTTTGGGCCCAATTTATCAATCCTCTAATAACCCAACCTTCAACTTCTTTTCGGCCGGCAAGCCCAATTACAACAAATGGACCTTGAACGACGTGTTATGATGCTGGGTTTCGAACTTTGGGAGAAAATGGATAAAGTTTAGCGTAGGTGGTATAAAAGCTTTCTTTACTACGAACAGGCAATTTTTACTAGATATAGAACAATTTTACCAATTTATACAAAAAGTTGGAAATAGTTCATAATTTAATATTTATAACGATTAGAGATGTTTGCTAAATATACAATTATTTTATTAAATTAAGTGAAAAGTTGGTATTGATGATAAAGTTGACAATTTACCACGAATAAACATGAAAAATTTACGTATTTATCATCAAAATTAATAAATATTACATAAATATAAATTAGATAAAATATATTATTAAAATATAGGATACAACATAGTTATTTATATTAAAATACAAATACTAGTATATTTATACCTATATCGTATCTTTAACATGCGATATTAATATATTTGCACTTATGTCACATCAGCCACATTACATAAATTTTAATATCATATCTTAATAGAAATAATAATGTTTTAACTTCAAGATGTAACATAACAACGGTATTTTGATAATTTTTTTTTTATATAATTTATAATTATGCAATTTTTTTTTTACAAAAGTTGGTAACCATGTATTATTACACGTCAAATAAACAATTTTACTAGATTAAAAGAAAATGAAAAAATTAGATGAAAATTTGGTAATAGACGATAGTTTCTTTTAACGGAGAAGGTGATAGCCAATAATTCTCTTTTTTTCTAATTTTTCTGCAATAAATCTATTTTACAGGGGTTTAATCATTATTCATTTATTTTTACTCAAAATGCCCTCGCGTCATTCTCCTCTACTTAGGAAGGATTGCACCATCGAGTTATAATGGCAGATGGTTGGCAAAGCCCTCTAAATCCAAAACTTCACTAATTGACTTGGGTAGTAATAGTTTTTCGATATCCAGTTATCCTTAGCAAATCTCCTTGAGAGGTTGCCTCTAACTTTTAATATGGGATGTTGAACTTCTTATGCATGACCAATTGATATTTTGCTCCACATGATTAAGGCGATAGATTCTAGAAGTGGATTATCATCAGCACCTCAAGTTAACATTTATCAATGGCTGTCTCCATCTTAACATATCGGGAATTTGTACGTAAAAAGGTATTTTTTTTTTTTCTGGATGGGCTATCTCTCTTAGCCAAACCATTTCCTTCATTCAATTTGAATTGATAATTACTCTAGAATAATTATTATTATAATTGCATCATGTTAAAATTCATCGAAGGATGAACGTATTTTATCAAGTTCAAATTAAGAATAAAACATTTTATTAATTTTAAATAAGGAATAATGTTACGTAAATGATTTAAAATAGAGAATACCATTATATAAAAATAGTATAAATAAAAAATGATGTTAGTAATATAAATCAAGGAGCATGATTGAGGGTACCAGACAAGCACAAAGATCCAAACCAACTTCAAAAGTAGATTCGCGCATATAGGAATTCCAGGGGTCAATTAGGGTAAGATCAACCAACGGAAGGCCGACCAAGTGGTAACCCAAGCAAGTCGACCGAGAAATCAAGTTAGGACGGTTGACTAGTCCAACAACCGATGCATTGACCGGGACATCTTAGATCGGCTTAGGTCGGCTTTACAAGATCAAACAAGCTTAGTTTTTCCTTTTCATATTTTACATTATTTGTCATATTTAGTTTCTTTTAGATATTATATCAAATGTTATTTTTACTTGACTTTCCTTTTATGTTACGGTTTCTAAGTTTTTAAGTGTGTCTTCAATTAAATTAAAGGAGTATGGATGCTAACAATGTTAGATATAATACAATAACATTGAATACAAACTAGGTTTACAATTAAAATATTATTGATATTACACATATATAGATATTAATGTGAGACACTATAAAAACTTGCTATAAGTTCACCATCGAACAATTCAAAAACGAAACTTAAAATTTAGGACAATCATAAAAATTATTTAATGGAACTCGAATTTTACGATGAAGCTAAAAAAAATTAATAAAAGTAACTCTATAAATTTGGATTTGAGAAAATAAAATAATTTTAAAATATATATATATACTCATTAATTATCGAAAATGTATGAAAAGAGTTCTGATAATTATCGAATTACTAGAAATAAATTACATGGATACTAAAAATTACAAAATGACATAAATAATATTTAGGAGTATTTACTTATATTAATATAATTTTACCCATATATATATTCGAAATTACCTAAAATATCTATAATATACTAAATATATTAAAATAATTATAGAAAATTAATAAAAATATGGAAAAATTATGTGGCAGTAGAAAAAAATGCTAGCAAGGACGTGTCAAGGTAGAAAACAGGTCTGGGGTGTTATTAGAAGAAATTAGAATACCAAATGAACTTAAAAAGGAGGAAAATTTGACACTTGGACCCTAAAAATTTCCCCAACCGACCCAACCACACTATAAATTCCAGAAACCACTTTCAATAGTCATTTTAGGCATATTAGAGTTAGGAAAAATTGGTGAGGAGTGTAGAGAGTCGAAAGAAAATTTAAAGGAAATTATATAAAATTCAAGTGTAATTTGGATGAACTGAGGAATGCGGGTCTAGTCAGTATCCATTTCATAGGTTATATTTGTAACATTTTTATAGAATTTTATTGTGTTTTTAGTGTGATATGATGTTCAATTTGTTAATATTTTATCCTAATTTTATATTATACTTATATGTATATTTTTATTATTTTGATAGAAAAAATGATTGATTTGAAAAATGTGCATAAAGGACTATTACGTTGAAGCCCGCGTTAATTTTTCAATGGAGTTCTTAGTTCAAGGCTATCCAAAATCATGAGAAATTTGATCCTGTTAATATTCAAGAGGTCGGGTTTTGTGTCTATTAAAATAAGGATGGAGATCGATGCGTTCAGTCTTCGGAGATTGGCCACGATGAAATTGGAAATATGTCCCACATGCCTTATTAGCCCATGCGTGATATTCAAGAACGACCTCTGTTGGATTCCAATTCCTCATGACAGTAGTCCAACGTCCGGATATGTTTGGATTTGTCCATGCCGTGCTAGTCAACATGGGAAAGGTTAGATATTAAGGAAAGGGTGAAGTACTAGTAATCACATGTAATGTAATCTCTAAAGAATCAACATTTGAACTTATATATATTATATTATAAATTGATAGATGCACTTACCTATACCAGTAGTTAGGTGCAAACTATCAGCAAGTAATTTAAGAATCTAATCAATTACATATAATAGCACACTAAACTTAAATTGGTAGACCAAAATACAAAATAATGATGCATATATACGATGAATTTGCATAACTACTAAAATATCGTTTATATTATAAGAACCAACAGAGAAATACACATTAAACTATACCTAAGTAAGCGATTGTGAGTCTAGGTAAATCTGATATCAATATATAATTATATTTCAAAATACTGTTTTATAGTACTTAGTAACTTAAGATTAAACCTTGTTGTACTTGTAAGTAATTTGGTTGTGCATAAGCTTATGTATCTCTATTCTTAATTGAATTACTTTGTGATTTGCCGTATGTGATTATGATTCATTGAAGTGCGTAAATTTAGTGGTCACCCTTAACTAGACTAAGCTATATAGGACTAAAGATTTAACCTGTCATACATTGCAACCTAATAGGAAACGATTAAGATTCTCTAATCAAATATCAATCCCTTCGAAAGTAATAACTAAAATGATCTCTTCTTTACCTTTAGTCAAACTAAGTAACAAGAAATGAAGTCAAGGTAAAGTTAAGGATACTAATTCCAAGGTAGTCAAGAGATGAAGGATGTCTCCATTTTATAAGTTTGAATTTGGTCATGAGTTATTAAATACGTGCTAAAACTCTTCAAACCTGAATTAGAACAAGCAAAATTTCTCATATATATATATAATCTCACGATGGACTAAACAAGATGGCATTTGTTTTGTTATATTGCATCTAGATAATTAATTGATAACTTTGTTTGTGCTTACTATATAGTCTTATATCTTCATCCCAACTTACTAAGCAGTTGATTGCTTACATCCCTATTAATTCTTTCACAAGTGTAGATTAGGATGCCATGCTTAACTACCTTAAGGTTAGATGCTACTGGGGAACTAGGTATGAGGAAAGTAATTGAAGATCAATTGGACTCACAAAGCTTCTGAAGTCATTTCTATTGTTTCTTTTGGGCTAAACATGTAAGTATGAATATAAAGTCTTGAGAAATCAATTAAGCTACCCTGGGTGACTCAGTTGGTTTCATTTTTGAAATATATGTATATCTAACTTAAATAAACTATAAAGCTATGTAAGTTAAATTCTAATAAACAAGCTTATAATAATATATATTAAGGACTTTCATAGGTTAAATATTTATTAACATGTTGAATTATTTACTTCAAAGTAGGTTTGTCATAGTCGCCTTATGTAAATCAAATCTACAATAGCGACTAACATGTCAACTTCTATTTTAAAATGGTTTACATAACAAGATTATTACGTGTAAGCATCATAAACTCAAGTATCAAATTTCGAAGGACCATAGTCTTGCATATTAAATTTTGAGTAAATAATTTAGGGCATACAGGAAAGTTAATAGATTAGGGTAATACTTCACATGTAAGTCCTAGGAGTTAGACGATGGCACATCGTGAATTCAAAATATTGAAATATAATAGAATAATATAATTATAGCTAAAAATAGATAATTTTACTAAACTACATAACATTGTAATTTATTTCATGTAAACGCGAAAATTATGTAACAGAAAACAACTAAACTTTAGAGATAAATTATTTAGACAAAAAATTATAAAGTGACCTAAAATAATATAAATATAGTACATGCACTCCGAGTATAATTATTATATATATTTATATACTTGAAAATGCTTAAAATACCCTAAAATATTTGCAATTAATTAAATAATTATAGGAAAAGTAATAAAAAATTAGAAAATTTTTATAAACAACCAAACTTCAAATAGATTAGGTGTGGAAATAATTTAGACAACTGTTAGCTAAACATACCATCTAATTGACACATAATAGAATGGATTTAGGGGTATTTAAGGGTTGATGAGAGAGAAAAAAGAAAGTCATTTTAGCTCTACTAACTTAAGAATTGTCACCAACTCTCTTTAGATAATTAATTAGCTCCTTAGGATTCTAGGAAATTTATAGAATCAAGAAGAATAAAGTATAATAAATTTTAGAGAAAATCACAATAGATACCGCAAAAACTAAACAATTAGATAGAACCTAAGTGTGGAAACTACTTGAAGGTGAACCACCACCACTACTCAATAGTGGTGGCCACACTTAGCTTAGCAGACAACCAAGGAGTGATTATTGGTGGTCAAACAACCACCATTTTGGTGAGTCAAAATTTACATCCGATTTTAGTTAAATTGTAAAAATATCAAATTAACTCTGAAAATTATAAAAAAAAAATTATTTTAACATATTTTTATATATAATTTTAGGAAAAAAAATATCATATTTCAAAAATTTTAAATGGATATAGTACTTCCTTAAAAAATTGAACAAAATCGATCAATTTTCAAAGCCAATTTGAATGACCCTATTAACGTAGTTTCAACACTAATTTTTTTCTAAAAAGTCCTTATATTACATGTGAATATTGTATGAAGAGTTTTTAAACAAAAAGAATTTCTATAATTTTTAGAGATTTTTTAACCTTTAGATTAGGTGAAAAATGTCATGTTCTTGAAGATGTTGTGTATAGAGCTTGTAAGCCCCGCAATCAACTACTCAAGGTTTGCTTCATAAAATTTAGAGCAATCGAACAAATTATCCGATCTAGCCTAATTTCTACGATGAAAGAAGGATTATTAATAAAAGCAATCTCATAAGTTTGAATTTAGGAAAATAAGTAATAAAATGATTAATTAATATAATATTAAATTTTATAAAAATTTTCTGTTATTTATTGGAAATGTATAAAACAAGTTTTGATAACTAACGAATCGATAAAAATAAATTATATATATACTAAAAATCATAAAATAACTTAAAATAATATTTGAAAGTATTTATTTATACCATATATGTATTTATATGTAAATAGAAATACACGAAATTATTTAAAATAAGTGAAATATGCCAAAATAATATTAATTAATTAAAGAAAATGCAAGAATAATTAAATAAAAATCAAGAAAAATATAGAAAAATATGGAATTATCTAGAATTGAGGTGTGGAAGCTTGGAATTGAGTAAATAAAAGTAACCAATTAAATTAAGATAAACAAAAAGTAAATTGGAATAAAATAAAGGATAAATGTCAAGTGAAAATTAGAAGAAAAAAAATCAAACCAACCCTATAAATACCCCAAAATTTTTCATAAGCTCATTCGGTTAATTGAGAGAGTAGAAAAAGTAGAGAGAACCAAAAAATTTTAGTATTAGGGTTTAATTGCAAAAAATTATAAAAATCCGTGTAATTAAAGCCTTAAAAGAGAACCACCAACCGATGGCAACTTGAGAGTGGACAGCTGCCGCCACCACCACATAGTGGTGGCAACACCTAAGCTAGCTGATAAGGCCTTAGTGGTCGGCAGTAGCCAAAGCAGTCAAGTCCAATAAGTTCCAATTTCCTCCTGATTTTTCTTAAAATATTAAAAATATTTGGAAAATTATGAATCTTATTATACACAAATATTTTAGTATTTAGATTTGGGAAAAAAAATTTATTTTGATGAATTTATATATAGAAATGTACTATCCTTAAGAAATCATGTAAAATCAAGCATATTTTAAATTAGAAATAAATAGGTTTAGGAGTGTAGTTTTCGGCTTAAAATTTTTGTGTAGATTATTTAGATAATATAGAATAGTGCCACAAAGCCATTTTTCAAAAATTAATTCTTAAAATTTTTAGATAATTTTTATGCCATAAACTAATGCATAAAGTGGGTAATTTTAGGTTAATTAAGTAATTAAAAGGATAATTACTGATTTTGGGCATAATTATATATTTTAGGATGTTGAAATCTGATGAAGCATAATATTTATAACATTTAGAGTATTAGATATAATTATTAGGGTATTATGTAGTAAATATGTAACAGATAATAATGGTAAATTTTAAGTTAATTTTATAATTTAGGATAATTAGGTATAAAATCTGATTTGAGATGAATTTAAATATTTTAAGATGTTAATTAATGTTAGGAGATAATATTTGAAGTGATAAGACTATTAGATATGTATATTATGTACATATTAGGTGGTAATATAATATGTAAATATAAGAAATAAATTAATAGGAAAAAATTACGTTAAAATTGATATTCTAATAATAAAAAAAAAATATGTAATAAATCTGCTAAGAAAGTTAAATTTAGGTGTTTATATGAAATATGTGAAAATTTTTCATATTGGGATTAAATTCGATAGTTAAGTTAAGATAAGAGATATAACATACAAATTAAAATACTGGTTAGGTGTTAAATATGATATTTAGGATATCTGAAAATAATGAGATTAATATCACATTATAGGTCAAAATGATTTCTTAAGGTTTACGTATAAAATCCCTAATCGAAAACTGAGTTAAAAACTTAATTTAGAAATTAAATTCAAAACTGAATCAAAACTCAACCTAAATTAGGAATAACTTTAAGGAACTTAAAAATTTGAATAATTGAATATACTAAAAACCTTAAACTAAAGATAATATAAAAGAACCACATAATGAAGTTTATATAAGATAGTTATATATACGTACTAAAACAATATTTGCATTATAAAGACCAGCAACGATGGCCTGTGCAAGTCGCATCTTGAGTGAGCAAGCAAAGAGTTTAGATAAGTTGGGATTAATATATTACTGTATTTTAAAGTACTAATTTGTAATACTCAAAGGCTTCAAATTGTACTTGATTGTACTTATTAAATAGTTGACTCTACGCATGTGCTTATGTTGAGTTGATGATATGATTTTGGTGTGTTGCTCTAGCTTATATTTGTATGATTTGTTTGAAATGATTGAAAACCTTAAACCAGATTTAATTAAATATTTAACTTATAAATCTAACTGAACCTACATAGCAACCCATTAGGAGAATATTAAGATTCTCTGGCCAAATACCAACCATTTCGAATAGTATAGCACTAGAAAGCATAATTGGTTCCTTCTTCATCCTTAGTCAAACTAAGTGACAGGTGAGGAAATGACGATAAAGGTAAAGTCAATGGTTCGAAAATAGTCGTGAGAGAAGCGGTGTCTCCATTACACAAGCTTGGGTTTGGTCATGAGCTATTAAATTAATAGAAACTCCTAAACCCAAATTAGAGTAGGTATAATTTTTCTAATCTTACAATAAGCTAGACAACATTATGCGATGACATTTGTTTGAACATATATTGCATCTAACTAGTTTAGTTGATAACCCTGTTTATGTTTTTTGTATAGTTTTAAATCTCTATCCCAACTTACTAAACTGTGATTGCTCATATCTCTATAGATATTGTTGCAGATATTAGCTAAGAAGTGGCTTATATCTACCTTGAAACTAGCAACTGTTAAATCCTAGAGGAGTGAGGATAATAACCCGAAGAGTAATTTCATTTTCAAGTTTGGTTTCTACCTTTAAAGATTTTAGTATTAATTTACAAATTACTCAAGTAAATTATGTTAGGTTGTTAAATCTTGTTAACATACTCAGATTATTTTAATGTAAGTATATATATATATATATATATTTAGTTTATAAGTAAACAATTTATTTAATTTATAAATTATTTACTTCAAAGTGAGTTAGTCGTAGACATCTTATGTAAATTAGGTCTAAAATGATAACTGTATGGTTAGCTTATATCTTAAAATGGTTTGTATAGTGAGACTGTTACGATTTTGCTGCTTTAGAGTGTAATAAAACTTGATAAAAACTTTGGTGTCAGGTTCAGAGGTTTACTTGGATCATATTCTACTATAAAAAATAATCTAGAGTTGTATTGTTTAAGTTAGATTGTTTGAGTTAGATTTGAGATATGGCCAAGTTTGTGGATATGGGCTTAATGGATTGATAGGTAAGTATGTGAATTTAAAAAATTTAGTAATATGGTGTTACTTGATATGATAAACCCGATATGTGAACATGATTTAACATGTTTATGATCTAAAATATGATGTTGGATGAGTTATTTTGAGTAAATTTGTAAAATGACCATGTTCAGAAAGGTCTTTAAAAGGTTAGTATGTTAAAAAATGAGCTAGCCCCAAGTTCAAAGACTTGATTAGAGGGCTATCTAATATGAAATACTTGGCTGATATAATATTTGCAAGATAATTAGAGAATTTATAGTCAATAGAACTGTTTTTAGATACTTTTTCAGAGTTCTTAGTTAACGAAATTGTTTTCAGATACTTTTACAAAGAGTTTTAAAAGAAAAATTGTGTTAACCCTATTGATTAGATATTTGCTAAAAAAGTTCCAAGACAAAAACTATGTTAAGACTGATGTTCAAAACTTTATTCAAAGACTTCAATAATAAGCTAAAACTTTATCTAAAGACTTAATAAATCTAAACTATATGTAAGACATTAAAAAGCAATTATATACTTTCTACTTAGCAAAAACTAAAATATTTGTATTGATTGTTTAGAAACTTACGAAGGGATTAACCATGAGAAGAAGGATTAACTTACATCAACATCAGGTAAGTTGGGATCAATCCTTAATGCCATGAAGGAGCATCATATCAGGATACTTAGAGAATTAAGAATGCTTGTCTGTAGTTGTAACTAGATTGTTTGTGTGTGTACTGTACGTAAGCCATGTATGTGCTTGTGATGCTAATTGATGATTAAGAGTTGAACTACGAATGCTATTTTTTGCTTGAATATAACATATATTGCATATATGAATTCAATTGCTCACTTTATAATTTGAACTAATCTTAAGACAGCTAAGGTCTAACCTAACATTCACGATAACCCAATAGAGATGATGATTAAGTTGTCAGATTAAATACCGATACTTCAATGAGATAGCAAAAATGATCATTTTCTCACCCTTAATCAAATAAAACGATAGAAGAAGGGATTACGGTAAAGTTGAGAATCGTAATTCGAATGTTATCTAAGAAAGAGAGTGTTTCCATTGCACAAGTTCGAATTTAGTTTGATAGTGTCACATTAAAACTCCTAAAAATTTAGGTTAGAATGAACGAAATTTCTCTAACTTCACAATAAACCAGTTGAATATGATGAGATAACCTATCATTTACTTGTTGTATTTGCATTTAATTAATGATTGAATGAACCATGTTTGTTAATGTACTCTTATAACTCTATCCCTTCTTACCGAGCTAATGAGCTCACATTATAATAGATTGTTTTACAGATGTAAGGTAGTACTCAAAGATGCCTTGTTACAATAATCCCCAGGTTAGTTCGTCGAGTCGGGAAGTGAGGACTTGAAGACTAATTAATGGGTCGATGTTTATGTTGTTTTTTGTTTTTCTTTTATGAGAAGACTATAAAGTCTTTCTATAAGGCCTTATAGTTTTTGTTGGGTTACTGATGTATTTATGATATATAAGGTAGTTTCCTGTAGAGCTATACAGTACTTTTGGAAACCTTAAAACTTATGATGTATATAAAACTATGTAAAGGACTTGGACTATTTATAAATATAAGAAACTATATTTTGTAAAGTATTACTCTACAAGTATTATGTATTACAAGCTTCAAAACTGGTTAAGTCGTTGCCCGCCTTGTATAGACTATATATACATTAGCAGCTAAAGAGGATAGCCTATAACTTAAATTAGTTTATACGGCCGAGCTATTACTACTCATCGGATTTGGGGCATAACATTGTAACTCTACTCCTTTAAGACATGATAATTACACCTTTAAGGAGGGAAAGAATTAGGAGGAATGAAAGTGGGAGAAAAGAATTAAAAAGAAAAGAAATTGAGGGAAAAAGAATATTAATTCCCTTATTTGGATAAAGAAGGAATGAAAAATAGAGAGAAAGTTAGTAATAATATTGTTTATTTTATCAAAATATCAAAAAAGCCCCTTTAACTTTAATATATACTTTTATTATAAAGGTAATGATATAATTTCAAAACAATTCCATCCCATTCTCTATGATTTGGAAGGGATAGATTTTGATGGGCTCAAAGGAAACCATTCCCTTCTAAATCCATTCTTTCTCCCTTTCATTCCTTTCTAAAACAATGGAAAGTACCTTTATTCCACTCCTCATTCCTTCTCTAAACATTGTGTCAACATCAATTTTTTTCTTCCAAATACCATTATAGCGACTATGAGAACGAGGGAATCCAATCCAATTCATTCATTATAAGATCAGTATTCATACAACTTAATTATAAAGAGTTTGGCTAATTAAAATTCTTTCTATGTAAATTTTGTCATTCTCTTAGCAACTGATTTTAGGTCCTTCGATAATATTCCTCATCAAGTGTAGTATACGAGTCCTTAATTTGATGCTTAAATGAACCCTTAGGACATCTAATACTTTATAATTTAACTTGAATTGAAAAGTGAACCAAACCAATGGAAACAATGCTCATATCCTGGTTCAAGTGCAAGCTGGAATGTATAACGCACATGTAATAGTTTGGATTCGATATATAGTGCACTAAGTACTCAATAAAACTCTATGGGTCAAAGATTTTTCTTGATTTGTTTTATTAAAATTATGAAAAAAAAAATCATTTTTTAAAAAAATATTGCTCGTACATAGATTAAAAAAAAAAAAAAGAGAGAGAGTGAGAAGAAGGAAAGAAACGCAACTTTGCAATTCTCATCGAATATGCCCTAGTCGCACTCGTCATAAGTACTGCACGTTGAGTTTGATGAATGAGTGCACAAGGTACGTTTAGCAATAGTTGTCATGAATACGATAATGCCCACCGCTGTAATTATTTTGTTTCTATCACAGCGGAGAAGATTCCACGTCACGAAGTAAAGGACTCCACGACAGTCAACAATCATGTGCTCCATGACAAAAATACTAATAAACCAGTATGAAAATATTTAATAAAAAAAGATCCCTGCATAATATAGATTAATAGATATTTATACTATTATTCCAACATTTATTAGCTATAGTAAGATCACTATTTTAATAATTACAAATATTTGATATAACAATTTTAATTTATTTTTACTTTATTTATTCTCGAAAACCGTGACGATCAAGGTTTGATTATCCAATTTTTATTTCCTTTCTGGATTGCTTTCTGTCCTGCGCCCACCGTCTCCTCCTATCCGTTCCGTCTGTCGCACTCGCAAACCCAACACATTTCAGAACACACAGCGAAAACATACAATACAACACGAAACTGTCGCCAAGCGTCGAACGGCAAAACCCAAAATGTCTCTTTCTATCCCCAGGTCCCTCTTTCTCTCACTCCTCCTCATCGCCCTCCCTCTATCCATCTCTGCTCTATCAGCCTATGAAGCCCTCGAAAACTTCAACTTCCCGATCGGACTCCTCCCTAAAGGTGTTAGATCCTACGACCTAGACATACCCACCGGCAGATTCCATGCCTATCTAAATGGCTCGTGCAGTTTCTCTCTAGAAGGTTCCTACCAGTTAAAATACAAATCCACAATCAGTGGTCACATAGTGAAGAACAGGCTTACCAATTTGAGTGGAATCAGTGTTAAGATCCTCTTCTTGTGGTTGAATATCGTGGAAGTTACTAGGGTTGATGACGAATTGGAGTTCTCGGTTGGGATCGCTTCGGCGAATTTCCCGATTGATAATTTTTACGAGTGTCCTCAGTGTGGGTGTGGATTGGATTGTCTGAGTAAGATTAGGATTAGGAGTAAGACACTTTTGAGTGATATTTAGGAAAGAGGTGTTTTTTATTTTTTATTTTTGTGGAACTTGTTAAGGTTTTCTTTTTCCGATGTTGATGGATTATGGATGGATTAGTAATGAAAGATGGCTCTCTCTCTTTTCTTTTCTTATTTTAATTATAGTTGGATGTTGTACAGGTTGTTTGGAATAATCTACATATTTGTTATTCTATTGAATAAATGCATGGGAATCCTGAAACTTTATGCCGAATAGGAATTGAGAAAACGTCGGCTTTTAAAAATTTTCTTGGTTCTGTTTATAAATTTCATTCAATGAAGTTTCAGGATCTTACGGCAATTTGCAATTCTTATCATGCCTATTAAGTCCTGAAACTTCAATTTGTATGTCATGTAGGCTTAGGACTTTTGGTAGTTTTTATTAATGTTTTGTGTTAGTCCATGTTATTTCCTCTTCTCGTTGGTGTAGGATTTATCTCGATATTTATTGTTGGCGAATTCTTGGCTTGAATTCCGATGTGATTTGTGATCTGTGGATGTATTAGGAGTTGTTAGGATTTGAGTTTCTATTGTTTGCTTGTGATTTGCTGATTGAGATTTGTGGATTGATGGTTCACTGAGTAGAGTAGCTGCAGAGAAACTGTACAATGGGCCGTTTTGCTGGTGGGTTGCACTGAATTTGTAGTGAACATGTTTGAAACAGAAGACAAATGCGTCTTCTGCTGCTTCAGCCTAACAACTTGCACTTACGAAGTTTAGGTGAGCTCGATATGCATGTGAAATTACTTGAATAACACAAGAACATCAAGAATTTTTTTCATGTTTTGGGAACTACTTGATAGTCACTGCACTTGAACAGCATTTGTTCCATGGCAATTAGTTTATTTGGTTAGCAAATTGCCTTTAGTTGATCAGATGAGCTTTATAAATGCTTTTGTATTTGTATATTACTCTTTTGCTTAAAAGCATTTCAGTTTGTATTGAATTCATAAGCCAGGTACTTTTAGTTGATTCTAGTCATAACCTGTTAAAAGGGTGTCTTTTTTGGTCACAATAGAAAAGCTAGTGATGATAGTGGAGTTCACCAAAAAGGCATTATGCATGTCCGCACATTTTCAATGTTCCTTATGAATCTTATGACTCAAAGGAGAGAAAGTAGCAGCTTTATTGGTCCTGACTGAGATATTATTCTCTGCTGATGCAATTGCATAAACCAGTGCAAGTGGAACCCAAAACACATACAACAAGATACTCGGTCTCAGCCGGGCATTTGGACCATATTATGCCTGTCCTTATATAAGACTAAAGAGTTTCTGCATCATATTCAATATCACATGAGTCCTTCAACATGATGACAATGCACAACTTTTTGTTGTTTCGGTTTCTAGAAGTGAAAGTTTGGCCATTCATGGGGTGCTGTTCATTGGAAAGTCTCGCTGTGCCTTCTCTGATGCTTCTGCCTTGCAACCCTGCTTGAGTTAACCATGATGGATTACAACAGTGCACTTCTCTCATACTCCCTGTATCTTTTCGCTTGCATGTAAGCAGGGATTTTTCGACATTTGACAAGACCGGTCTTGCCATTCATTTAACTTTTGATTTTATATTTATTAAATCTCAACCATTCAATCGATTATATTTTCAATGATTTAGATTTAATTGATAGTAAATTAAGATTAGATGAAAGGCATGACTGGTTTTGTCAAAAACATGGATGAGACCATAGAAATTCCCATCTAAGCAGTAACGATAAATTCAGTCCATATGTTCTTCACCTGTTGACATGTTGATGCTGTTTTGGCTGTCAAAAATAGAAACAGTATACTGCTTGTTAGTTTGTTCCTTCATAGCTGATGATTGGATTACTGTTGGAATGCCAGTGCAAAGCTAAAGTCGTAGCTGTGTTTGTCTGTTGACATGATTGATATATTCAGTAAAACATGTAGGACTAGTTAGCTGCATGTGAGTTTTATATGTAGCATTAATGGCGGGGGCCGTGGTGTTACTACTTGTACGCAGCAGTGTAGCTCTGTCCCAATTATTTGTCTGAGCAAGCCATTTCAATCGGAGCAAAGATATTGGAAGTTCAGCTTCGTCATTCGCCTTTCCATAGTATCTGCAAACATAAAGCATCACTGCCATTCTGGTTTTTCAATTCCTTATCCTGTCCATCGATTCTTTTGAGTCAAGTTCAAGATTCATTGTTGGGAGGATCTCTCTCCTTCCTGTACCACATGCGTAGAAAATAGTATTTCCTTAAAGTGGAGTGTTTGTGGCCAATAACGCAAGCATTGCTTGTGTTAACTTGTGAAATTTGAGGCTTTCTAAAATAGCGTATCATTACCATAATATCATTTTATCGTATTTATCAACGGTCTTGATTATAGTAAATCATTTCTAATTTTAGTAAATCATATTTATTAACGGTAAAAATAAATTTATTGGTAGCTTCTATTTTACCATCACGGTATGATTTACAGAAATGGATTGTGATTTATCATTACGTTATGGTAATGTAATATTATCGTAAAATTTATCATAAAATTCAATTAAGTTGATAAGATTACCTTAAAGTGATATTGAGTTTTGTTAATAGTATAAACAACATAAGCGTTGTATTAGTGTAGTTATTTATTTTCACGTGTGTTCCATAGTCCGTAGAAATAAGTAGTTCTTACACACAACATTTTCAGTTAGTTATGCAATTAACCATTTTCTATTACTATGACGCCTCTTGCATTTTTCTCTCATTTGCTCTATTCATGGTGACAAGCATAAAGTTAGGATTTAGTCTTTCCTCGTGGTATCAAAGCTAAGTAGTCTCTAATTTATTACCTTCTTCTTACTATTTCATACTGATTTGATCTTACTGCTTCTCATATGGGATAGAATAGTTCTTTTGTTCAATAAAATATCATGAACATTGAGAAATTGAAATCAACTTTAGATTTAAATAAGGGTAATGCTCAATTCTTTTGTGATACTCGTCATATTGCCAAGTTTCATTTTTTGCCTTTACCTTTTAGTATTTCTTTCACTTCTAATCCTTTTGATCCTATTCATATTAATCTGTAGAGTCCATACAAAACAATCTCTTTGACTGGTTGCAAGTATTTTTTGACAATTGTAAATGATATGAGCCGTAGTACATGGACATATTTGCTTCCATACAAATATCATACCCTTAAAACCATTATTACCTTTCTTTCTCATATTAAGAATGACTTTTACACTACACCAAAGATTATTCGAACGGATCATGGGAGTGAGTTTTTGTCCTAAGAATATCAAACACTTCTTAAGAAATATGGTAAAGAGTGTAATTTATACTCTACAACAAAATAGAGTGATGAAGAGAAAATGCAGACGGTTCTTTGATACGGCTTAGGCTCTTAGACTACATGCAAATTTACCTAAGATGTTTTGGAGGGAGTGCATTCTTGCTGCTACTACACTTATAAATAGAATGCCCATGCAATTATATTGGAGGTCAACATATGAAGTGTTTACTCCACAAACCACCAAATTACTTACATTTGAAAACTATTGGTTATCTTGCTTATATTGCAACTGTAGCAATTTCAAGAGATAGGTCTAATCCTCATGGAAGAAGATGAGTTTTTGCTAGATAACCATTAGGTCACACAGCTTATAAACTGTGTGATCTTGACTCTCATCAATTATTTGTTAGTTGTGATGTTATTTTTTATAAACATCAATTCCATTGTTTGAATTAGTTCCTTCTTCTTTTAATACTCCAGTTGTGTAGGTCAGAAGGTCTAGTGGAGTAAAACATACACCAACATAGTTAGTAGATAACTTTGTTTATAGCATAAATACTGTTGTGGAACATTCTAAAACACATGATATTAGCTCCAGTCCTTTGCCTACACTATCTAAAGCACATCCCCTTTTCATCGGTGATTCTTTTGTTTCTTTTCCTAAAGACTGTTAATTTTTAAGCTAACTTGTTTACAATCCATGAACCATCAACCTATCATGAAGCTAAACATGATTCAAGATGGGTTGAGGTAATAAATAAAGAGCTCTCACCTCAAGTCCAATCATGCATGGGATGTGGTTTCTTTACCACCAGTAAAAAAACTCATTAATTACAAATGGGTATTTAAGATTAAATGTACACCTAATAGGACAGTGGATTATCTCAAAGCTGGATTAGTTACAAAAGGTTTTACACAAATTGAAGGCATAGATTACGCTTACACTTTTTCTCCCATTGCAAAGCTCACCAACGTATGTGTCTTACTATCTCTACAACCAAACATTAGCATATTCATCAGCTTGGCATTAATAATGCATTTTTATATGACTTTATTGATGAAGAGATTTACATGGAGCCTCTACAAGGGTATTTTATGGCAGCTTCAGGTCAAGTGTGCAAACTAGTTCAACCTTTATATGGCTTGAAGCAAGCCTTAAGATAATAGAATAAAGAATTCACCAAATTCATATGTTCCCTTGGTTTTGAACAATCTCAAGCTTATCGTTCTTTGTTTACCCAATCAAATGCTAAAGGTTTTTTTAGCTCTTTTAGTTTATATTGATGATGTTTTAATACTAGGTGATGACTTGGATGATATTTCTGATGTTAAAATGGCTATTGACAAAGCTTTTACAATAAAGGATTTAGGAGAAGCTTGTTTTTTCCTTAGGATTAAGATCTATCATACTTCTAGTAGATTTTATCTTCATCAACATAAGTTCTTGCTCAATATTCATCATGATGCAGGGCTCACTGGTTGCAAACTAGTTAAACAACCTTTTCCGACTCACTTACGACTTAATCATACTTCATGAACACTATTAGCCGATCCTTCTCTTTTCAAATGAATGATAAGATGATTGTTGTATTTAACAATCATACAACTAGATATTTCTTTTCCTTTTCAACAGCTCAGTCAATTTGTTGGTAGTCTACACACTACCTGTGAGACTCGAATTTTTACATAGTTGCTCTAAGCAAGTAATTTATAGTGTACACGAAGGTAACCCGATCAAGCTCATATTTCACAAATAAGTTTGAAGAGTTAGTTGAGGACATTCTATGGTTTTAGAATATAAAAATATAATAAAATAATATTATAACTAAAAATAATTAATTTTACTATATTACCATATATTATATATACTGAAAACATGCAATTTAGATAACACAAAATTATAAAATCTTAGAGATAAAATATTTAAATTATAAAAACTTAGAATGATAGAAAATAATATGTAAACGTGGTATATGCACTTCGATTATAATTATTATATATAGATGTGCACATATAAATTCTAAAAACACTCAAAATTAAGTAATAAAATAGTAAAAATTAATAAAAAAAATAAAGCTAAAATCATTGCTAAACAACGAAGCATGGTATGGTAACAATAGGGACTAGCTATAGGTGAATGGCCTTTGTAGGGACACTTAGATAAGCTTAATAAAGGAAGGTATAAAAGGGGGTAAGAGAGAGAAAATGCCTCATTCTCCACCAAGCAAACTTAAGAAAAATTTCCAAGTTCTCTTTGTAGGATCCTTGGGATCTTTGATTTCTAGGGAAAATTTTGTGAAAGTGGAGAAGCTTGAAAGATAGATTATGGGAAAGTGAATAGAAAATAGGACAAACTAAGCAAAGTCATGGAGCAGAAACCTACCTGCAATCTGCAAGCCAACCACCACCACAGGATGGCAGAGGAGGGGGTGTCTAGTTGTGCCGACAAAGGGGTAGTAACTGGGGTTAGCTGGATAATCAGATTCTGGTGAGCAACCAAAATTCATCCAATTTTTTCCATTTTTCTAAAAATACTAAAGTAAGCCCAAAAATTCTAGAAAAATTTATTATGAACTATTTTTACATATACTAGTTGAGAAAAATATCATTTTATTATATCAATTTGTGAGATTTTTAGTTGGATATATGATCCCCTTAAAAAATCGCCCAAAACTAGCTATTTTCAAATTTATTTTAAATAACCCTATTATTATAGTTTTGAAATCAAAATTTTTTTGGAACATCCCTATAATAATAATAATAATAATATATATATATATATATATGCTATGAAGAGATTTCAAACAAAAATATTTCTATAACTTTTGTGAATTTTTAAGTCTCTAAATTAAGGGGGAAATACTATTTTTTGGAATTTTTGTGCAATTAGTTTTAAGGAAGACAATTTGCAGTTGTTATAAAGTCAATTTAAGTTGCATTTTACTATGGTGAATGATTTAGAATTGGGTGGATTGAGTGGAAGTGAAATATCAATGAAGTTACTAGTTATGGGCATAAGACATTAAAATGAAAATACAAGAATTTGAGAGTTTTAGTAGTATAGTGTTAATTAGTATGATAAACTAGTTCTATGATCATGTGTTAACATGTTTATAGCCAAAAATATGATGCTAGAGTGAGTCACCTATAGTGTATTGTAAAGTGAATATGTTCAAAGGATTAATCTAGTAAAAAGAAGGACTTAATCCTTAGTTTAGAGACTTGACAAAAAAGTTGGTTGGTAAAAGGAATTTAACTATAACCACGCCATCGACTTGTTTAGAAAGTTATTTGGTAAAGAAAGAGTAGTTGAAATGATTTTACAGACCTAACCAAAGGGTTAGCCAATAGAGAAGGCTTAAATGAAACAACTTCAAAAACATGTTCAAAGGGTTAAATGAATCAAGAAGCTTCATTGGAATAACAGCAAAGGGAATAATGTCATGCAATGACACATACTTATATATGGATAGCATCTAACTAAATTGTTTGAAAACCATGGTTGCTCTGTGCCGAATGTGTACTTCTATTTTCGCCCCATTTATTGAACAAATTATTGCTCATTTTCCTATAGTTGTTTTGTAGGAGTAAAGTAAAGTTACTAACACATCTCCAAATCCTAAAAGATTAAAGAATGAGGTCGAGGAGTAAGGTTCAAGACAAATTAGCTAAATTTTTCTTTTGTTTATCGACCTTACTGACTTTTAGGAAAACTAATAAAGTTTTCATTGGTAGCCCTCTAGTTTTCAACTATTGAGATGTATTCTTCACTTTATAAACATGTAGACTTTTATAAATTCTTTACTAGATGGGTTGTCTTTTCATATCAGTATATTTTTTGAAATTTCTTGTTAGTTTTCAAGATTGTATACACCATATGATTTATAAATCTTGATTCTTCTTAAATGTTTCGACTACAAGTTAGTTGTTAATAGATATTTTAATGGATTGCACCACATGTTATATCAAATAGGTACAAAATTGGATACTTCAAAACAGTGAAGTTGCAAACGTCTTGTGTAGATTATACTTATGTTAGTGGCTAAGATGGTTATATCCTAATTTGGGTTAGTTTATACGATGGAACTGTTATAATTCCTCAGGTTTAAGGCGTAACACTACCCATCTTCAAGTCACCATCCATGTGCTTTGTTACTTAAGAGGCACTGTTGATAGTGGTTTTTTCTATTTTGCTTCTACTCCTTTGACTTTACATGGATAATACTCTTATGCGAACTGGCATACTTATCACATCGTTGGGAAATCTTTATTTAGATATTATATTTTTCTTAATTCTTCCCTCATATCTTGAAAGACCGAGAAATAAGATACTACATCAACTTTATCGATTGAGGCTAGGTATTGTAGTGTTGCATTTACCATTAAAGAGCTTCTTTTGTTATCCTTCATCTTACAGGCTTTACATGTTGCTGTATATTTACTAGGTGGGCTCTTTAATAACAGCAAGTCAACTTGTATGATAGCAAATAATTCATCTTCTCATAATAGGACCAAGCACATAGATTTGGACGTCCATTTTACTCGACATCATATTTCAATTGGGTTTCTTTCCTTGCATCATGTTTCATCCAATTCACAACTTAGGAATGTAATGACTAAAGTACCTTTTGAGCAATTGTGGTTCTTTCTTGGTCAAGTTGGGGTTTTGGCTCATCTAACTTGATTAGGGGTTTTAAATAGTATAAATAATATAGGCATTATACAATCTAGTTATTTATTATCACATGTTCCATAGTCTATAGATATAAATAGCTCTCACATGTAACGTTTTTAGTTAGTTATTGCAATCAACCATTTTTTGTTACTATTGTGCCTTTTCCATTTCTCTCTTGTTTGCTTTGTTCGTGGTGACCAAGCATAGAGTCAAGATTCAATCTTTCCTCAAGTTCGCATTGAACATTAGATGATATACTTAAGGTTAGATTCTTTATTCTTTTGTTTCGTCTATTATTTATTTGTTCAGATATCGGTGGAGCAATCTATGACATATTGTCTTTCTGAGTTTCAAGCATAGTTGAACTAAATTTGAATTCAAAATACTTGAATAACTATACAAGTAGAGCTCGAGCTCTATATTGAGCTCGAACTAAGCTTAGGTTTTAAATTTTTGAACCGTATGCTTAAGATGCAATTTTAGTACTTTTACATGTCTCACATATTCAAGATGTGATATTGGCATGCTCCACCTATATTGCATTTTGTAAGTATAACAAAGTAATGCACAGGATAAGGAAAATCTCACTTCACAAATGCGATTTCTTTGTAATATCAAAAATCAAATCTTGAAGATGTGATATAGTCACGATATTTAGATAATTTTTTTATACCATTAATATTAGTGTAATTTTTTTTTTTCATAACAATCGTAGACATATATTAGATCTTCTAATCTTACGTTTGATAAGAGTAAAATATTAAAAACATAGAAATATAATTTGATATATACCCCTATTCTAAAATAAATATAAAAGAAATCTTTATAAAGTTGAATTTATTGATAATTAGCTTTATTTATTTCACATAAGCACCGATTAAAAAATCATTTTTTAATGCATAAACTATGTATCTTCTAAACTTTTTCTCTTGAAATTATATAAATTTTCATTTTTCAATTTTTGTACTCCAATCATTACCTCTTTCATCATAATTATAATTTATAAAATAAAAATAGATAAAAATCCAGACAAGATAATTTTTCAAATATCATATCTTAAACAAATACCAATCAAATATAGAATAAATTCAAATAATATACAAACAATACATTAATATATCGCTTACGAGGTTCAGCAAAAGGATGTAAGAGAGGGTAAATTGGGGTGCACAAAGTACGGTTCAGACAACATTTGTGTTCCTTTTATTTATTTATTTTTCTTCTCAGCGTCGTAACTTTTCCTTTTCTATTTTTTTTTTTTTTTTTTAAGTTTCAAATAAGAGAGGGAAGAGAGAGCCGACCACGAATTGAGTCGGATTCATGGTTCGCCCCGACCGAGCTGCCCAGTCCATGACCTCATGAGATTAAAGCCAGCGATTCCCCTTATCAATATCAGGCTCTAGAAGTCGTAAAACATCGATTTTATGCCGTAATTTCATTAAAATCAATATATTTCATTACTTCTTAGAAATTAACAGTTCTGCAAAAGCAAAACTTAGTAAATACTATACACATAGTTCTTCAAAATTTCTATTCATTTATATAAAGGGGGAGGTCTCTAGTAAATTTTTTAACACGAAAAAAATTAAATAGTCTTTCAAAAATTAGATTATATTTTCACCGCAACAGAACACGCAACGAAGGAACTACCGAAATTGTTAACAATTTGGATAAAACAATAATGCTACATTAAACTACATATAAAATAATATATATTCATATTTTTCTTGAGATTAGTTTAATTGATTAAATATTGCTAGAAATTAAAATAACATAGAGGCCAAAAAAAAAAAAGAAAAGAAAAAAGTGGTAGCACTGTTGCCGGACCTACAGTGGCCATCCGCTGTGAGGGATTTGCGAGAAGAATAAGGCCGGGCGGCGGTGTTTCTTTGGTCCTAGGTCGTGCATAGTAGCAGCTCTTGGTTTGATATGGTTTATGCGATTTGCCCATATTTACAATTAATAGGTTTCCTTGAATTTTGGTAATTTTATGTTTATGATCAATTGCTCTAAAGTCTGATTTACTTTTTTATGTGTTTGAATTTAGTCAAATAGAAAGTAGATATAACTTGCTAGGTGTCATTTGCATTTTGGGGCCACTTTATATCGGGTCAGAGACCAGGCCATTCAGATGTCATTTTAATATGCTTCATGCTCTCAGACCCAATTCAGATTAGGTTGATTTCTCCCAGGAAAAATACGGTGATTGCGGTACTTCTATTTTACTTGTTAATTTTTCTTTTAAGGCACTTTGCATTTTAGAGGTATAATTGACATGTTTTCTAATAATAATCACAATACACGAATGTATTAATTAATTATTTAAGCTTACGACATGTTTCAATACATATCTACTACACTTTTATCTATAAATATCATTTACAAAGATTACATAATATATTTCTAGTATCCCATTATACTTGGAGCTCAAATTTCATATTTTGATGTATAATGTTCTATTTATAGCTATAATATTTATTTGTTAAGTTTAATTTTTAAATCAAAATTTACAAGGGCAATTTTTTTTTTTTTAATTTTACTAATTGTATCTCTTAAGAGATTTGGAACGAATACAAGTAACTTTTCCAGAAATCCCAAAGTTTATGCCGTGTAAATATTCAAGGTTTACAACGGTGTCTTATTTTACCTCGTTTTCTAAAACATAGATGCCGAAATGAGGAAAATAAATTGAAAATATAAATCTCAAAACAAAGAATGAAATACCTAATTTACCCTCGTGTTCTAATTCAATCATATTAACCGTTCAATATCACGTGACATGAGAGCCAGCATCACCCTTTCAAAACTAAGATTGTCGAATGCTTCACAAAAGAACCTAAACTTTTCGTGTATGAAGTGTAAAATTACAAGGTAGAATATCGGTGATTTTAAGGTACAAGAAACAGATGTAGCATGCCGTATGATGATTCATCAGATATTTTTACACGAGTATGTATATATGAAAAATCCTATGCTTTTGCTGTTCCATGAAGCCATCAGAAACTGCTCTCCTTCATTAGTGTCCTACTTTCCACCCTTGCCATAGCTATCTCGCAAAGTTACTGTCCGATTGAATACCAGTTTTTCAGGTGTCGAATCCTTATCAACAATGAAATATCCTGAAAAAGAAGAGAAAAAATTTACCATGAATGATACAAGTCTGTCCAAAACATATAAAAATACAGTAAACAAAGGAGGAAATTCAAGTCATCAAAGTCAAAGGTGAACCCAATTACCAAAAAGACAATGTCAATTCCGTCAGAAGTATACCGCTTTTACATATGCCGTTAACAAAACGGCTTCCAAAAACTTCACAAGCATCCACAAGATATAAACAAATGAAATCACTCATAAGCTACTCAAGTTTAGCTCGACATTTACTCTATTTGGATTCGAGAAAAATCAAATCAAGCTAGAACTCGAAACTCTCAAATTGTTAATCGAGTCGAGACTAAGCTCGAGCTTTAAAATTTCAAGTCAAACTTGAACTTGAGCTCAATGCTTATACTGTTTTGACTAGACTCATTTATAGCCCCAATACCAAGGTCAAATCAAAGACTTAAGCACAGCCCAAGAAAAGGAGGGATGAATAAGGACATCCATAATGTCTATGCTATTTAGCTTGCTAGGAATGACAGGGTTCCCATGTCCTGATGTAGTGGGATTGCAACCTCTAGCAGATGATTTGAAAATGATTCCAAAAGAACTTGTTTCACCTAAAGTTGATTTCTCCCATTTTAGAATGGCTACAGTTATGTTAAGTTTGGTTGCTCAAAAAACTTGCATAGAACATATTATTTTTAATTGTATGCTTATCCAATTTCCATTTGCTTTACCGGACCAGGATTCTATAAAGTAAATTTTGGCCAAGATGCATTTTTATGAAAGAGCATAGAAGACGGTATCACCAAATAATCCTTCAGGATTAGTTATTTGAAAGTCAGCAACCATATCCCTTGAATACAAGAGAAGTCAGGTCCAGGAAGATCAATAAGCACAATTCTAAGAGTGTCCGCAGATTTCCAAATATTATAGCCTGAGGGGTTTGACGGTAAAAAAAGATCAGCTAATGGAGAGGTCACAATGGAGTGTATTAGAGTAGGTCCTGATTAGACAATGTGGTAGGATATGTAGGATAAACTATGAAGTTATTTTCTTTTCTGTTGTGTTTAGGAGCTATGATTCTCCAAATTAGGTATTTTACATCCAATTAGGGTGTGTAATCTTTAATTTCCAACTAAATCAATGTAATTGTTCTTTAGTTCATAACAGAATACCATTTTCATGCTGTCATCTGAAATAGTAGAATCATTTAGGGAATCCATGCATAATAAAATTACGGTTTCATGTTGGTAATAGGTTGTATTGTGTATGTGATTAATCATGAATTCTAATCAATTCATCATCTCCTACCCCGTTGCTTCCCTAAACTTCATTACAACTATTAACTGCAAGAATATGATGTTATGGATTCATACCTAGTCGTTCAAACTGGAATCTTTCTCCAATTTTCGCATCTCGAAGCGAAGGTACAGCACATGCACTAGAAATCACAACTTTGGAATGTGGGTTCAGATCAGCCAACCAGTCATCAAGTGCAGCTGGATTCTGGTTCAAAATTTAGGAATAAACGTGAATAGTAAAAAATTAAATAAGAGGGAAGAAAGATGAACTAACTTGAAACTTAAATATTCCAACCTCAGATAAGAACAACTTCTCAAACAATCTGACTTCAACCTGAAGTGGCTTGGTTCCAGGCGAAGATTCAGCAACCCAGTGGAGAACCCCCTGCACAGGAGTTTTTAATGATAGAAGAATAGTTAGAAATACAAACTATCAGGCAGGCATCATACCATTCTCAAAGACATTTTAAAATAAATTTCCTCGGAAATGAGGAGAGAACCTTTGGCTTTGTGTTCTTAGAGGGATCATATTCTGCACAAATCTCAAGAATGGTTTCATTATCATCGGCTAAGACCACATCTGTGCATTTTATGGGGAATGCATATCTGCAATAGATAGAACATTCAGGTCCGATCAATATTATGATTAAGCCACAAAGGATGAATAAGTTGTAACAGAATCTCATTATACCTGAGGAGGACAGATTTGCCGGGAGCTAGACCATAATAATCTTTTGAGTCTTTCATACGAAAATCAGACCTTTCTATGTATACTGTATTTGAAAAGGGAACCTGCACCAAGAGTAAAGAAAGTGATATCAGCCAGAGACTTAAATATGAGCGAGAACCTCCAAATTTCTATTAATCATGGAGAAGGTATCATTCCTAGCCAATCTTGACCACATAGGCAGAAGTATATTATATACAAACAAGTTTTTGCATAATTCCTACCATTGCTGTATTTGACATCATCAAGAAATGGAATGTACTTATGAAAAATATTCGCATAATGTTCTAGCATCAGCAGCGAGAGGTAGGGAACTATTCAAATTTAACAGACTTCTTTTACCTTATAAATAGAGGAAGAATCATCTGCTTGGGCATCAGGCCATTTCTTAGCATCAAGATCCATCACCAGGCCAACTTCAAGATTGGTAATTACAACCTTGACATCCAGAAGTTACAGCAAAGAAAAGCATGAAAAGTTCAATCACTTGATAAGCTAAAAAAAATTAAGTTCTTAAGAAATGATCACCCGTGTGTAGTAATGCAAATTAAATGCAAAACAGACCTTTAATGGTTGTAGCACCACCATCGTCCTGGGGGCTATTATGTTCAGCTCTTCTCGTATGTGATGCTCAAGACGATTCAACGCTATTGTGCTATTATCACTGTATAGTAAAGATTGAACAAGAAAAAGAAATTAGTGAAAGTAAATCAGAATAAACCGGACTCTATATATATAAAATGTTGGCTTTTGTCAATATAACCTTCTAGTTATTCCAATTCCTCTCACAAATGCATTGATGGATGTTGCAGTTACGCCTCTACGCCGTAAACCAGCGAGTGTCATCAAACGTGGATCATCCCAACCATCAACCCGCTTGTCTGTCACCAGCCGATTTAACTGCCACCACATGCAAATGATAAGTCCAATAGAAAAAGATTCAGAAATCTGAATCCAACTTTTCAAAAAATTTTCCATGTGCTCACCTTTCTTTTTGACATAACAGTGTTAGTGACATTAAGCCTTGAGTACTCCCAAACATAGGGTTGGTAAAGGTCTAGCACATGCAACAACCAGTAATATGAAGCACGTCGTGTCTCAAATTCAAGTGTACAAAGCTGGAAGACATGCAGTTAAGGTATTAGGATTAAGTTAAAACACTGCGATGTCAAACTCAGACAAAAAGAAAGCAAGAGAATTAAAAGAGAGAAACATGGATAAAATAGCGCAGGAGTAGATGGAAAAGAGCTTCTTTTTCCAGCTTACTCAAGCCTTATTCTTGTGTTAAAATTACATACATACATATATATGTAGTACCAACGGTCATCAGCGTTATTTGTATTCAGAAATTAGAACAAAGCTGTCTAATGGCATGTGTTTTGCAGATAAGATGCACCAAATGAAAAATGATACTATAGCATACCGAGTGTGTGATGTTCTCTAGAGAGTCCACAATGCAGTGAGCATAATCGTAACTTGGATATACACACCATTTATCTCCAGCATGTGGATGGGGAGTAAACTAGCAATTAGAAAGCCAAATGGAAGATAATGAGTAAAAAAGATGATATTCAATTTGGCCAACGATATAAAAGTAAAACTTCTTTGGTCAATTCAAGAATTGAAAAACTTGCCTTAATGCGGTAAGCAATGAGATCATACATATTGTAGTTATCACTCTGCATATCTTGCTTCATTCTGAGTGTTGCTTCACCCTCAGGAATCAAGCCTCTTCTCATATCTTCAAACAGCTTTAACGATTCTGCAATAGGCCTGTCCCTCCAGGGACTGTTCATCTTTTTCTCCCTGTACTCCTTTATCTCATCTGGTGTCTGAATAACAAAGTACACGTCTAAGGAAAGAAATACAAAGCTCAAAGACAGGGTACCAAGTATAAGAATTAATCAAACTAAATGTCAAAAACCAACAAAAAATGGTAATCTAGTTCTTGGTAACTATTTATTTGCTTCATATTTCAAAAAAAATATCCAACCATATATAGAAATTATAAAATATTCGAAATATAAAATGAATAAACATTATACATGATTCAAAATGGTTCTATATAATTCTTTCTGCCAGACAATTATGATCAAACAAGAAAAAAAGAAATGCCTTGTTATGATTTTTCTACATAAGAACTTGTTCGGTTTGGTATCTTCAATTACATAATTGGCAAATTGCGAATACACTTGCTTATGTTTAGTCCATACACACTTTGAAACCAAGCATTTGGACAGTTGAATCTTCCAAAAAAATAAAAAAGTTCAAGACTCCTTCATGACCATTTTGCCATTAAAAAAAATTAAAATAAAAAAAGCAACAAAAGCAAACATTTTGTATAACAAAATATCCAGAAACTCCAAGATTAAAAAAAACATGTGTAATCTCTTTATTCTAATTTTATATAATTTAAATATTTTTTGGGTAAAATAAGATTTTTTTTAATTTCATTATGTGAAGAAAAAATACAAGGAGGTATCACTATCACCTTCCATACAAAAGGACAATAGGAATTGTGGTATATTTTAATTAATTTATCCAATGGTAAAATATTAAAATAGAGTCTAAGAGCACATATTGTAAAGATTTTGGATCTCTTACGACCAGTACTACAAGCATTTGATTTAAGAGCTTAAGCTTATAAATGCGATCTGAACTATTATATCTATTACTTAATACTTCCTCTCAATTGTGGGATAGACTTTGCCTAAGCCCAACAAGCAAATGCTCAATAGAATGGGGTTGACTATTAATGCAAAAGGTTTGAACCAAGGTTCTCCTGCTCTAATACCATGTTAAAACCGGAACCACAACTTAATAATCTAAAAGCTCAAGCCTATAAATATAGTGTAGATCATTATATCTATTACTTAACAAGATTTAAATGCTCAATTTCAAAGATAGGGAAGCTAAGCATGCATAGATTTTCCCTTAGCCTACATCAGAAAGGCAAAACATGCACACAAAATGAAATAAACTGATAAAATGACAAACTTTTCAGTCCATAACAAGAGTAGCTAATTAAATGAATAAAGAAAATCAACTATATGCAATAGAAACTTGGGTCATGTTTCTATAACATGAATGTTTCTTTAGGAATCTATTTTTAGTAATGCAAGTTCACATGCAAACACGCCATGTTGAATACCCACCACATGTGAACATATAAACATATTGTTTTCAAGATTCATACTACATATAGTGGGCAACAAAAGGCAGATAGGTTTGAGAATAGTTCACTCCAATCTATGCATCTAAATCTGTATGCAAAGTTCTTCATAGAAATGTCTCTTGTGCAGCAAACACCTAATAACTGCAGGAGTATCGTGGATACCATTATTAGATTTGTTGTTATCTCCTATTTAAGGAAAGTGGGGTTTCAAAAGCTTGTATAAGCTACTATCACAAGCAAGAAGTTATTTAGGAACTAGTCTAAATAGTTCACAAGTAATCTAAAGTAGTTTAAGAGATTAGAGAATTCTCTCTAATGAGGCCTATGTAAATTATGCCCCTCATTTAGATCCAAAACCTGGGCCAAACCAACTTACTGTCTGAGCCAAACGTCACAGGTGATTTCTCAGCATGACCAATTTGATGTATTTTTAAAAAAATTACAAGCAAAATAGAGCAATGCAATACCACTTTGAAGCGTTTCTGACATTGACCACTCGATATACAACATTTCACTTGGGGATTTTGGAATTTTTTTGAAGAAACTAAACACCCTTGAAGACTCATTGACACCGTGCTCGAGCAACCACAATCTATTACATTTGGAAAGAACAAAATTCCACGAGAATGGACAATTGAGAACAAAGTGTGCAATCTTGTCAGGAAAATTTTGGCTTCTATTGTCAATTTGTAGACATTGTTCTAGCAAAAGTGTTGTAATGTTGCAAGTAATTGAATTTGCACTATGTTTTTATATAGCGCACTTGTAAGTACTATTTGTGTAGCGCTCCTTCATTCACCTTGGTTTTCAAAGTGTTTTCCCCATTCATTCTCCTTTTACTTAATGAGGAGAAGCAAAATATTTCTGCCATATTCGTTCAGGTGACTAGATGTTCTCACTAGAAGCATGGACATTCACTTTGACAAAGCTAGCAGCAGAGAAGGTGAGATGAACTCTGATGACCAACAACCAAAATTGGCAACCAATGACCTAATACAATCCTACACATGCTCAAGCCTCCAAATCTCTATGACTATGGTTGTCTAAAAACAATCTCAAACTTGCCTCCAATCCCCACCCTGTCTAAAACCACCATGGTCAGTAGAGATTCAACCACCTACATGCCACAACACATGATGGACAAATGTGTAACCCATGATGCACTATCCACAGTGTGACTTGCTCACAGGCCTTTGGTACAAGCACCATCGGTGAATTACCCATTTTCACTTGACCTACTCATGCACAATCCAAAGCATGGCCCTCGCACATGACACTAAACATGGCCCACTCGTGCACAACCTTCTTCACAAATGGTTGCCACATGCACAAGAAAGATGATAAAGCCTCTTCAAACCCCACAAGTGACCAGATCCGCAACTTGAGGAGAAACCTGACCTGCATCAGGTACATTTTGACCTTAGCAAGCAAGCTACAGTGAACTTCAATTCTCTAGGGTTTGACCAATAGGTTGATCGATGGTCTGATTGGCAAGAGCAGAATTTGACATAAGGTTTAAGCAAAGGTTTGACTCTGAATTTCATCCAATCAGTGATCAGACCCATGATTGTTTAGGAATTATGCAAAATTTGCCTAATTTTGATGGCACTGGCTATCGTTAGACTTGTTAAATCATTAAAAGTAGTTCTTCATGGAATTAGGATACAGTAGAAACTATCAAAATTGGCCAGCTCCCTTCCACTTGGTTAGGGAAATGCAAATGTGGTTTTACTGAAGGGAGAAAACGCATTCAAATATACTTGGCAAGAGTTTGTCCACTTGTGTAACCTCAGTTTCACTCTGGCCAGACATGACAACTCGTCAAGCAACTTAGCCAGACTAAACCAGGGATGATTGAGGAATATCAACAAAAGTTTCAGTCCTTGTTGTCATAGATATTCCCCCATCTCTCTTGAACTTCAGAATTCAGTTTTTACTGCAGGTTTATCAAAGCTACTCAAAATAGATGAGATCCACAACCTTCACCAAGATATAAATGAGTCTGGCTAGGACTAGAGAGACTACTAGTGACCATTTGTCTTAATATAGTATCTAGAGTGAATTTGGCCAAGGTAATGGCAACAATATACAAGAAGCTCCCACACAGTGAACTAAGCCATTCATCAAGCAATTAAGTAAATGAACAGATAACCAAGCATTTTTCCAATAACTTATGTTAAGACACATGTAAAAGAAAGAGTTGAACGCTTGTTAGTGAGAGGCATCCAGTCTCCTAATACCAAGGCCTCGTTAGAGAAACTTCCAATTGCATAAGTGCAGATAGCTAAGATAAAATAAAGTAATACTTCTGCCTTGTTCTATTTCTTATAGGAACACAGGCCTTTATGACCTACCTTAAAATAAAGATTCTAGAATATCTTCTAAGATACTTACAATGTCTATTTATCTCATTAAATACTTAAAATTCAAACATTATCTCCTTAAAGGTGTTTAAATACAAATAGATTACAATAGATAACATGATAACTTTGTTGTAAAATATAGATATTCACAACAAGTGGAAGAAAACAAATTAAGAAAATCTAACTAGCACAAAATTATTAGATGATAGACCTGATGATCCACATATGCATAACCTCTTTTGATAAGCTCCACTGCTAGATCGTACAACTCTTGGAAGTAATCACTGGCATAGGTTATCTGTAAGTGCATATCGGAATCACATACTTCCTAAAAATAACACTAAAACGAACACAAAATTCTATATCAGAGAGACTATTGTACCTTGAAAGGTTTCCAACCCATCCACTCAACAATATCTTTTATATGATCAATGTACTCTTTCTTCTCAGCTTCAGGATTTGTATCATCAAATCTAACAATAAACCAAATCACAAATCATTACAGAATGGATCAGCTTTCAGTTTTCATATGACAAGGTAGCTCAAAGAGAGCTTGGTAAAGCACAAAAGAACATCATTCACCAGGAACGCTTCTGCAGTATATATTCACTTTTAGTAACCAGTACATTCCTATATTCTAATTGTTTTTTCCCATCCGATTAAAAAGAAAAAGGATCTGGATTTACATTACTTACATAATCGTTAGATTAGTTAGATTAATGGAAAATTAAACTAAAAGGTAAATTTGATAAAGCATGCCTTTCCCAACTGCCAATATTAAAGGAGCTATTCATTTTACCAATCACAATAACTGACATCTGCCCACTGTCATGAAGCAAGCAATTCATAATATGCACAATTATTAAGAAATGAGGGTCTTAGCCACAAAAGCAAGAGTCGCCTCATTATCTTTCCAATTGCACACATCAAAATGAGGAAGGTTAGCTAAGAAAGAACGGAACTGTGAGACATAGGTGCAATGTCTCGGTGGGATTTTATGCAAAAACTCATGTAAGTTGGAATGGCAGTGTCTTGAGTCTTAAAACTCATGTAGGGATAGATTTTCATACATTAAATATACATACATACATACATACATATATATATATATATAGAGAGAGAGAGAGAGAGAGAGAGATCCCACCTTAAGTAGCAGCATCCATCCCTCTCCTTTGCCAAGCCAAAGCTCACAAACATTGCCTGTGCAATCCCCAAACAAGAGAAGCACCAAGTGGAATCAATTAAATCAGCATTTGGCCAAGCTAGCCATGAACCTATAGCAAGAGCACATAGTTAGTATAATGTATGAATTTACCTTTGCATGACCTATATGCAGGTAACCATTTGGTTCCGGAGGAAATCGAGTATATACTTTGTCTCCTGTTGCTCTTAAATGTTGCTCAAGCTTTTCCTTGGTATTACAACATCTCAGAACTGGTCGATCGCTGAAGAAAACCTCGGTATGCACCTGGTAATCATGGTTTAATGCTCTATTCTCATCAAGACCATGGCACTTTCACATTTCCACAACAAAATCAAATATAGTTCAAGCTAATGAATTAACCATAACTAGCAATGATTCACAGCTTAATTTCTTTTTTTTTTTTTGTTGTTTGGTAAGGATTGGTGACTTAATTTCACTAACCTTATCATGGCTCAACTAACTTTATCATTCATCAACTTCAGAAATACACACAAGATGAGAACACAAAAGTTGTTTGAGGTAAATTTACTCTAATCCCAATTCCCAAGAAATCAGCAAGACCTACTGACATCTAATCTAGTTGAACAACAATATCTAGCAAGATAAAAGAAACCCCACCACCACCAACAACCCCACCCCCCCAAAAAAAAAAAAGAAAAAGTAAAAAGAAAAGATAAAAGAGATATCACAAGAGAAATCAGCAAGATCTACTGACATCTAATCTAGTTGAACAACAATATCTAGCAAGATAAAAGAAACCCCACCACCACCAACAACCCCACCCCCCCAAAAAAAAAAAAGAAAAAGTAAAAAGAAAAGATAAAAGAGATATCACAAGAGAAATCAGCAAGATCTACTGACATCTAATCTAGTTGAACAACAATATCTAGCAAGATAAAAGAAACCCCACCACCACCAACAACCCCACCCCCCCAAAAAAAAAAAAGAAAAAGTAAAAAGAAAAGATAAAAGAGATATCACAAGAGAAATCAGCAAGATCTACTGACATCTAATCTAGTTGAACAACAATATCTAGCAAGATAAAAGAAACCCC
>JAMXBB010000004.1:93138341-93469517 GCA_024138015.1 Lumnitzera littorea | reverse complement strand
CCTCCCGCGGCACTTACCCAAAAAAAAAAAAAGAAAAAAGATAAAAGAGATATCACCCCTATCTAATCCAAAAACATGATCCCAAAGATCAAGACGTATATCGAGGAGATATAGATACAACTTTATAACATAAGGGAACTCTACTAATTGTAGCAAATATATACCTTGAAGTTCTCATCCGGTTGTGGAAAGATAAGAAAGGGATTGAGATCTTCTTCGGTTGACTGAGGTATATTCTCCTACACAAATATGACAAGTGTGAAGGATGAAAGATAATAATCCTTGGCCTGAAGGGAAAGGAAAACTTGAGATTATGCAGCACACCTTTGCTTCCACTTTTACAGGCTTCTCCTTCTTCTTGACAGGTTTTTCATTATCTGCAGCAGTCCTCTCGCCCAATAATCCATAAAGTTTCTCATCTATCATTTTCTATCATGAGGCAAGGTGGATATTTAGAAAAGCAGTATATGAGGGTACACATATAAGGAAATAGTGACACTTTTACCTTAACAATCTTAGGATCCGCCCATGGATGCTTTTTCCGAACATGTGCAAACAATTCACCCACTAAAAAGCGTGAAGAAACAGTTATAAACACTGATGAAATCTAAAAAGAAATATTGCAATTAAGGCTACTGAAAATATAGAGTCAAGCTCCCACCAAGAGGGAAAGCGATTCAGTGGCAGTTAAACAAACAAAATATTAATGCTTCTCTTGGCAGAGGTGGAAACTTAATAGAAAGAGAAAATAAATAAATAAAATAAATTTGTTTCACAAGAAAAAAGATACTAATGAAAATGAATCCTAGAGAAATTATGAACACTAAATTAAATATAGCAATTCTTGATATACATTACATATATTAGAGTGTCACATAGGCAGAATTAGTTAGTGCATCAGCATTACAAATATTTGAGTGTTACACATGCAGAATTAGTAGTGTATTGTAGAGCTATAGTGTTGTTGTTAATGATGTAATGGCATATTTGTAAATATGGAGTGGTGGAGTCTATTAATAGGAGTTAAAGGTATGTGTTAAGAGAGCAGATATTTTGTTAAGTTTCGAAGATAGAGTTAGTGAGAGCATTATGTTCATGGATGTGTTTGTGAGCTTTAAGCTCATGGCTCTCATTTTGTGAGAGATTTAACGTTTGAAATCAATTTCATATACAAATTCAATAAAATTACTTAGTTTTCTGTTATATAATTTTCTGGTTTATATCAAAATTATTATGAACCTCAAGAGAGAGAACAGAAAATTAAATGGAATTTTACTAGAATTAATTATTAATAACAACTACAAACCCCAATCTCTCATATGAGAACCATGGTCTCTAAAATCACCAACTAACAAACATGAGCAAAAAGCTGACAAGAACCATCTCTCAATGAGTATAAAACTTCTAGATGGATCTCTCTAACAAACTCTACCTATTAATAGAAATATTAGCTAATTGTATCTAATATGGATTCCCACATCAGCACATAGCCACATCAGCATATAGCCACACATACTACACACGTGTTATACTACAAACCACTTATTATCTCTTCTATACTCATCCAATACTTCAAGTCACATCATTTCTCCCTACCTAAAAATGTCCTTGTCCTCAAGGACCAAATATAGAAACAAGTACAATTAACCAACACCCACTTTGTCAAACTTGACCACATACGAGGGGTAAAGAAACACTTGTCACAACTCCCCTCAGCATTAACATAAATCATGAACAAGGAAAAGAGGTGCCACGTCACCAAACAAATAAGCCCAAGGATATTTTGTTTACAAGCATAGCTTTGATTGACCTACATCTTGAACAATCAACAAGTCATGTGGCCCCCATACAGTGATAGCTGAAAGTGTAGGTCCTACATCTCGCATGACCAATCTCCTTGCATTCATTCCCAAAGACTGACCTCCGTGTGACAATAGCAACATATTCGTCAAGTTGGGTACACTAACTAGTACTTACCAGTGCACCATTAACTAACACCTGATCTAAAAGTGCCCAAAGTATGGATTTCTGCTGACCATTTTCAATCATCCAATCCTCTTGCTCCACTCCTACACGATGTATCAACATTCCAGAGCAATCAACATTAGTGTTCAACCACCACTATGCATAACCCACCATCAAATCCACCTTCTCCAACTATTCATCAAAATTTTCCAGATCTAGATTGGAGAAATAAAATCGTCAGCCAACATTTGCAGATCCGATCATGACCACTACTCAGTAATCTTCGGTTTCTAAGACCAGATCAGAGAGTTCGATTTGTTGGGCAAAATCCAACTACTAAGGGCGATTTCCATCTCGGAGTGGTGGCTGCTGACCAAACCTCTAACCAATCCACACAACATCATCTGCGCTCGAACTAAATTGATCCATTTACCGTGTTTGGATTGCCACGCCTCCTGTCACACGCATCTGATGTGTGAGATTTCACCATCAACATGGCATTCTCCAGTGAGATTTGTTGGTGAACTTGTTCGACTCTCTTCAATAAGGTCTGCAGTTCCATCTGCGTGTCAATCGAAGAGAGTCCTGCGATGGTTGATTGACCTTCCATGCAAGCCACAAATCATACACCATATCATGCAGCCATAACAAACTCCGGTTAAGTTGGTGCATGTTTTTAGCAGTTTCACGAAGTGAGAGGTGAAGGTGATACATATATTTGGCAGCTTCTCGAGATGAGTGGTTAAGTGACTCCACGATTATCCATCAAAGAAAAGTAACAATAGGATGTTAGAGCTTGCCCTCAGCAAATCAAACGGCAGCTCAACCAAATTGTTATGAACCACAAGTGGAAGAACAAAAAATTAAATGGAATTTTACTAGAATTGATAAGATGGCAATTACAAACCCGAATCTTCAAATGAGAGCCATGAGCTCTAAACTCAACAACTAACTAATATGAGCAAAAAGCTCACAAGAACCATCTCTCAATATTTATAAAACTTCTGGATGGATCTCTCTAATAAATTCTAACCTATTTATAGAAATACTAGCTAACAGTATCTAATATGAATTGCCACATAAACACATAGCCTCATCAGCATATAGGCACACATACTACACACGTATTATACTACAAATACTTATTATTTCTTATATACTCTTCTAATACTTCAAGTCACATCAATTCTTGACATTTTTTGGAGAATAATATGTTTTTTCATTTGGTTTATAGTGGTAAAAGTAAATTTAGTTGCTCAATCTAAGAGAAGCATTTATTCAAAAAGGAAAAACACTAATAGAATCATGTGTATTGCTGAGATGGTATGTGTACTAATATGTTATGAATATCTATATTAGGAGAATACAATAAAGATACCATGTTATCTATCTTAATCTATTTGTATTTATGCATCCTTTAGGAGATAATATTAGGATTATAAGTATTTTAGGAGAGGTAAAGAGATATTATAAGCATCTTAGAAGATATTCTAGAATCCTTATTTTAAGAAAGGTAGGTCATAAAGGCCTGTGTTCCTGTAAGGGATAAAGCAAGGTAGAAGTATTACTTTATTTTATCTTAGCTATCTGCACTTCTGAAATTGGCGAGTTCTCTTATGAGCCTTGGTATTAGGATACTGGATGGCTCTCACTAACAAGACCCTTTCTTTTACATATATGACCTTGATTAAATCCATTATCCAGCCCTATAACAAGTTAGAATCAGAGCCACTTGGGCGATTCTTGCAACTATTGGGTGCACCTTTCCAGCAGTAAGTGCAACATTATGAGAAATTTGAAGCCAAGAGGAATGCCTCAGAAGCCAAACTAGTTGGAGTGTCCACGCAACAGGACACAACCAAATCAAAGCAGCATTGGCAAGGGAGATCTGCTCACTATCTCACAATCTGTTGTTGCATATTTTTTATTTATGCATCTTTAAATAGATAATACTAGGATTACTAGCATCTTAGAAGGGATCATAAGTATCTCACACTACGTCCATAAGGGATTGTTACTTACCCTAGTATATGAGAAATAGAGCATGCCAAAAGTATACCATCATTTTATCTATGTTTGTTTACAAGAGTGAAGAGTTCTCTTTAACAAGCTCTCAATACTAGGAGATTAGAGGGTCCTCCCTTACAAGGGTCAACCTTTCTTTTACATACATCACCCATAACTAGATCCAACAGCTGGACCCATAACAAAGTATTACTATTTCTCAACAAACTTAGAAATTTACTTTTTTCACCATCTCCCAAAAATAAAATCTTTTGTCCCCTATAACTTCAAAGTCTCTCATTTCACCCAACTTTTACAACAAAATACGTGACTTACCCTATAACTTAAAATTATTCCACACAACATAAGTAAAAAGTAAAATTAATGCAATGAATTTGATTCACTTCCTCATGAGTAAAGCCATGAGTTTAACCTAGATTGACACTACACACCACTCTAAATGCATAAACTTCTATTGGTATCTTGTTTGTGTTATTTAATAATTTCTCGTGATCTCATCCACCAATATTAATGGATCATGCCGTATCTAAGAATACATTTCAACTGCAAGACACTTAAGATTAGTGGAATTACAGGATTCTTGAAATTCTTTTCCTAGCTTAAACCTTTTGACAAGATAAGTATCAACAGTGATATTCAAGTGGGTAAAATCAAGATAGACTTTTCCATCCAGGTCTGTCAATGGTCAATTAGAGACACCTAATAATACCTTCAAGACTTCATTTTTTTTAATAGAAACTTTAGAGTTCTTAAGAAATCAACAACTATTCTTTTACAATTTTTTTCCTCTCTCCTCTGTTTCAAACAGAACTTCCATTCATAAAAAGGAGGGGAAAGGCTTGCTGGAAAACCTTTTAAGACCTTGCCTCTTTTTGGCTATCTTAACTTTCGCTGCCCTTTTTTCTTGACATGGAAAAACCTTGTCTTTAATCAACCTTGAGAAAAAAAAGCACCACAAAGAGCAGCTAACCCTAGCTCTACTTTCTCTCCACTTTGAAGAAAGGACCTCATACTTCTCCTTAGCTTTTTCCCTCTTTTTTTTTTTTTAGGGTGTTTTGTTAACCCTTTATTTTCTCATCTTCCACCTAATTGAACTGGCTTTCAAATGTTTCCTCAACATAGTTACATTCCATTTGATCCTCTTCTCATAAATCATCTTGCAATTGGTGAAGTTGACAAGGAGTATCTCTTTTTCTAATCCCCTTCCATTACACCAAAAGCTTATTTTAATTCATCCCAACTTTACTCCACCATTAAGTACATCTAATTACCTGAACATCTGCCACTTGCAACTATTAAATGTCAATTTCTTCTCTCTATTTTCCATCACATGCATTTTCTTACCTTCTAATGAGCAATGCAATCTATTAATGCTTTTTTCTTTTTCAATTTGTTCCATTGGAAAATCATAAAAGCTTTCTGCACCTTTTAAGCATCAGATCAATCAGGATGAGTTATCACACTACCATTTGTGGCAGGATAGATGGGACACTTTCTTGTCCTTGATGGTTTTATAGCTGTAAAACTTTCCACTTGGTTGTCATGTCCCAATGAATAGGCTATAACATATTTCAATAGGTTTAAGGTGAGCTCACTGTAATTGCTTACTCCAAAACAACTAATTGTACATGGAAATTTCAATAAATGATAGGTTGCAACAAACTTGAGCCAGTAAACTAGCAGCTTTCCCCTAGTTCTTTCTTTGGGAAAAGGAAAAAAAATTGAGAAAAAGAAGTCGGAAATTCCATTTTCCACCTAAGGAAAAGGGATACAAGGCTGAAATAGAATTCTTTTTTTCTTTTTTCTTTTTTTTTTTTGGGGGTCGAAGGCTGATATAGAATTCAGAAATATCAAATTTACATGATCAATCCATTTGAACATAATCCAGCTTATATTGGACATTATTTAACCTTTGAAGCTTAGTTAAAAAAAAGAGCACGTCTGCAATTGTTTGCTTACCATTAGTACGGTATCGTAACTCCAATATTGAATCCTTCTTCTCTTCGAACATCTCATTCACAGTCTTTTCTAATTCTTCTTCAGTGACTTCAACTCCTGCATGCATGCTGAATTGAGTTATTACTCAGACCTAAATAGAAAGAAAGACAGGGTAGAGGACAGGATAAAACTTGCCAATGGGCAATTCGGACATGAACATAACCAAACAAATTTTTGTTTTGCAAGCAAATGAACAAAATGTGTCTAAAATATAATATAAGATAACAAGAATTGGCTGTATATTTAAATGCTATTTAGAGGAGTAACTCCAGCCGTACCAACACCACAGGATTCTTCAAATTCGTTTAGCTTAAAGTCTTCTGAGCCAGTCTTCCCAAAAAATGCAAGGGCAGCATCCAGTTGAGCTGGGGTTTTGATCTGTAAGCATAAAGGAACTCTAAGAACACAAGAATCTTCAATGGTCATACCCAGATGACTTATTTTATTTTCTTGATTTGTAAAACCAGTGTATTGTGCTCTCTCTCTCTCTCTCTCTCTCTCTCTCTCTCTCTATATATATATATATATAGATACATCACACCAACTACCTTAATGCACTGGTTAAGTAGCTTCCACTATATGAGTAACTCCAGGAAGTGTTAGTGGGATTTAAACCAAGACCTCATACAAGTTGTAATGAGAAATGGGGGCAGTATGTTGAGGTATTTACGCAGGATCTTCCAAGACTAACAAATTCAGTACATAAGAATTGATTTTTATCATCTCATCAGGAATTGACAATACTTACCTTGGATGACACAATGTACTCTAGCAGTTTAGGTCTATGCACCAACGCATTTGCAGGATATTTTGTAGCAACCTATGCCAAAAAGCAGCATCAACTAAAACCCATTACAAAATCTTACTTAAGAAACCATTTACAAGTCAAATCAAATTCATGCAAAAAAAAAAAAAAAAAGGAAGATAAATAAGCTACTTATAATATGCAAAGAATGTTACCGTACCGTGTAAATAAGATTCCCTATGGTCCTATTACACCCATCAGCTACACCAGCCTGAGAACCAACACGACAACAAACATGTAAATTTACGAATGATACAATTAAAAGAGCGAGAAACGGAAGATAGGCTAGGGTTTTCTTAGTTATAGAATACCTCGTGAATGACGGCTGTTAGATTACCAGTGACCTTGTTGTTAGCAATGGTGTTTTGGGCAGTTCGTTCGTCTAAGCCGATCTTCAAGAACAGATCCAATGGATCATCAACGCAGCTCTCCTTCACCATCTTCGATTGCCGACAATGGAGAAGAGAATTACTGGTCAAGTGAGAGAGAGAGAGAGAGAGAGAGAGAGAGAGTGTGTGTAGAGACAGGCTTTTTTGAAGGCAGATACGACCTATTCTAGGGTTTGGAGGACTTCCGTAGAAGGGACAGTCAAGAGAAATGCTGATGCGTCTTATACGATTACGCTCATATTGGGCGAGTACAGCGGCAATCGTGGTAAGAGATGCACGCGGACAGATTGTTTATGCGTTTTCGACAGTAGTAGAATTATCCAATGCTGAACAAGTCGAATGCCTTGCTGTCCTTAGTGCCATTCGGCTTGCAAAAATTTCGGGTTGGGCCGAAACATGGATTGAATCAGACGTCCGGAACGTTGTGCAAGCCATTAATTCAAAGGCAAACACAGTGGGTTGGGCCTGTGAGGTTTTGATCCAAGAAATTAACATGAACGGAATGGAGCTAATAATATATAGTCATATTTCTAGAAATGCAAGTATTGTAGCAGATTGGGGTGGATTAACTCCCTATCCACCTTTCTAGGCTACTTTCTCTTGATATGTTAGCTGCTGGTAGTTACTTGATGTTTCACCCAAATGATATAATCGATGTTGGTTAATTCTAGATAAATGATATTACCCTTCTGATTAAAAAAAAAAAAAAAAAAGGAAAGCGGTTTGTGGACTATTGAAAAAAAAAAAAAAGCAGACGGCTGATCCGCAAATTGATTCAATGTTGTGTCGTGTGTTTCTTTTGTCAAGTAAGTTATCTGTCAAATGCTTATGTAAACGTGATTAATCCAATTCAGCTTTTGGAGTATATGTATCTGTCTAACAAATTTTTGGACGTTGGATAGCTTTCATCATTTCATGGAGCATAAATTTCCTTTCATTTGTGTACTTTATTAATTCCTGACTTAAGGACTTCTCATCCACTTTATACTCGGGCAGAAGATTTTAAAGATTAATTTTTGAGACAATCGAATACTTATGAATACTCTTCATGAATATCAAGATCTTATGCGCTTGCTATAGCTAGAAAGTGGAGTATTTGTCGTTGTGGGATAAGACAACATGAGGTTGGTCATTGGACTCAATTCTGTTTGAATTATGAGCTTGAGGGCTACACATGACAAGGCATTTTAATCCATTAAGAAAAAAATATTTCTAACTGCGAATCGAATCGTTTTTTTTTTTATTGATAAAAATTATGAATTGAATCATATAATTAATTTCAATTTAACACGTGTATCCTTGCTTTCAGCCTTACTTTCAACTATAATTATCACCAACAAGTAAAAGTAGACATGGCTCGGCTGGTACGGTTCAACCTTTCTTATCAAATCAAACATAATATAATGATTCGATTTTCCTTTTTTAAGAAATCAAACCTAATCATATAATTTAGTTCGTAAATTTTTCGAATCTAATGAATACCGATTCGTTTTTATTCAAACCATTTATATCAAATTTTTACTATACATTTTTACTTCCAATAATATATTTATTTTTCATTAAACTTTCGTATATATTCAATTAATTTCCCATACGTTTATCATGTATAACGATACTTGGCAAAAAATTACATAAGACCTTTACAAACCGAACTTAATTGGATGAGAATAAAAGACTTTGTTTCAATGAACAACAATGAAGAGAGAGAAGTAAATTTACTTGTCTAAAAGCGATGTAAAAAAAATAATAGAAACATACCAAAAACTAGAAAAGAAATAAAAAAAACACGTAAAAAACACCGTAATTAGGCCTTTGATTCAAAAACATATTATAACAGGACAATTTAGAATAGAAAAATTGCTAAATGTGAAATTTTATATAGAACTCACTCAACTTAATCTTAATAATTGACTTAGAAATAAGATAAAAAAGAACAAAATATGAAAAATTTGTGACCTTTATAAAAATTAATAGAAAAAACATAAAAAGTACAAAAAAATTACATAAAGTTTTTTTTGTTCAAACAAACAGTTCAGTTCGATTTAAGAAACCATTAACCGTTTATATATAACCGAACTGTAAACTAAATAATTTGTAAAAAAAAAACTAATTTTTTGGTCTAATTCGATTCAATTTACTGTTTTTTTTTTTTTGCCCAACCCTACACACGAGATATTTGCATGTCAAACGATAAAATTAGCATCTATGCCGTGACACAAGAAGGGAGAGATTCCCTTGTTATCTCACTCTCATAACTACACTAGAAAAACCCTAACTTCCACTCCTAAACTCATTAAGAACTCCAAAACCCCAAAAACGCATGGCTCCTCTCTCTCTCTCCTTCTCAACTTCACTCCTTCACTCACCTCTCTAAGACAACAAACCCCATAACACCCACCTTCCTCCATTTTCTTTCTCTACGCAAATTCGCTCCACATTTGCAGCACTACCTAGAAAATCCAAACCTAACCCCACTTTTTCTTCTTCTTGTCCATCAATGACCAAGAAGAAGCACTAGAAAGAAGGAGAGTTCCCCGTAATAACTAAAACTTAATTCGATAGTAACAATAAGAAAACCCCATTAAAGAATGTGAAGGAGAAGTTGTATAAGAAGAGCAATGATAAAGCTTAGGTTAATACTGTTACTGAAGAGTTGTTTGAGCATAGTACTAAGAAACTGTAGAGTCAAGCATTTAAGGTTTGTTAATTTTCCTTTCCACTTCATAGTTGCGATCTTTTTGGGTAATTATATAAAATAATGTTAATGACTTTCATGGGTTTTATTTGTTATATGGTTTTAACATGATAGTTGTCTCATTTAGGCATTATTATGAAACAATACCAATCACACATTGCTATGTATAAATAAAAAGAAAAAATTCCCGTATGCAACACTTATTAAGAGCTAAAGGTGGAAACTTTTAGCAATATAGGGCTGATTACATGATTCGTGAAAAGGTGATCAAATGGAAAGTTGAAAAGTTTCTTCTTTTAGTCATGCTATAGCATGTGATTTGCAACAAGATGGGGCAGTGGTACTTGACAAGGATGGAAGTTGTCCTATTCCATGCGTTAGAAGTTTTAAAGTTAATAGCTTCATTAGGTGACTATTGAAATAAGCTATTCTATATTAACAAAAAGAAGATTTACTTAGGGTTAGATTGGTTTGAATTGGTAACGCTAGTTGATACAAAGGATAATTTTAAAGCAATAGATGGCAAGTTGGTGAAGGATTGGCCTTTTAGCTGATTTCTATGTATTGGGTAGGAGAGGTTTTACAAAATAACATTATCTTGTTAGTGGATTTAATTTGTATGGTTAGTGAATAAAGATAAAAGCATGGATTATGTGGATAGGCCTGTAGGCAGCTCTTTTACATATGAAGAGTTTTGGAAGAACATCAAAATGCTGGTGTTAATTGCACTTTTATCCATGAAACTGAGGACCTCTGTACCTATTGAAAGGTGTAAGTTATGCTACCATGTAATCGCTCGAGGTGTATTTTCCTCCATGAAGCAACTTTTATCAATTTGAACCTATCACTGGATGATTTCAATTAAGGCTTCCTCCCAATTTAGGCTTCTCATTAGACTCCCTATTCATTATTGCTTCATTAAAAGTTTTTTATGCCTCTATGGAGTAACAGCATCGAAGGGAAAAGGTGTATAAGTCTCATAGGTAACTTTCAAAGATACCACTTAGATTCACTTGTAATCACTAAAGGATGAGTTTACCTTGTATGTTGAGCTTCCTTCAAAAATTTGACTAGAGTATAAAAGCAACACTTATATATCCTTTGAATGACATATACATTTATATTATGGCACCCTAATTTGAGTTGCATAGCTTGTCTAGGAATGTTTAAGCTTTAAATTATGAACAACTATTCATAAGAGGAGTTTAAGTCACTTTATCCTCTTGAATGGTGTTGGGAAGCAAAGAAGGTAGGGATCCCTTGATGTCATCCAATACAAAGCTTCAGGGCTAGTCCTAACTTAATGAAAGAACGTTCCATCATAGTAGAGCTTCTTTTAGGAGACTAGACAATTGCATTAGTCTATGGCAAAGTTTGTATGTTGATGAACCTTTCAGTCACTAAGTGTCATGTTAGAAAGAAACGTGGTTTTCTTTCTTGATTTTCCGGTGCTAGAGTTTTACTGTAACCGTACTATATAATAAAAAGGTTATGCCTTACCTAGTCTTATTTTGCATGTCAAAGAATAGTACAAAAACTAGAACTAGTATCAAATCCGTACCCATATCCTACTAAAACAAAAAATAGAAATGATTGCTGAAGCATGGTTAATTTTACATAAGGCATGAAAAAATGGGTTTTGGTAGTGAATTCATGTATGTATAAGGAAAAAGAAAAAGTGAAGAATATATGGACAATCATGTTGATGATGTAGCTTCTCATGTTAGTGGAAATTGGGGAATTAGATATGCCGCCATTGTCTATTTCCTCACTGTAGACTTAATCTAGGGTACAGTTAGGTGAGTTTAAAGTAAAATTAAATGCAACTATGTTAATATATAAGAGAGATGCTCTATGACAGTGGTCTAGAGAATAGGAAAAGGGTAGGGGATAATGAGTAAGGGAAATGTTGCTTGCTACCTGAATATTATCATTCCTAATCATATAACAGTAAAAGATGATCATTGAAGGGAAAAGGTGGAACAATGAGCACTTGCTTATGAAAACCTTTTTTCTTTTCCTTTTATCATTTCTAAAATTGATTAAACTGTACCATATTGCAATTTTTTCAACTGATACTAGAAATGTTTGCTTATTCAACTGAGCAGGTATTTGCGATGCTCAAGGAACAACCTTTTTATGCACCAAAAGAAGGTATATGAAACTTCTAGTCCTTCTAGGGATATGCGATCTAATAGGAATGAAGTTATTAAGCCTTTAATAGTCAGTTAAGCCCACGAACTAGAGAAACTGGCAAAGTGAATCCTCCTGCTTTAACCAACTCCTATCGAGGCTGAGTTACTCTTTACTGCTGATCAACTCTTGATGCTGTGTTGAATGATTGTCCATCTCTTGGAAGTTGTGTACCAACTAGGAGAATGCCCTAACAGTCGACCATGTACGAACCAACCACTTACTCAGCATTACTCTTACCAAGAGGCTGAGAGATCTACCTTGAAATAATCCTCAACCACTCCTACTCGGCACCCATGCTTGGACACCTAATTAGTTCGTACTCCTTTATCTGCGTCCTCTAACAGTATCACTAATACACAGCTGCTATGTGTTCAGGACCACTTGTAGAACCTACTACTCTAATCATTACTTTTCCATGAATATTCATTTTTAAACTTTGTATGCTTTGTACATTTTTTCTTTAAGACAATACCCTTTTTGTTTTTTTCCTTTTAAGCCGATTGCCCTAAATTCTCGGGTATAAATACTCCTTGTACATATTGCCGCAATTAAGCAGATTATCATTAATACACTGAATATTTTCCTCTCGCAAACACTGATCGTTTACTCTCATTTTACTCTTATCCTAACCCTTAAGCAATGTTAGATGGTAAGTAACCTCACCAGATCAACTCATGCGTCATATTGAGCTATGCTGTGAGTCCTTAAAAGTTCTATTGGTGTGTCATATCATTTAAAGCTGTTTATGGGATTTACTTACTTTTTCATTCATTTTTTTATCCTTATGTGCGTTTCCCCACAAAGTATAGACAAGACTTCGAAACAAACTACTACAATTTAAATGAAACTTCTGCTCTGATACCAAGATGATACGTACCACGGCTAAGAACAGAGTAAGTTTTCTATATTAATTTAGTTGTCATGTTTGCTAGTTGTTGAGCTTCTAGTTAGAAGGGAGTAGTGTTGGTTATAGCTCCAACTATAAGATTTAGGGTCGAGTTTATTAAGGAAAATGACTAAACTAAGTATCAATGCTAATGCTAGGGATAACAACAGTGGTGCAGTCCACCGTGGCTGACAATCTCAGGATATTCCAAGAAGCACAAACGAAAGACTTAATGAGGTGGTTAACTTCTTAATGGATTTAACTTGAGTTGTCCATGCATTGGTTTATCGACCTGCTGAAGCCATGCCTAACACCCCACAAGTTGCCCGACCTGCCAGAGGTCAAAACTTAGCTCGATAAGTTCAAGGTCAAAAATTAGGTGGAATAGTGAGAAGAAGGATTGACTTGAGAGATCTAAGAGAAGAAGATGAGGAAGAGTATTATGAAGAGAAAGAGTAAGCTCGAGCACCCCAAGCATCTGACCATGTGAAGCTTCAGATTCTGGGATTAAAAGTACGAATGAATACTTAGATTAGGAGGAGAAGGTGAAATGTGTTTTTTACTATTACCAATATGAGGATTACGAGAAAGTAAGAACAACTGCTGTTGAGTTCTCCAAGTATGCTGCTATGTGATGGAAGAATTTTGAAGCTATGAGGAGACAAAAATGATATAGAAAGATTAATACTTGGCTTAAGATGAATAGAATACTCGAAAATAGATTTGTGCTGAATACTTATCTGCAAGACACTTTTACTTAACTTCAAGAGCTGAGATAAGGAAGCTGAATTGTTAATGAGTATATCCAAGAATTCCAAATACTTGTGATCCACTGTAAAGTAAAGGAACCACCAGCACGAACAATCTCTAGAATCCTTACTAGATTGAGGAGTGACATTCAAGACATTGTGGAACTCCAACAATTTATCATAATGGATGAGGCCATACGAATTGCTCAACGAGTGGAAAGGCAAAGAAGGAGCCAAATACTAACCTGATTGCCAACTAGCTGACTTGTTTAGTCTAGTTGACCTGTTCAGGGAAACTACCAAGGTCAGCTAAGTATCAATCCAATCAGGCGAGGGGATGTCAAGACTAACCAGAAGGGTCAAATAAAAGGTGACATGCCAACCCGAACATATGAGAAAGGGTAAGGATTTGGTAGGAAGACGAACCGAACCAAGTGCTTTAAGTGCTAAGGATTATGGTCAATGTCTAAACCGAAAGATTATGGTCATTAAGAGAGATGTCCCGAAGCTTAAAGTTGACAATATTGACGAGGAACCCAAGGAAGAGACTCTTGCCAAGAAAAAGGTACTTAGGAGAATGAGTTGATTGAAGAGGATATGTTTGCCAATGACCTAGATTAGATGATCCTGGTAGTCCAACGCACAATAAACTTGGAGCCCTTCATATCACTTGTAAGGTGAATGATCAGGTATGCACACTAATTATGGATAGTGGTAGTTGCACCAATATAGCCTCAGTCAATCTGATTACAAAGTTGAAGTTGCTGACTATCGCACATCCAATGCCGTATAAGTTGCATTAGTTGAGTGAGGAGGGAGCACTACGTGTCACTTGGAAAGTACTACTGCCGATTATAATAAGAAATTACTCCAATGAGATTCTTTACGACGTGCTTTACATATGTGCTTTACATGTGTTGCTTGGCCAACCATAACTATTTGATAGAAGAATTATCCATAATGGATATATAAACACTTATGTGTTTAAGAAAGAGGGCAAGAAGATTACTTTAAACCTAATACCATTGAGTCAAGTTAACAAACTTTAGGCAAAACTTGCTCAAGGATAGAAGAAAACTCTGATGATGAGTAAAGCCAAGTGCTGAAAGGCTATTAAGGTTGATGTACCGACCCTCATGTTGGTCAGGCATCTATTAGAGTTGAAGCAGCGATGTGAACTACCCTTGGAAATAAGAAAGTTGCTAGATGAATATGTCGATATGTTTCCAAAATAGTTGCCCAAAGGGTTACCCCTATCCAAGGCATAAAATATTACATTGACTTTATACCTAATGCCGCCCTACCAAATAAGCCAGCCTATCAGAAAAGTCCCAAATAGGCTTCTGAGCTCTAACAACAAGTCAATGAAGTACTAGGAAGAGGGTATGTAAAGATGAATCTCAACCCTTATGCTGTTCTAGCACTCCTAATGTCGAAAAAGGATGGTATCTAGCGGATGTATGTTGACAGTCGAGCTGTGAACAAGATAATGATTAAATATAGGTATTCTATCCCCATGTTAGAAGACATGCTAGATGAATTAAATGGAGCTAAGATCTTCACCAAGATTGATATGAAGTCTGCTTACCATCAAATTCACATCAGGCTAGGAGATAAGTGGAAAATTACATTCAAAACTCGGCATAGACTTTATGAGTACATGGTCATGCCATTTGGCTTGTTGAATGCTTTGAGCACTTTTATGCGACCGATGAACCATGTGCTAAGAAATATAGCGGGAAAGTGTTTCATAGTGTACTTTGACAACATCTTAGTATACAGTATCGACATGCTGAATCACTGTGAACATCTCCATGTCATATTGATTGTCTTCCGTGCCAAAAGATTATTCAGCAATTTTAAGAAATGTTGCTTTTGCCAAGAGGAAGTAGTACTCTTAAGCTATGTAGTAAGTGGAGGAGGTTTACGAGTGGACGACAAGAAAATCCGAGCAATCGTCAAATAGCCGACTCCTACTACTTATGCCACAGTAAGAAGTTTCCATAGACTAGCATCCTTCTATAGAAGGTTTATAAGGAATTTCAACACCTTCGCCGCACCCCTTATTAAGCCGATAAAGAAGAACATCGACTTTAAATGGGAAGAAAAAGAGGATAGAAGCTTTGTAGAGTTGAAGGAAAGATTGACTTCCGCACCTATATTACCTTTACCTGACTTTGAAAATAGTTGAGCTAGAATGTAATGCATCAGGCATTAGAATAGGCACTGTCCTAATGTAGGAAGGCCGACTAATTGCCTACTACAGTGAGAAGCTAAGGGGACCTCGACCAAACTACTCTATGTATAACAAAAAACTCTTAGCAGTTATTTGAGTACTCCAAGTATGGTAGCATTATCTATTGTAAAGAGAATTTGTCATCTATGCTAACTACAAGTCTTTGAGGTATCTTCGAAGTTAAAACAAGTTGTTGAAGCAGCAAGTGAGGTGAGTTGAATTCCTTGAAGGATTCAATTTTGTCATTAAGTACAAGTAAGGAAAAAGCAACATGATTGCAAATGCTCTTTCAAGGAGACATGCACTCCTGACAAAACTACAGACCAGATTGTTTAAGCTTACAAGTATCAAGGAACAATACTCCAAGGATCCATACTTTGGACCCATAGCTTTCAAAGTGTTTAAAGGTTAGTGTATAGGATATAGTTTGCCTTTTTTCGTTCTAAACCTTTTGATAGTGAGTTATCATAGGAGTCAGTGCTAAATTGATGAAGGATGGGGATTGATTTTGCCCCCTAATCTCTTAAAACATGCCCAGGTGTGAAAAGAGACCTTTCATTAGAGTTCAAAGACCAAATACTAATGGTATACGTATGTGCCCCAATTGTTGGTATGCCTCAGACATATTATGTTCTCGATTCTCAAAAAGACAATTACCCTAAACTTACATGCTAGATGCCCCTTGGCTTTTGAGTTTACTTAGTCTCTTTTGTGCTTGACTTTCATTCTACATCACCTTTTGTCTAAATTAGGGGTCAAACTGAAGTTGAACAAATAAGAGGTTCGTATTTTGGCTCAACTTCTTTACTAGGCGAGGACTTAGTTCATTTGAGGGATCAAGGGTCTCTATTCAAGTTAGTTGCCTTAATGTGCTAAGGGCTCGTGTAATGGGACAAGGGTTCATGTTTGGGTTAGTTACCTTAACAGGCTAAGTGGCTAGTATTTAGGTTAACTGCCTTAATGGGCTAAGATTTTGTGTTTTGGATTGGCTATCTTAATCGACCAAGGGGTTAGGTTTGTCTCAAATCCTATAAGAATTTTGTAACCGTTAATAACTTTTCTTTTTTCATTTTTTTTTCGTGAGAGAGAAAGTTAAGGCGTTATTTTATAGAAACCAAGTGATCAAATTACAAAAAAGTATGGGGGTTTTGGAGTTTTATTTACAATACTATGGAATTTATTTACATTTCTTTGAGTGATAGAGAACAACGGTTTATTGAATGCTATTGAATGATGTGTTTACAAACAAGTAATTAAGAATGGTATTCTAAAAGAAAATAGGTTTTTCTTATTAATTTGATATGAAGGATAAAATATATGAACAAAGTAAAGGAGCTTAACATTATGCTCAATTATTATTCAATGGAACTAATGATCATTTCTAAATCTTATCTATTCTAAACGAGGAAGCCTATTTACACGATGTTGAATATTCCTGGCTTGAAGAATAAGTGGCAAAATGACAATGACCTAAAAATTTATTTTACAGGCATAATTGATATGATAAGTTTTTAGAGTAGTACAATATCATATAAGGTAGCAAATACGATTATTTATGAACTTAATATTTGGGAATTAGGCTATAATTAGAAAGTATGAATATTTACAAATAAATAAAGATAAGGTAAAAAATGTAAAATGAAGACATACAGATGCAAAGAATCGATGATTAAATAATAATGTGGCAATATTAGGTGTGTAAGGTTGCAACTGTATCGAAATTCCATTATTACTATAAATTTGGAATTATAGGGAAGTGGAAAAATTACATGGAAATAGAATTTACGATAAACTCGAGATATATAAGGATACCTATACAAGGATATAATTTATAAGGAAATAAAAGGCATAAGGAAAATTACAATTTTACATTGAAAATAACTAATCTACATGAAATTTACATAGATAACATAGGAATTCCGTCATAATAATAACCCTTAGTTAGCATGCCCTATTATTATTTATTTGTTGGTCCAAAGGTTCGTGTACACAATCAATGTAAGTTATAAAGGTCCTCAAGTTTTGTGACTTCATACGTTTTCAAAGAAATGGTTCCTTAATCACATCGAAACTTGAGTAAGGTAGCTTAATTGATCCTGGAAGGTATTTACCCCACAACATACAAAGCTTATACAATGGCTTTCCTCTTAAAGTCCTAAGAAGGCTTGGCTTCGACTGTATTTACCTTACATCCATGATGCAATAAATAAACCCCCTAACACCCCAAGTACGTCACATGCAAAAGTAGATATAATAACTAAAAAAAAGAATATTTACAAGAAAAGAATCATAAATTAACATAAATATTTTGATAGATAACTTTAATTTTGGAAGGTTTGAGTGACTAGCCCTCTTGACGTCCTCAATGGAGTTGCCAAGTTGTTGAGCCTAAATTTTCGGTTTTCATTTTCCTTAATTTAATTTATTCTAAATATTATATTTATTTAGTTTAAACTCTTAACTAAAATTAAGGAAAATCAATTTTTTTATTTTAAAAAATATTTTGGAGTCACTACCCAGTAAAACTTTGAAAAAAGACTAAGTTAGAACTAATTAGGAAGATTAGTTCTAATTTAGTCACTAACTTATAATTTTGAAAATTTCGTTGAAAAAATTTCAAGAAATCAAATATCATGAGTTTGGGGGTTATCATATTAAACCCTAAACGATTACCTTTTTAACCTTTGGAAATTAAATTTATTTTTCAAAGTACCTTTCTAAAAATAATTCTTATTCACGAGTAAATAAATAAATAAAATTTTACCTATTTGCAAAAAGTAAGAAATTGAAATATTATTTACAAAGGTGGAAAAATAAATTTTTCTACAAGTGCTTACGTACCAACTATTTGGGATAAGATTTTTATAGATTATTTTTTGTAAAATTTTAGTGTATCAATTTATTTTAATTAAAAAAAATATTTAGCTGAGTTTACATCTCTTAGTTATTTTACTTTATTTGAAAAAAATTCTAAAAGGATCCTAATTTGAGTGTTGTACTCTTTTGAAAAAATTTATGAGAGAAGCCTTAACATTAGAAAATGGTTCGTTATTTTATTTATTCGGAAAATAGATTGTTCTAAGTGACAAAACTTTTTATTTATTTATTATTTTTTTGAAACATTTATTTATTGTCTTTCTTCTAAAATAAAGAGTTTTATAATTTTTCAAAATGATAGTTAAAAAAAAAGTATTTAAGAAGAAGGAAAAATACTTAAATAAAAGCACTTTTATTATTATTATTAATTTATATGTTTTCTCTTTTTTTAAAAAAATAGGAATAAGTAAATAAAAATTTAAAATTTTAAAAAATAAAAAGGAGGATCAAACCAGATGAGGGGCACAAGTCGATCTATGCGGTTGAGTAAGAGCAAGTTCAGGTTAATGTAAGTGGGTCCAAGTTATGTCATGTTGAAGAAGGAGATGATAGCAATGAAGTCAATTGCTTTAGGCAATTTCAATCTGATTTTTAAGTAAGAGAGACCATTTTCATGTGTTTTGGATTGAAGCATATGGGTGTCTGAATGATACCTTAGCAAATGGTTGCCATTTGGTGGTGGTGTACTGTAAGGTGGTGCGATGGGGGTAGAGAGAGAAAATCTATGTGCAATTGCTAGAGTAGTGCTCAAGGTGAATAAAGGTGTCCATCTAGAGTTATTGAGTGTAATGAACTCATTAGAGGTGATAATTTTGGTTAACGATTAATGGATTTAAGGTTTACGTTTGGTGGCTAACATTAGTAAGAGTTGAACCCTGTTAGTAACAGTTGGGTCAAGGGTCATAGTAGAGTTCGAGAGAGACCAATTTTGAAAGCTTAAGTTGTACGCAAGCTCTTCGTGTAATTGGATCTACTCAAGTAACTCCAAAATCAAGTAAGCCTTAAAGAGAGAGAGGGGATGGCCAGGGGTTACACTTTGTTAGAGATAAGGAGTGTTGATTGAGAGAATGAAAGAGGGAATGGGAGTGAGCTTATGCTAAAATTAAGACGAAGAGGTCGAATTTATACTAGTTCAAACTTGAATAAGCTTGGAAACTTCATTAATAGTAGATTGGGCATCTTAAATTTCATGTGCTTGGGTGATTTTTTGGAGTCGATTTGAAGTGCATATTAGATGAATCTAGATGAGTTTTTGGTCAAAATCAAAAGTATCACTCATCGAACACATGATTCTCTAATAAAATCATGTGTGTTCATGTGAAATTCGTGCGCAAGAACATGGAGAAATGATGGGGACAAGTAGAAAAGAGAAGGAAAATGATAGATTTTTGGAAGAGGGGATGATGACATGGCGCTACGTCATCAATGTAGCCTAATGTTTTCTTGCCACATGGCAAAATAGTTTTCTTATTGCAAAACTTCAGAAAAATGCGCATATACTTAGCAATAAAACCAAGTACTTTGGCTTGTGTATGTGTGTCTTAACTAACTAGGTTGGTCTTTTCCTTAATACATAATGGAATTGAATTATACTTAAACTTCCAAAAAATGGTATAACAAATATAAAACAAATCCTATTTTCCTAAAATATTATATTTTTACTAAAAAATTCTATTTTCCTAAATTTTATTTATTTTTCAATTTATTTATTTGATATTTTTTCTAATTTTTTGTACTTTTTCTAATTTTTCAACTTTTTTTTTTGTATTTTTAAATTAAGACTCTTTCCCTTTATTCTTGAAAAATACTAAAACTATAGAGATGTAAAAATAGGGTGTTTGTACTTACCTCCATCTAAGAATTGCAATTCATGACTTGTAACTTCCCCTCACCCCTAAAAATCCTTATAAACGTTAAAATATTATAGAATTTATCTCAAATTATCATAATAAAATAAAAACAAAATCAAAAGGAAAGCAAGAGCCTAGTTTGCTAAAATCACTCAAGCTAACATAGAATCACAATTGAACAAACTCCTTCCTCTATATTGCCATGGAATATATGATCACAATTGAACAAACTTCTTCTTACATAGCTCGAATGGCAATCAAACAGAGAATCGTCGCATCCTTCTTAGAATCTTTGTCTCCTTCCTCTTTATCTCTTTATGTAATCAAATAGAGAATCATGACCCCTTTCTCTCATCCCTCTATATTTTCTTTCTCTCTTAAAGCTCACGACCCATTTCTCTCTCTAATCTATTGAAGCTGACTACCAAAAATTAGACTAAGTTATCATCGCTAATAGCTTTCTCGTCTTCAAGGTTCAAGACTCGTTTCATTTCATCCATTTCTCCTTCCTTTCTCTCCATTTCTCCATCTTCCCTGTCTCTCGCTAAGCTTGCAACTCCTTTCTCTCTCTAGTCTATTGAAGCCAACCACCAGAAATCAAACTAAATCACCATCACCGGTAGCTTTCTCATCTTCAAACACGAGACTCCTTTCTCTTTATCTTGTCCATCTCTCCTTTCTCTCTCTAATCTATTAAAGCCGACCATCATCACTACTGTTAGTAGCTTCCTCATCTTTAAGACAATCTAAACCCACCTCTTTTACTTGGTGTTTTTCTATAGAGAACAAGTGTTCAAATTTGATTAGATTGTGATTTAGAGGGTTTTGATTTGAGGATTAAGGTTAATTTAGGATTGGGATGCTACTTGTGTTTTATTTTAATTATAAATACATATGGACAATTTTGGAATTTAACTAATTATTTAGAGTTCATTCCTTTATTAGTTTTGTGATCTAAATGAAGTAATATCAATTCTATTACATTTAAGTAAACAAAGTAATATGCTTTTATGGATTAATACAACTCAATTTCTTTCCTCAATAATAGCAATTTCAATTGCCCCTTATTACATTTAGTAAAGTGAATGGACAACGAAGATTTAGAGATGAAAAAAAAAGAAAGAAAATTAATCAATGGTGGAAAATGAAAAATAAAAAGAAAAAGGACAATCTATACAAAACTCAAACCATGGGTTGTGAGCTTACTAATGGATACCTAAGAGAGTAAAAGTTCATCAATTTAGATGACGAGACGCGGAAAAGATTGAAAGAGATGAGGCATGTAGTATGTGCGTGTGTATGTGATTGTCTAACCTAAGGTAGGAGAAAGAATATGGAGGCAGTGAGGACAAGGAGTCGTGGCTGGTGGAGGTAGTTGTATGAAAAGGAGGCTACTAATGAAGCCACAAGGAGGAGGATGTTAGTGACTTGTTTGAAATTGAAGAAGAGATATAATTAATATTGAATGACCTAAGTTTAATGCTTAGGAATAGGAATTGCGACTAAACTTAGCTTATTTTTATTTTTCTTAGCGTTGTTAGACCCAGTTTTGAAGGGTTGACTTGAATATGTAAGTGGGTCAAGGCTTAATGGGATCAACTAGGTTTCACCTAAGGTTAATTTAGAACTGGAATTAATCTTATGTCCAGGTTAAGTCGAACTAGGTTTAACGATACTAATTTTTAAGGTGCCTAGTGCACTTTTCCTTCAACTGTTTCGGCACTATGAATCGATTATACTTGGTTGAATTAAATCATAAATAGAATTGCTTTTTTTTAAAAAATGATTTTATGGTTCAATTTAGTTTGATTCACAATTCGATTTGGCTTTTTCTCAAGCTTAATTTATAAGTTGGACATGTTATAAATAAATCTTGTATATACACCATAATACTATATAACATTATTTCTATAACACTTGATATATAATATATTTATTTTAGATAGTACGTTTTTATTATAATTTATTATAGTATATAGAAGTAAATCTCTCAATATATATATTTATAATAATTAATTATTGCAATAAATTATATTGTATATAAAACATATACTTATATATATCCTATACTATGATATAGATGGTGATATAGTATGCAATATGCATTGCATAATATTTATAGTATAAATAAGATTTATATAATGCATACAATATCATAAAATGTTAATTTATGTGACATATTATATGTTATAGCTAAATATAATATAGTGAACGTCGTATAAATTTATTTACACATAAATATATTCTAGATATATTTGAAAGTATATTATAAAGCATATTATGTATAATAAAATTCATATAATTTGTTATGACTACATGCTAAAACATAAGGTGAATGAATAATCTTATTGTACCTTGTATTCAACTCTACTCTACTTAATTGAAGAGGTTCTAAGTATATTTTAGAACTTGTTTCCATAGGGTTGGGTATAGGTACAATATCTACATACCCCTACCTATCTTGGTACTTATACATTAATATATACCAAGAGAAAAATATACACACAATATAGGTTTATATACTCACCCCATAAAAATTATTAGCTCATAATAATTAATGTAGATCACTATTATATCTCTATCTTCTAAATTCTACCAAAGGAAAAAATAAAAATGAACATCTAAGCTAGAGCCTAAGCTTACCATCTATAAGAAACCTTGAAGCATTTCATGATTAATTTCTTTTAGCCTTTCTTTTGTCCTTTTGGGGGGGGGGGGGGGAGGGGGGGGGAGAGGGTGCATATTTTATCTCATTTATCCCTAGTTATTAACCCTAAATTTATCAATTACTTCTTTGCACCTACACGTATATAATTTTTTTTATAATAATCCAGTCTCTATAATCTAATCGCCACTTTTATCAAGAATGTATCATGTCCTAAACTCATAAAGAATGGGCCTTCTTCATATGGTTTAATCAATATGATGTTAGGATATTCATAAGCAATTTATTTTACAAGAACGTACTAGTTATAAAATTATGTAAATATTGATAGCTTATCAAAAATTGACCTCAAAATTTTAATATTATAAAAATATAATAGAAAAATTTATAAGCTTCATAGTAAATCTATACTGTATTGGTTTAATAAGGTACGTGTTTCAAGGTAGTTTCAAGATATCATAAGATATGTATATAGGGTATTTTTAAGGTATCACTTACAGCATAGGGTAACAAGGGGACTCTTACCACCCTCATAGCATGTATTGTAAAACTATGTATATTTTAGCCAAGGGACATTTTTTATAGACATAATAATGTAGCCATTACATTTAATTCCCAAAATGCTCAAGTCACAAATTATTAGATTGACGTTGTGATTTTTGACTACTATCAAATACAAAATTGAAATCGTCATTTTGCTCTTGATTGCATTTCATCCTTTTTCATTTTATTCCAAGACTCTTTTTAAACCACCCTTACTATTTAAAATGTGAGAAAGTGTTTTCAAGAGAAACTTACCTTCTAAAACAAAGATATAAGTTAAAGGTTTGATTTTATATTTAAGAGAGGTCTAGTAATTATGTGTAAGGCTAGGTAAAAAAACCGTGAACCGAATCGAAAAATAATTCTTTTGCGAACCGTTTGGTTTATGATTTGGTTTTATTATATATAAATGATTTGTAGTTTGGTACGGGAAAGCAAATTGAACTATATCATTTTGAGCCAAACCGAACCGTTTAATTAAACAAAAAAATTCATGTAATTATTTTATACTTTTTTATATATTTTTTTAATCAATCTTCATAGATTTCATCGAAATTTTCATATCTTGTTTTTTTAATCTTAATTTTCTGTTAATTATTAAAATTAAATTAAGTAAATTCCATATGAAATTTCACATTTATTGGAGAAAAAAATATTTAGTGAAAATTTGATACAAACGGTTCGAATCGTGAATCAAATCGAGCCAGTTTTAATTAGATTCTAAAAATTTATAAATTGAACTGTATGATTAGGTTCGACTTTAAAAAATAAGCCAAACCATTATATTAGATTTAATTCGGTAAGGGAAGCGAATTATACTAAACTAAATTATGCATACCCCTAATTATGTGGGGGTTAAAACTAGTCATTAAGATTTTGTAGTTTACGATTTACTTAAATTTGATACATGGTTCTATTGGTTATTAGAATCATAAGAATGGGAAGCATCTAACCATATGGCCCCTTATTATACTTGTATTTTCATTAAACTATCATTAAAAATATAGGAATGAATGATATAACCAAACAAAAATTAACTAATTGTTAACTCTTGTCATGAATTTAGCATGAAATGGTGGTACTTGTTTAATGTGCAAATAAAAGTTTGAATTATAATCCTTTAAAAAAAAACAACAAATATAAATGATTACTTACTAATCTTTTTTATTTGGCAAAACAAAAAAATGACTCTTTTTATTAGGCTTGAGATTTAATATGAAATATAATCCCACCACGTAATACAAGTATTTCAGTGGTATGTGTATATTTTAAAATGTTTTTGGATTACAAAACACGTAAAATAAACATGATATGGACAATTAATTTAACTGGTAAGTCCCTTAACACCATAACCAAATCAATCGAACTAAGCTCCTTTTGTTGATTCTAATTGATAAATCATATTGATGCCACGACTAGAATAAATAAAAGGTTTGTCTAATTTTAATTCGAGAAGTTTAATGATGCAATAAATCAAAATCAAATGGTAAAGATTTTGTATTGTGGGTTTACTATAATTGATCAATCACATGCGATTTACATATAGGTTGATCTTAGAGATTACTTAATTTAATGGCACATGAATGGATATAATAGAGAGATGCATAGGAGGAGGAACATGCAAACTCGATGCTCATAATGCATACATGCTAGAAGGTTATAATGAGTAGATTCAATAATTTCTTGATTTGTTCTTTAATAATTTGCTATTTGATTTTCTTTAGAAAGATCTCAACAGAGCTTTTGCATTTGTCTTAAACCTTGTAAAGAGTTAAATGTGTGTAAAATAAGAAAATTAACCTCTTATTTATAGATTTTGGGAGGTAATCTCGACCATTAGATCATCTTAAGATGAATGGTTGAGATTGACTATTGTTGATAGTTGTTGGATCACTCTTGATAATCAAACAGTCATGTTGATTGCTTTTCTTCTTATGGACTTAGGTTTTGAAAGTGGGCTTTAGAAATGGGTTTACATAAGCCCATAAGGCTTATGAGAAATAAAGAATACCCAACTCTTATTAAAAGGCCCATTCTTCAAATGAGACTTATCTTTAATCTTTTTTAGGCCTATGAAGGCTAGATAAAGCCCAAACAAGCCTTAGAAGACTTCTTTTGAATCTACTTTTCATACATGAGATAATTGAATAAGGTCAAGAGTGGAAAAGAACCAATTCGACAATCTACATTCCAAACATACCAAGTCGAATATATCTAAAGCATCCTTATTAAGCTCGATTTCGTAGTCCTTATCGCTAACCCATTAAACCGATCCAAGGTATTAAATTAGGATAAAAGCTAATTACTAAAACGATACTCTGTATTTTGCCCCCTGATCAAAAGCTCATTTGATGAAGTTTAGGGGGGTTTGGCATTTCATTAAGTTGATTCCTTCAATTTGTTGTAGAGCATGTGCGAAAAGTTGAACCATCACTTTCACCAATTAACTTGTCTTATGAAATTGCAGCTCTTTGCTTGTTGATGAGATGTAATGGAACAATTAGAATATCTTTATTGTTGGTGATGCTTTCGCTCCTTTGTAAAATTATTTTCTTCTTATAGTCATCATTTTACTTCCTGTACAATAGTAGAACGTATATGACATGACACTGATAATTTTTCGACCCTCTTAATGATTTCTCCATTCGTGGAATTTTCTAACTGCATGTAGAAAATTGGAGCTTCAAATTTTCCTCAATGAACATATCATATAATGAAAACTGTCAACTCTTAATTTTCTTTGGCTCGTAGCATCTTCAACGAAGTAGATAGATAATGATATTCCAAACTGCTAACTTTAATAACTTTGACGCTTTTTAATAATTCCTTCATTGTGTGATTGAATGTCCTTTGAATTAAATAGTTTTTCCCATGAAAACTCCATTAATATTCTTCAACTCCTTTATGGGAGTAATTCTCCATATTGTTCCTTTTTTTTCCCCTGAAAATATTTCAATTTCGTAGATAATTGATATAAATATTGGCTTCTTCCCCTACTTTTTCTTTTCTTTTCTTTTTTTCTTTGGCCGAATAATCAAAGGAAAATGCCATTTTCATATTGTAATGGATGTCCTTCATTCTTTCAATTTGTATTAACTTTAGTCAGAGGCAATGAAAGGACTTTAATTCCCCCATTTAAATGACCTTCATGATCTTCCCAAGAAGAAAAGAAAAACATTCCATTCCTCAATTGAAACTTCTCTAGTCTATATTGATAAACATTGAGAGTGGATCATAAAAGCTCCTAGAATTCTTAAAATGGACTATTATTATTGCTGTATCCCTCAGGTAACGCTACTCTCTATGAAAGCCTTTTTCTTTTAGCAAATTTTCTAATTATTAATTTTATATATCCCTTTCCTTCTCTTCTCATATTCTATTTTGTCTCAGCATATCATAGGTCCTTTTATAATAAACAAAATTTTGCTTTTATTTCTTCTTTCTTCTATTTAAATATCCATGTTCGCAATACACATGCATCTGAAGGCTCGATTTCTTGTGTTCGTTTCACCGTAACTCCCCTTTATAAATGAGAAGTTGATAAACCTATTTTATTAATATTTGTTCAAAATGCATTGCATAACACGTAATCAACGGAGACATCGTTAAGTGACTAAAACCATAAACCGATTCTCACAATACCAACTTCAATTCAGTCTTTTTTGTTGACAAGGGTAAAAGCTCCATTCTTATTCTCTTTAAGGGTGATTCATCGCCATCAAGCTAAAGATAAATCCACATGTTGGTATCCATGGATATAAATATACATATTCAAATACACTTCCCTCTTCTTGAAATATGCAAGTTTTCAGACGTGCAGTATATGTCCCTTACACATTCATGTGGATTTTTTTTTTCCTTCTTTATTTTCTTTATTTGTTTTCTATTGGTTTTCAAAATCCCGGCATGTTCTTATTGAAAGCCCTAAAATAAATGGAAAAAAAATAAAAAAGAACAACTTTTTAACTCTCTTCCTCGATGATATCTTCTTGTGGCTGCGATAACATAGAGTCTTAAAAGAAAGTGAAGAGTAGCTCTCCTGGTGCCTCCACCCTTTTTTCCTTTTTCCAATACCGAGTCTAACAAATGGGAAAGAAATCCCCAACCATTCTCATGTCCAATGACAAATTGAATATTAAATGTTCTCTCTGAACATGCATGATTATAATTTATATTTGTGAATTTATTTTCCTTTTTTTTTCTTTTAAATGGATGCAGGCCTCCCTATTTTTGTGTGAGTTCCAAAAACCCAAAATAGTTCTTCATTAGTGTGTCCTATACATATATAGACACACACATATATGTATAAGTAAGATAGTGTAGGTAATATTTGGCATGATGAATTCATGGTTTTTCTTTATTATTAGACACTCATGACCATAGTGAATTCAACCGTTGAAAAATATGGACCACTTTAATCACTGGAAAATCCATAGGCCATGATTGCTTGAAATTGTTGGATTCTTGTTTTACAGCTTCAGGAAGGATTTCCGATTTGCGTATTCATCTATACGATCAAGGAGCGCCTTCCGCTTCATCTCTTTTATTTTTTTCCGTCCTTTCACAAATAGTTAAATAATTCATTTCTTTCTCTTTTGTTTATATATATATAAATTTTTTTTCCCTTTTTTAAGGTCATCTATCTAGATCCATCTCATTTCTAAGTCACTCTATTAAGGAATAAAGGGTTTCATGGTCAACCATAGATCTCCTGCATTCCCATAATTAATCCCACTTGAAATTTTAGCTCAGAATTTGGCATCCAAGAAGCTTTCTTCCAACTACTTCATTAATTGCAGATAATGACCAAAACTAGTTCACCATAGACCGCCGAAGCTAGGCATCAAAACAATGTGCTAGCTCACAATGGGGACAAGTACCTATAGTTTTGTTTCCTTGTGACAACCGGACCTATAAGGTCTTTAGTGAAGACTCCTTCTGGATGAATGCCAAAACTCAAGTGCCATGGGCCTCAATGTATATAGAGAGTTGTAATAAGTTCATCATCTTAGAGGCTAATCTCGAGTGAAACATTGGTAAATGTAGAATAAATATTCTACTTTAGAAACAAAAGGAATGAGCTTCCTACGTCTCCTACTCAATTCACCATCCCAAAGCACATAGCTCTCGGTTGGAACTTATGGGTAAAGTATATCACGAAACTTATAGATTTCATTTCAATATTGAAGCAAGCTAAGATCCTCAATGCTGTATACATGACTTCCCGATTCAACTTCTACAAGATGGAAGGCATGAAGTCATGGTGAGCTCTTCTGTTTAGGTGGTGTATTTAAACTCACACCTTCATAACTTCTTGAGGCGAACTCACACCTATTCTAAAGGATGCTTTTATCCTTCTCAAGCTTCATGATTTTGGAAGAACAAACATTACAGTAACATAGAGCTCACCATAAGATGAAACTAAACTCAATATTCTATAAGGTGTTGTCAAATTGAGCAAAACTTCATGAAAGAGATCTACATTTTCTACATTAATTGAATACTTCTATGGCATGACTAGGCAAAATGGTCACATAACATGGGGTCTTGGCTACAAAAGCAAGGAAGCATAAAATATTTGTGTTCATGAATTTAATCATCTCATTTACAATAATAACTGAATATAATGCTAGGTGCAAATATGAACTTATAGCATTCATAACCCTTTCGTTGTTTATATACATCTTTCTTAGTAGGCTGGAGGAAGGAGTTATTCTTAAACTCTTTTTATTAGCAATTCGCATTGCTTAAGGTCTTTGCTCTAATATCGTTGCACTTGGGGTCACTCTATTGCCACCTTGATTTACATCATCACTCCATTATCCACTCCATGGGTCGCTATACAACTTTATGCTATGTAGATGTGATATTCTTTTAAATCTTTTTTCGTGAAAGATTTAAGGGACACTTCACCTCTCCTAGCATAAACACAAACTCAAATTCAAATTTACCGTGATCATGGGCATGGGTGGAAAGACATCACAAGCGCCTTTTACTTAAAAACTTTGATACTGTTGCAAAGTTTTCTTTCTTCCCATATGTAGAAAAAAATCCCTGGATATTAGATGTGCAGCGGATATTACCTAACTAGCACATAGGATTTTATTGCTTTAGAAGATCGTAGAGACTCACGATACCTTGTGGCTACCTTCCTCCAATGGTGTATTATGGGTAGCCTCCCCTCATTACTATATAGAAAAGGCTCAAATAGTTTTATCTTGAGCTTACGGTTATGATATATTCTTCACATAAAGTTGCATGGCAATTTGGATTCAATTAAGGAGTCCCCCAAATGGTAGCTCCTACTGTGGACTTTGAAATTTGTTGTAAGCTTATTTCACCTAGTGGACATTAAAATGATTCATTCTAATATCCATCAAATCTATTTTCCTCCTCTAAACCACTATAGAGTGATCTCCCCTAGTTGGTCATCTTACTAAGACAAGTGTTTGAGAGAATTTCAAGCTTATACATTTGCATCAAATATAAAGCCTTTGAGCGAGGTGACTGTCTATCAACATGAGTTTTAACTGTGGCTTTTGAGGCCCAAAAGTAATAAAAAGAAGCAAGATAAGAACAATGCTAATCACTAAAACACTACTAAACTTCTTTACATTCGAGAGATGAGGATTATACCTTTAGAATTTACATCTTTGATATTACTTTCATTTTCTTTGCTCACATCTCTCTTCATAGGGTTTTGTTCAATCTAGCTCCCATTTTGAAGATCGATTATTGGCCCTCAACTGCTATCCTGAAGATCGACTACTAACCCCTAGAACCCTATAGAATAGGACGATTTAGGAGTTAGTAGATTATGGGGATTCTCCTAGAGAATATGAGCAAGTTGATGGTGATGATGATTCATATAATCTAGCTGATTATGTTGAAATTGTTGAATTTGATAATGAAGATAGCTTAGATGTGACAATTATTGATGAAACTCAAGTGCCTATACTAAATACACCTATTGAGATTCATGCTAAAGCTTTACTTCATGAAGGTACTTATGACGTAGCTCCTCCAATTCAGGCAAGTGATCTTCCTTATGATACAATAGCAAATCTTGAACCAAGAGTGAGGTAATTGGGGTTCAAGTGGGTATGATGAGCAGGGAGCAAAATAAGGCGTTGGACAGTGAATGTGTATGGATATTACACATCAAGACATAAATACAATTAGGGGTTGAACTTGAAATAGGGTCCAATACAACTTATGAACACTAAATATCACTCGGATTTCAAATGACAAGCTAGATGTGACTCACTAACTCGCTCAAATGAAGGGTTCACCACAATCTCAAAGACAAGACTAATAAGAATGCAAGAAAGATTAAAGAGTCAATCAACACTCAATAATTTGACAATGTAAGTTCTAAGAGCTCAAGAATGACTTTACTCAAAAGAGGAAAGAACCAAGTGTATGTATGTTCTTCACTATTTGATCATCCGCCCATCTCTACTAGTTATAAATATTGCTATTTATAGCAAATCCTAAAACCCTAGTAGCAAAAATGTAAATAATGTACAAGACCTTAAACCCTAAAGAATGGGCCAATAATCAAAATAAGGAAAATATTTACAAGAATACAAAACTGTATGTTTAATAGAAGAAGTCGGCATGCAATCATTCGGCCTATCCAGGAAGAAGCAGGATCTAAACTGGATGGGGTCAACAATTGGATGTCCAGGTTTAAGGAAGAGTCTTTGAAGTCTCACAGTGCTTGACCGAGATAACCGAAAGGTCAGCCCACGATAGTCAAGTACTATAATTAGTCGGCACTAGTCTTTCCGTGCCATGCAATGCCGAGTGGATCTTTAGCCTTGAGTCCTCAGCCGTGTGGTCTCTCGGCTTCTCAACAAACGATAAACTTGATGCTAAGTGACTTCTTTTTATTACATGCAATACGAGGCCTATTAATTATAAACCCTTTTTATTTATTTAATTATGAATTCGGGTTTTATAAATACAATAGTAGTCATTAACAAAAGAATAAGAATTAGTGTTAAACAAAATAAAAACAAATCAATACGAGAAGAAGATGAATATTGGTGATCATTGTTAAATAAAACAAAACTCTTGGATGAGAATAGTCTTCATAAACAACATAAAAAAATTTGTGAGAAATCACCAAAGGAAGCAACACGAAGAAATTAGTCAGGTTTTATGTCCAACAAAATATAAACCTAAAAGTGTTAGTTGACCATGTATTCATAAGTAGCTTCCTTGACGATCATGTAGTTTGTAAGGTTATGACAAATTGCTTGAATAACTTCCCCTAATTCGTACAAATTGTAACATTATTACATATATAAAGAGATGAAAAAGGACAATTAATTTAAATGTCCCCTTCTCAAAACCCTAATCATAACCTTAATTTCATTTCCTCCTCTTCCTATTACTGTCCTCTTCAACGATGTTCCTGATAGCAAGATTTGCATCATTGGTGGTAGAAAACAAAACAAGCAATAATGAAAGAAAGCAAGTGAGATTTGTTTGAATAAAAGTGTTGAAGATGGATGCCAGAGAGTGAAATTGAGAGACAGTCTGTAAAGATAGAAAGAGAGAGAGAGAGTGGGTGAATGAAATTGAAAAAGATGAATAATAAGAAGAAAATGAATAGTAGTGAAGAAGATAGGGGGAATTCTTAGGTAGATGTTTAATTTGTGGGTAAAGTTGCATAATTTTAAACTTTAAATGAGTGTAATTTAGAAATTAAATGAAGGAAGTGTGTAGGGAATCACCATTCATTGGTTCCAACTAAGCATACCTATGCATAATCCTCTTGGAATTGGAATTCGAATGAATGGCAATTACATGGTAAAAAGTTTAAGTTAACAAAGTAAAAGAAGGCTAGTAAGGAATAAAGGGGAAATTAAATTCTCATCCCCACACCCCCTCAAGTGAACATGGTGTATGTAATTAAAATTAGCCATCTTAACATAGGAATATGTTGTTCAATCGATTTTAATTAGGGTAATTGGATTCATGATAGAAATTCTTCTACATAGTTGACAAATATAAATTGGGTAACTCAGAAGAGAAGCCAATGTGATAAATAGGGTTATGAAGACTCAAAAGGGATAAGGATCCTAGCGAATTTAATAAAACCCAAGTAATTAATCCTAATTATAATAGACACTTATGTAAATTTTTCAAATGATAGCCATAACCTAATTAACATTCCACTTATTTGGTTCACATATCTTATTGTCTTGTGAATTATCAGTACATTTTACTTTAGTTTGATTTTATTTAAAAAGTCATAATCTTATTATTTAACTTATTAGTTTAGTTTAATTTTATTTCAAAAGTCATAATTCGATCACTTAGCTAAAATCATTGTCTATATAATTGGTAGGTTGTATCTAGTCCTCGTAAGAATGAACTAATTTTATCAGTTATTTTTATTACTATATACATAATCTAATATACTTGTACAAATTGTGGTTTTTAAAGTTTACGCATATCACCTCTAACGCTCTACTTTAACAGCTTATCATGTTTCCTCATTCAAAGTCTCAAATTTCTATGGCTCCATTAAGGTCATATATGAATCTTGAAGTTCATTCTATAAGATCTCTTACATCACTTCTAATTATTAAAATCTTAAGCTCCTTACACAAAGTCATCAACACTAGTACCTACTTATCTTAATTACTACAATTTCCAATAAGTTTCTTGAAGACAATAATTAGGAACAAACTTCTTATACATGAAGTCCTTCTCTTTCCAAAACATAAAGTTTTCTAATCCAATTTTTTGCCTATTGATTAGTAACGTTCTTCCACCATATAGCAATATACTTAGTAAATTCCAATGTAGCCAACCAAACCTTCGTAGCATCATGACATTCAAATAAATTCTCCATCTTTTATTCCTAATCAAATAATCATCATCTTTGCCTCCTCTTACAAAAGGTTAGATTTTCAATTTTACTGTAGCTAATCCCCTTATTCGAACCTCCCTTCTTATGATAGGATCACTACATCACCCTCTACTATCATCTCATGACCCATCTATCCACTAAATCTCCTAGTGTCTTCGATCTACTCTCTACCCCACATTCTATTAAACACTTGCTCCTACATTTCCCTGCGCCAACCATGACACTGTAATGTTTAGATTGGCAATCTTAGTAATGAGTTATTGCATCTATTGCTCCAAATTGTTTTGCTTTGGCATATTATTTCCTCCATGAGTGTTATTGGTTGACATGTTGGCCTTCTCTTTAAGCTTCTCCCCCCGACTCTTTACTCTAATACCAAAAGGACGGTGTACCTAAATCTTTAAGACAAGATCTAAATACAATCGAACCTCTCCTAAGAATACACTATGCTATAAGGAACAAGACGTTAATCAAACAAGAATAAGAAGATCATAACCATTAGACTCACGAACAATAAATATTTTAAGATTTTATATATAAAATATGATAGAAAATCAAAGGAATATGGACGACACTCTCTCGTGGACATGACTTGCTAAGAAAAAGTTTAAGCTGCACTTAGTTCGTTTGATTGGACTCATAAATAAACCAAACAGTTTGCTCCTACAACCAAAAAAGATTGATAAGAACAAAAGAGATAAACTAAACTAAGGAGAATGTATTAAGGATTTGATAGTCCAAAGCTTATCCCCATAGGGTTTCATGCGATTATATGCTAACTCTAATAGCAATTTAAGTACAAAGAAAGACAATAATATAGGAAGTACGATAATTTAAATAATGGGAAAGAAAGACCTAATTTCATAAAATATCGAGATATGCATTTTCTTGTAAATCTTATAATATCATGATGTGTTTTGATTTTGATATGGAACTTTAATTAGACTTTAGTGCTAAAGTCTTCTCTCAATATGAGACTGCTCATTCAAAAGTATGGTCTCACAAAAGCTAAAACAAGCATGCTTTTCTAGAAACTCTTGTGAAGAATTACATATTAATTATTGAACTTTGACTCCTTAAAAGTCGAGGAAGCTTCTAACATCCTTGAAACTAACCCTTAGTCCTTGACCTAATTATTATTAGACTGGTATATTTACAATTTTGGCTTGGCTTTTGATATTCGGTTTACTCTTGTATTAGCTTCTAACCCTTATTCTCATTAATAAGGGAAATAGCTGTACCAAAAGATACAATCATGCAACATATTATGCCAAAAAAAATAATACTTAGATAGGAAGAGTTATAGTCGAATCTTTCCAAAGTGATATAGTGGTTCACTAGTCGGAAGTGGAGATGCTAATAAGTACCTCACAAGGCAAAGCGGCAAAGTATAGGGACACTTCTTAAACTTGTAAGGGAGCATCTCTAGAGTCATTTGTGCCTAGTATGATCCTGATCTATGTAGTGAAATTAATGAGGATCTCAATTCAGTAAGTGGTGGACATTGATCCCTCACATGTAAAGTGATAGAGCTTAATAATGGCACCATAGAATTTTCCAAAATTTAGCTTCCAAAAATTATAAAAAATATATTTATTTATTCATCACGATAAATAAATCCATTGTTCCTAAGTCATCAAGTGATAAAATATTCAACTGGATATTGTTATAAGGAGGAATTTATATGTTTACCTTTGAAATAGATAAACATTACATAAATACCAATCATCTAAAAAATTTACAGAAATACCAATGCTACATACGATATTAAGAATGTATATGCGTTGCATGTAGAACCTGCAATACTACTATTACTATAGAATATGTTACATATTTGACATACAACATTAATATACATACATATATCGTAATTAAGAGATGTAATATAACCACGGTAGAGAAAATATAAAATCACAGCTTATATATGCAATTTTCTTATGATATTTTATATCACATTTTCTAAATACGATTTAGTATTAGTATCTATGCAATCAATTTCATATAATTCCTATATTTTTGTAATTTTTTTTAAAGAATTGGTAGATGTGTTACATTATGCTATAAGACGTATTATATCTTTCATACACAAATTCAAAAAATTATCAAATTATTCTTATAGTTGTCAAAATTGCGATTCAATTATTATTTTAAACGTATAAAATTTGTAAAATCATACAAAATAAAATAAAACTAATAAAATTATAAACTTATAAAATCATGTATTAAAATTCATAATTACAAAAAAGTTGGCACTTTTAACTAAGAAATACATTATAAAATGATAGAATTGTATAATCGATTCGCAATTTTAATAATTATAATTATTTGTGAATAGAAGTGATTTCAAATATCAATAAGATAAATGCCATCAAGATCGTAAGATATTTCGGTCAACAAAGTAAAATTTTCTCTTGATATATAAGTGTCATAATGAAGTAATCGGTTAGTTTTCCTATCTATAAATATAATAATGACCTTAGATACAAATATATATACTATACACATCATTATAAGCTCATATTTATTTTCATTTTGAAATACAGTCCAACTTCAGCACTGTCAAAAGTGTCGTCGTACAGCGATTATGAGATACGTTTTCCAGCGGTTTTAACACGTCAAAATTGGGAGAGCTTTGTCAGGCCTCAGCTTATAAGCCATTGCTACAATTAGGAAGCACATACTATAAATGAAAAGGATAAATTTAACCGTGTGTACCTCAATTTTCAACACTTCGCACGTCTGTCTATTTTTCTTCTCCATTTTTTCACACTTTGTAACCAGTGTTTCATATCTGTCTGTACCAATTAATAAACGAACACGTGATAGTTTTTTATAAGTTCATATAATTAATTTCAAAATTAAATTTAAAAAAGTAGGATTTGAAAAAATAAAAAGAAAGCAGAAGAGTCGTGCCAAACTATCCAAAAACTGAGCAACTCCTATTATGTATTTAGTTACCTCTTAACTTTGGGATAGTTGGTTGCAATCAAATTTGATTGGCAAGCTACTATCCGTTATTAATGCTAAGTTGTGCAATTCATTTATGATGGTTGTGATCACTCACTAATGTTGGTTAGAGGTATGATTAATTACTCTTAAAATTTCAAACAAAAAATGAAATTTAAGAAAAACTTAATAAGTTATAATCGAATTTTAATATAAATTTATCTCTCTCTCTAAAAGGTTAGGTGAATGAATCCACCAATCCCACCTATGTGGATGGTTAGCCATTTACCACAATGAATAGGCCACATAGCTCACCAATAATAGTGTGACCTATTAATCACATCTAGCATTGGCTAACTATCCTAGTCTTATGGTAACTAGCTATAGCCTTAAAGATTTACTTTTCATTTTTCAAACCTTTTCTTTTTTATTGTATGTATTTTTATATTTTTATTGAAGTATTTGATTAAATATGTTTGCTAATATAATTTTATTAAATTAATTACAAATTGAGATATGTTGACTTATTAATTGGGATAAGTAAATATAAAATGCGGATGCACTGAATGTCAAAAAATGAAAAAAACTGAGGTATGTATATTAAAATTTACCTAAATTAGAATTAGAATTAGAATGGCTAGATGGCTTCAGTATTAGATAAGTCACGTTATTCATGATACGATATAGTTTTTTGATAGACTCTGAAAGCTAGTGTTTCAGTTCATGGCTTGATCCAGAAGATTAATTATCGACGACAGTTCTCTATAGTCTGTGAGTTAATAGCAACCAGGTCATTCTCATAAATACAGGAAGGAAAAGAGTGTACTAAGAATTTTTTAAATATGTCCCGTCAATCTTTTTAAGTAAATTAGACAATCAAAGGATGATCTTTAATATGAACTTCCTCGCACAATCACTAAAATTAAAGTGAGCCAAATAAAATATTTAACGTTTTCATTATATATATATATGTACACAATTTGAACAATTACTATCGCTATAATTATGCATCTTAATTTTTGGAAATATGATAAAATCTTACTTATATTTTAAAATTAAGTGTTTTTTTGACAAAAATAATTATTTTTGAACAAAAAAAAGAATAATTCTAAATAAATAATTTAACAAATTTTTTTTTAAAAAATCAGAATTTATTATGGCCGCTCTTCGACCACTTCAAGGTATGGTAGCCGGATGTAGGGGTTTGCATTTATCCCCTTGGGTGGTCACTAAAGATTCCCTCTGCTTTGCCGAAGAATAAGTTAATAAATAGTAATCACCATACATGTTTGTTTCATGGATAGTAAACAAGAAGTGCCTTTTATTTCAATTCTAAAATTGCGATATTTAGATATTTCACTTTATAAGATACTATCATCAAGAGCTCTACAAACCTATAAATATGTAATATTAGGTCAACGAACTCGTTCGATTTTAGTTATTTATTTTGAGTTTCATTAAAATCAATTACTTGTTTCTAAAGAAAGATACAATAAGGAGGAAATATGGTCCGTTTTCTTTTTTTTTTTTGTTTCTTTATTTTCTTCGAATTTTTTATTTACTAAATTAAATTTATTTAATAATATTATCTTAGTGAACTAATTATTTTTCGATCAACTAAAAAATGACACGTGTTTCTAAATAAAATTAATAGATAATACAGTTCATGTATTTAACTAAAAAAATGCGGATCACTTATTTATAAAAATCTGAAAATACGATCACCTTTTTATCGTTGTTTCCGAATTCTTATATATGGTGATTGATCTAATGTTACCATATTTTTACATTATGGGATAAGTCCGCCTTATGAACGACGCAATATTGAGTAGATGCATCTAAAAGACTTCTAAATTTTGAAAAAAAATACTCTCGAGATATCCGTTGAAAGGAAACTTTCTATATGTATACACGTCACTTATAAAACGTCTCATACGCTTGTGTTGTGTTATATTTTATTGTTATGCATCGCTCTCGTTTTTATATTAAGTTTCGTCACCCACTTAGGTTTTTCAACCTTCAGACGGCTCCACAATTGTTGCTTATGCTTATCCTTTGCGAAGAGACAAATCGTGAAAAGACCGGCTGGGCCGGGGTCAAGTCAAACCATCCAATATAATAATTGATACCTTGCTAAAAACATAGATAATTCTTTGAGTTATAAAATATAAAAAATACTATGAAATATAAATTATTATTAGTACCTATACTCCTTTAAAAACGTTAAACATAAAAAGAACAATCTTCCTTTAATATAAAATCAAATCGATTTTTTATATTAATATATTATTAATTACTCAATTCAATTGGTATTGATGGATGAAATATTCTTTGAATTATAAGCAACTCTCATATTAAATGTATGGTTATAATTAGTATTGTTCAACTCGGATTGACTCGTATAATATTCTTTCATATAATCGATTCAATCCAATCATGATTTAATTCTTAATTCAATCTAGTTTGTCCATTTAATCCTTAACATTCTCGTAAGTTTGAATCAATTATATAAAGGGAATTTAACAAACACTTGTTATACTAATGTCAAAGACCATCTTAATCTAGTTTATAACGAACTAGTCTCATTTGTCACATAATGTAATAAAGCATGTGTATGCAGATCCATGTAAGGATCGGTTTGGAAGTGTGAACTTGTTCAACTAATAGGAGGTTGGTCGAACCGCCCTCGAACTGTCAGGCCAGCCCTTTAATGAATTGGTAGGTCAGTCTGATCGATTTACCTCCTAAAAAAGAAGATTTACCTTCTAAAAAAAAAAAGAGAAAGAAGATAGGTCATTAAGTTGAAAAAATAATAGTTGGATAATATCTATTAGATTATGGTATATTAAAATTACCTTATTTACAAAAATGAAGGATAATTTTTTAAAAATAATATTATCAAACTAATGATAAATGATTAATCATAAATTAATTATGTATTAATGATAAATCGAAAATTTAATTTAAGTTAATATAAGTTCTTTTTATAAAACTTATTAAATGTTAAGAACTTGAATATGAGGAAAAAATAAAATTTAAGAGGAAAAAAGTAAAAAAGTTAAAATCACAATAAGTTGGAAATTAATTAAAAAAAATTAGAAATTATTAATAAATTAGTACACTTTAAGAAAAAAAAAAAAAAGAAAGAAAAAGAATGTCACGTTATTAAAATTTATTAAAAAATTAAAAAATATTAAATATTAAATAAAAAACAGTTCAAAAGTTAACAGATCAATCATGATTTAACCATAATCCAGTCTGTGAACTAGTAATTTCAGACCAGTTCAAGATCCGATTGGCTCGACGTGCAGATCTATGTGTATGGTCAACCGACCTTCGAGTTGTCTGCGATGCGAGTATGTATCACCCCCTGGTTCTTACGAAGAAACAAAGTCGTCAACGCCTTTGCCGCTACCTCAGGTAATTCTATAATCCGTCTTTCCGGAGGGGAATACGGCAATTCATCGCATCTTCTTAGGCTTCGATTACTAAAATAATATTCTCTAACTGCCTCACATAACCTCAAGCATTAAAGAAATGTTAATGCTGTCCCCAAACGGATGTTTCGATTTTATCCATTCCATTCACAGCCAAACACCTAAATAATGAAAACGATATTGCAGACTTTGAGAAAAAAAAAATATCAGTATTAATATGTTACATATTTACACGGATGATAGGAAAATATTAGTGATATTTTTTTTTTATTAGTTATCATATATATTACAACTACAGAAGAAAATGGGATCAAACCTAATATATTACAATAACATATTGGTATTCACACTATTAAATTGAATAACTTTAACAATATAAATAATATTTAGAAACATGTTAGTGAAAATATATAACTTTTTTAAAATTACTCTTAATATTTTTACATACTTGTATAATACTAATCCGTTCCCATAGCGCGTAAGTATTACCGATGTTTTTCTCAATTTGTGCCACATATTTAAGTGTAAGCCTATTGAAACATCATGTTATTAGCAACAACAAATATACATGAAAAAAAAAAGGGTTAGACCTAGCATAAATGTGTGTTATAACAAGTGACAATTCCTATACTAATATTATATTATTTAGATACCTTATATTACATTACATTATATTATTTGGAAAAAAAAAAAAACAAGAAAAAATATTACATTATATTATCCTTGGTAATCATGGTGGAGGCACTTTTCGAGATTTATAATATATATGCTTTCACATGTTGCTACCTACATATTCTACGAATAGGAAACATGCCTCAAGAAGCAAGAATACTTTCGTGTCCACAAATAATGTTCTGCACCGATATAATTAACTTAAAACTAGTGGGAGACGTGACGAGGATGCTTTAACTGAAATATGCGTCTCTACAATGCTTCTCCTCGTTCATGCTCGTGAGATGTTGATCATGAATTGGCTCCTGCTTTCGACAAAATTAAGTTCTTCATGTAAGTGGCACGGTGCTCCCAAGTTACGTATTAAAATATGGATTTTTCTACACTCTCATCTTTTCTTTTTTTTTACAAAATTGATATCATCATTGATCTAATCTTTAATTTTATATTTATTAAATCTCAATTATTAAAATATTTTTAATGATTCAGATTCAATTGATAATAAATTAATCGTTAGATAATAAACATGTTTTTAATGATTCAAATTCAATTGATAATAAATTAATCGTTAAATAATAAACACGACAGATCTCATAAAAAAAATATAGACGAAACAGTATAACTTCCCTTAAAATATTAAGTAAAAATACCTTTTCCTGCACTTATTTTACTATGAGGTGTGAAATCAATATTAAAATCATGAGGACCCTTTTTTTTTTGTCAACACTTATTATCTAAACTATGTGAAAAAAATTAATTGAGGCCTTCATAATACGAATTTTTCTAGTTTTATCCATACTTTTTATAGGACCATTTAATCCTTAATCTCATAACTGATGTAATATTTATTAAATCCGAACCATCTATCCGATCTTATTTTTATTAGTTCAAATTCAATGAATATTATATTAATAATTGGATAAAGAGTTAGATCGATCTCATAAAAAAATATAGATAGTAAAATTATCTCTGTAATACTTGTGAAGTGGGTTTAGAAAAGACTCTTTTTTTTCCTATTATTTTGTTTTCTTATGGAATAAATAATCACAACATAGAAAACGTAAATATTTTCTTTTTAACTCTTAATAAATGTTTCCATCCCCATAACATGAGAGTTAATATAAAATGATTGACTAATTTGTAAGTTGTATGCGATAATGAATACTAGAGATGTTATGCTCATCTTGTAGATGTACGTGACATGTACGTTAACTTATTGGTAACATCATGAACGGGAAAAAAGTGCAAAAGAAGGGTCTACTTTGTCTATTATACACAACAGGATTTAAATTACGAGTATTGCTCAAGGTTGTAACGAAAAAGAAGATTCAAATTTAATCTATTTTATTAGGATATTAATATCATATCATTATATTACAACAATTTCAATTTTCAGATTCTAAGTTTAAATTGCCTTTTATTTATCCCTTTGTCTTCTACCGATACTTAAATAACTAGATGGTCATGTACTTAGTGTTCACATTCATCATGAATGTAGAGTTCGCTTGGCTAATATATATTAAAGTAAGTATTGCTATTCAAACTAATTATTTTTTCAATTTTTATACATATAGCGTTTGTTAATAAATATTAAAATATAAACTGCTATCGAAACAAATTATTTTTTTTTATACTAGATTTTTTGAAATTTAAACTACTACCTTGAAAAAGAAAAACACGACATGTATGATAGTTATTAGTGTATTAGAAAAATAACAAAAATTGATGATGGGTACTCACAGTTACTTACTAGCATAAATCATGCTATAAATAATCACCACTGTCCACTAAGGCTATGTTTGGGAAGAGAGAAGAAATTAGGAGGGAAAGAAAGTGAGAGGAATGAATTTGGAAGGAAAAAATAATATGTTCTCTTGTTTGTGTAAAGAAGAAAAGAAAAAAAAGGGAAAATCAATAATATAAATTTTTATTATAATAAAATATCATAAATCCCTAAAATATTAAAATCTACTTTTATTTTAAGAATAAGATTATAAATTTAATTAAATTCCCTCCAATTCTCTTGAAGCTAATGATTTTTGTGGGCTCAAAAAAAAAAATTTTCCCCTTAAAATTCATCCCCTTTCCCTCCCCTTCTTTTTCCAAGCAAAAAAAAAAAAAAAAACTTTAAAATTGTCAATTTCCACTCCCTTCCATTCCTTCCCTCAATCCAAACACAATGTAATTGCTCCTTCTGGGCTACGGACTAACACGATATCTCTTTCGGCGCTCTATTGGTGGGTCCTCCGTCAGCAATGGAATTTTCTAGAAAATGTCAAATCTTCTCTCGGTGCCCATCGTCGCTCTAACCGGAAAACATGCTAATCATACATTAGGTACGCCTATGTCGAATAAAGTAGGATTTAGTAATTAAATACTTAATTAAAGAATCTATTCTCCGGTTAGATGGAAGAGAAACGTTTTTTTCTTTTATTTTAATTAATAATTACAATGAAAAAGGTATCTCGTCATACTATTGAGATATGAGTGTTTTAAAGGCAAAAAAAAAAAAAAAGTTAATAAGGTCTCAAAGCACATAATGAAATGTTAAATAAAAAAAAAAAACCTATATTATTTTATTCTTTTTTATAAGAAAATGTCTAACCAATATTAAAAAGTATTAAAACTATTCCTCTTAAATGTACTCTTAAGCCATTTAGTATCCTCTATTCATCTTTTTCTTTTTCTTCTATACTCCACCACATTGACCTGATTATAGAACTTTCCCCAGACACTGAATTTTAGTTTAGGTGATGATTCCAAATGGCATTATCATTATGTTTGTATCGAGAGAATAAACTTAAGAGAGTTTTTCTTTATTTTTTTGAAAAGGATGAACAAAAGGAGGAGAACGAATTCCCAATAATAAGTTTTCTCTGAATCCACAAAAAATATTTTCTCTGCGCACCAAAAAATTATGAGAAAAAGTATTTTTAAAGGGACCCTAAAAAATCCAAAACGTGAGGGAGGAAAAAATCTGCATATTTTAAACACGTTGTGTCACAGCATTTCAATAAGACTAAAAAAAATAATTGATTTTTCCGGTCAATATTTGTTCATTTCGATTTTAAGAATTTTTTTATTTTCTTTCCTTAAATTATTTCGCCATTATTTCTTTCTTTTATTCCAAAAATAAAAAATAAAACTCAAATTTATTAAGATAGAGAAAATTTAGTATAAAAGAAAACTATATCATTAAGGTACACCAAACTTGCAATCTTAATTTCATATTGCAATCAAAACCTGACCGAAATTTAGAATCAAACACAATGTTACAATGTTATTTCGATAAGAAAAAGGAAGGTCCTGAAATTTCCAATTATCCAACGTACCCGACCCGACCCAAGACAATCCAACGTTGCTGGGCACCTCATGAATGAGATTACGACAATAGGAATAATTCAATTCAATCTTTTCATATATTAGTTGGTCTGCAATTTTTTTTAATAAAAAAATTGATTGTTTCATTTCTTTTGCTTCAAAAGCATAGCCCGGAGCTCGGCCACATCGATCTCCTCAGCACGGTTCTCGGGTCTGTAGCAGCCAGTTTTCGGGTCGGGTACCCATGAGACCTTGCTTGGGGGCATATTGGCAACCTTCTCTTCCCCTGTTTTCTTCGCCATCACGGCGCTTCTTGCCCCTCCTGATTTCGAAACGCTCGATGCAACACCTTGTGACGCTGCCGCGTAACCGCGCCTGCATAGCCATAAATTCACCCGTTAAGTGATCATCCTATTATTATCTAATAAAAAGGAAAAAAATACACTCGAATAATTTTTCATTTTCTTAAGAAAGGAGAAATTGTAAAAGAATGGAATTTTCGGGCTACTCAATATAAGAATCCAATTTTTTAAAACTAAATTATGCATCTTTGATTCGGTTCTGTCCTTCATTTCGTTAAAAAGAACATGAATGGAAAACTTTCCACTTTTATGATCAGAAAACATAGAACTTTCCAAAAAGATAACGTAAGACCGGTCATGTTTCTAGAAAGGTGAGATTTCGTGGAAAAAATGGAGATTTGGACACCGAAAGCCAAAGACTTCTACGTAACATTGACGGAACCGTCTGACGTTACAGAAAAGCTTCAAAGCGAGCAATACCTGGATACGGCGTTGGAAAGGACAGCAGAGAAAAGCTTGACGTTAGAGAGTGAGCGAGCCATTTGTCAAATATTATTAGTAATTTCAACACAGAAAACCAAAATCAAATAATGTTTTCAAATCGCTGCTGAAGAACAGAAGAACAACAAAGCTTCAAGCTTCCTTTACTTCTTTTTCCCACAGAAGCGTGAAGAATCGACTCTTTCTGGGTCTCTGAATCTCCCTCTCTCTCTCTCTCTCTCTCTCTCTCTCTCTTTCAATAATGCGAAGATGGGTGCAAGAGAGAGAAAGGTACAATGTTTATATAGAGGTGAGGAGGAATGAGAAACGAAGCCGCGTCAAAGGAAAGGGAAGAGAGATTTCAGGGTTTTCCTTTTTGATTTGTATTGTTTTTTCGGGGCCCCGTCAAAGTGGGGATCTGGGCGTTTGATTGGTCCTATTAGGGTTTGCCACTTGTATTTACAGGTGGATTTTTAAGGAGCCGTTTACGTTTTTTCCTTATTTGGGGCAAATATAATTTATAACAATTTGCGTGAAGTCGGTACCTTATGGCTGGAATAAACTGAATTTTTTTTTTCCCTTATTCAAAAAGGTTGAATTTTCAATTCCCATGTGGAAAATAAAGTATTTTGGATTTTTGCTTCATATTTATAGGGTTAGGCTTACTGATAAGCGATCTTTCTCTATACATGTATATACATATTATATATATATATTTATACATACACACACATATGTATATATTTTAATATCTATATTATTTAAACCAGAAAGCCACTAATTATTTATATAACTACCGATGACTACTATTCATCTTTATTTTATATTAAAAAAATTAAATTTAAAATAGTTATTTGTTATTTGTTAATCCGTAAAACCAGCTAACTTTGTAAGTACACTTACAAAACTGTTTTTATCTCTTTAACAGCTGGTCCACGTTTAAAAAACCGGCTCCTCCACATTCACATTTTCAGCAACTATTACTCTCTTTCTATTTTCCAAAAAAAAAAAAAAGCCCACTTTTCATTTTCCACTCATGGAAGTTTCACATTCGGAATGTATATTTCATAGGAATTCTCCACTCACACTTTCTCTTTCTCTGTAATCCGTCGGCCATCCCATATGCAATTATATGTACGTAGATTTCAATCTTCCTCCTAATTTTTACTTGATCATCTTTTCTATATTTGTATTAATAATCTTTATTGGTTTTAGTTTGCATTTTTTTTTTGCACAATCTTTGTTTTCTATTTTGGGAATCTCATGTAAAAAGTTAATATATTATTGTTCGTAAAAAAATTTGACAAGAAAGTAAAATTGAGACATTTAAAAAATATTATTTGTATAATCATTTCTTTAATTTTGGTGATGTTGGTTCGTTTAATTTTGACACACGTGATGCAGGTGCATGCTATTAGTATATTATTAAGAGTTTTTATTTTGATAGGATCGGTCCAAACCTTTATCACACTATTGATTTAATATATATCAAATTTGAATCAATTTAATAGTTTAGATTTAATAGATGTTAAATCAAAAGTAGTTACAAAACTAGTCTCGTAAGAAACATAGACAGGATGATAAAAAAATCCTATTAAGAGATATAAGTTTATTTGATCTACATATATTCTATAGTTTTAATTTTTTTTATGTGCACTCACTTTTTCCACGGTTCATGTTTAACTACCTTTTTTATACTTAGTTTTGCTTTTAACGTTTCTCTCCCACATTCTTTCTAGGTTCAACAGGACCATATCATATTTGAAATTGTTTAATTCAAACTCTTAATGAAGTAAAACACTTTAAATTGTTCAGTCGTTTAAGTATCTAAATCGAACTGTTTTAAGTAATGTTATCAAACTTAGATTGAAGGGTTGGCTTGAGAATGAAAAGAGATTAAGAATCAAGAGAGTTAACTGGAGTTAAATCGAAATCAATAAAAATATTACCATATAATTTATATTTATTTATAAAGTAACGAAAATTAGCTACATTTTTTAAAATTGAAATTAACTACATCTTTAAGAATTGAAAATTAAAAGCTTTTTATCATTTATTTTTTGTTTTTCTTTAATCTACATTTATTTTTTTAGTAAACTAAAGCATTTTTTAAAAAATATAAGAGAAACTAATATATTTTAACCTCGAAAAAGATCGATAGATTCTTATAGAAATCAAATTAAATTAGTCGGGTCAACTAATTGAATAGGTGTCACTGCTAACGAGGATTAAATGAATGACTCAAATCAGTTTTATAAAAAGATTAGGTCCAACTAGGTTGGACTAAGAGGATTAACCTAGTTTTGATAACACTGGTTTTAAGTATTATTATGTTATATTTAGTTTAGTTTAAACTGTTTTTAAAGAATACCTTATTAAAATTAACAAATTAATTGTTGCCGAAGTCTTTAACCAAACATCAATGTCTAAATTGAGAAATATTAAGCACAACTTAAAGTCATACAATACTATATCATGGTGATATAGGCCATTTCACATGATATTGAAGGTGCGCATTTGTTTAAGAGTTAGAGAGACAACTATTAAGTAAGGAAAATGAATAGATTGTTGTGGCTAAAAATGATAAGAGAGACATAAAAAGCAAAACGAAAACGGAATTATGTTGAAATATCAATAAAGTTTAAAGTTAAGAAATATGACTTTTTATTTTCATCTTTTAATAAGAAGTGGTTTGGTTTATGTCTAAGCAATTTGATTCAATCCAACCCCTTAAATGAAATAGCAAACCATTGGTGGACCTAATGGAAATATAAAAAGTGCATTTTTTTAGCTTATTTCAGTTTTGACTAAGTTTGGTTTGCATTTGGTGAGCAACCCTTTCATTTTCATTATTCGCTAATTCCCAACATCATATTCTTATTAATAGAAAAAAACCTACGGTCTCAAACTTCTTGTTCGAGGATTGTCCTTAAACAATCACATTCAAGCATCTAACAAGAAAGTAATATTTATCTATAAAATTTTGTTTAATTAATGCAAGTGTTCACATATAATTGGCAAACGAGTTTTTCTTTTCTTTTTTTGAAACAGCAAATATTTAATAGAAAAGACTCTCTAGTGACCAAGATGGCAGCAACTTCCATAAACATGGAACTTTCTTTTAACGTATGTATTTATCTCTCTCTCTCTCTCTCCATTTTCTTTACTTACTCATTAACTATATAGACCATTCTTATTCGCTACTCATAAAATTCTAAGGTAAGCAAACGCCACGACAACCGCTATTGCTAGGCAATAGGTTTGCGTCTAATCTGCTTTTATTTTGCTTGAAAACTTATATTTATTCCCTAAACACTCTTCACTCTTTTTTTCATTTGAGCATCCACATAAGAATAAGGAATCAGGAAGAATTATACAAAAAGTATCAACATTTTAGAGACAAATAAAAAATCACCGTTTTGATAAACAATTAAAATAAGTGATCTTTGTTATGACACCATTAACTCTAACTAACCTAGTAATAATTCACCATATAGTACTTACATGGATAATTAATAATAAATAAATTGAAAAAATAAAAATATATAATTATAAAAAAATATAAAGAAAATAAAAATAAAATATTAACAAGATTTGTGTAATAATATAATTTATTATAGAATTAAGAAAAATATATAAAAAGAAAAAAATAATTTTTATTTTTATTTTTATGATTTTTAAAATTTTCTTTATATTTTTAATAATTTTATATGTTTTTTTTTCATTTATCTATTATTTAATTATCCATATAAGACTCAATGTGGCAAATAACTGCAATGTTAGCAAGAATTAAACATCAACAAGAGTTAACCATGTTTTACTAGCTATCTTCTATTTTAATAAATTATTAAAACGTTAATTTTTTATTTAAATTTTTTTGAAACGTTGATATCTTTCCCTATAATTCCTTATAAAATCACGACCGTTCATTTTGATTGTGATTTTGAAATCTAATTGAAAGGCTAAAAGCCCTTTATTTTATAGCAGAAACGGAGGANAATAATTTTATATGTTTTTTTTTTCATTTATCTATTATTTAATTATCCATATAAGACTCAATGTGGCAAATAACTGCAATGTTAGCAAGAATTAAACATCAACAAGAGTTAACCATGTTTTACTAGCTATCTTCTATTTTAATAAATTATTAAAACGTTAATTTTTTATTTAAATTTTTTTGAAACGTTGATATCTTTCCCTATAATTCCTTATAAAATCACGACCGTTCATTTTGATTGTGATTTTGAAATCTAATTGAAAGGCTAAAAGCCCTTTATTTTATAGCAGAAACGGAGGAGGAGGAGAAGGAGATGGGGAGAAATAACTACATCCAGTAAAAGGAAATTTTGTTTTGTGTCGATGATGGTCACCAGACAGCTTTATCAGTTGACAAGAATACAATTAAAACCGAGTGTGAAATATATAGGTCTAGGAAACATAGAGTAGAAAATGAAATTTTTTAAGAAAGCTGTCATTGACATCGCAAATATAAGAAATGAATGTCTTATTTGAACAAAATTAGAAGAAAAAGAAATTTAGCGAGATCGTGGCCTTTTCTTTTTGCCGGTAAAGTTGTGGACTGTATCAAATAATGAATATTTCGAATTTTGAAATTAACTATATATAGATCCAATACTGCATTTTCTAGATCATATTTGTGGCTTCCGAGAAAAGAAAGAATTTTAAGATACGAGGGACGGAATCATCGCGCATCTTTTTTTTTTAATTTTTCTGTCAGAACTGATATCGAAAAAGAATCGCCAACCTATAAAGAGGCAAGTCAGTGATTGAGATTCGGCAACCTTATTTGTTATTTCGTACTTACTAAATTAAGTGGAACTGAATTTTTTTTTTTTTTTTGTTTTTTTACATCACTTGCTAAGATTGTTGGGAATATAAATCTTTATTTCATTGCGTAATTCATGCAAATGATTTTCTTATTTTTTTTTTCCTAACGTATACTTTTGAGCCCTTTGTTTAAAAAATAATAATATCAATATATATTCAGCCATGTTTTTAGTAAATGCTCTAAACGTAACTGAATTAATTGTTACAAATCTAGCTTCTTGTTTTCTTCCCCAAATCATCTTGGTTATTAGTATATCATTAAGTACTTTCCAGTAAAATTTAAAGCACAGATTTACATTTATTGCCTTTTCAAGATGGATTTTGCATTAATGTGTTAGGACCAAACCATAACAATAACATAGAAGTAACTCTCAAAGTTATATATATATATATAATTTGAGTCCAATCTATTGTCAAATATATTAAATATTCCCTCTATCCTTGATAGATGATAATTTCTAATTGGATTCTAATAACTAATCAATAAAAAATATTATTAAAAATTTATAATTAGATAATATAATTAAAATATTAAAAATGAGAAAGTTTAAAGAAAAATTAGGCAAAACAATCCACTCCACCTTCTTCTTTATGGCCATGAGCAAACCATCTTAAGGGCAGGGGTAGGAGGTAGCTGGTTACCCCGTGAACATAGGATGGTGGATGCCACTTATCAATATTTATGAAGGAAAAAAAAATTAATTTTTTTTTTTAACAAATAGGTTTAAGTTGCATTTGCATAACCTAGTTATTTCATAACTAGATTTTAGTTTGCTCTTTTTTTTTTTTTTTTCAAGAGCAATGTATAACGACTCGATTATAGTGACCTACATCTTCTTTGTGGCCTTGGTTGTCATTAGCCTAAAGGTGGTTGACCATAACATCAAAGAAGTGGTTTTTCTTTTTCTAAATTTTATCATTCTTTTCATTTTTTTTTTGTTTTTAAAATTTATTTTTAATTATATTATTTAAACATCTTTAATAATAATGTTACATTATTAAATTAATTATATTGATTAGAGAGAAGTTAACACCTATTAAAGATTGGGGAGAATCTACGATCCTGTTCTCTATTTTCATAAGACTAGTCCAATCACTAATACCATAATTGATTTACAATCCTTTAAATCTAGACCAATAATTCATATTCAACTTAATAGTCCAAATCTAAAGGAATGTAAATTAAGGATAAGATGAAAGGTTATATTGATAGCATTAAAAAAATAAGAACAGAATTGTTAAAAAAATCCTAAAAATGGATAAAATATTTAATAGATATAATGGAAATATTTTCTTTTTATAAGTATAGGAAAACCACAACTACTCAAATTAAAGAAAAAAAATTAAGGATTTTAATAATATAATAGATAAAGATTAATAGCGACTGACTAATGTAAAGACAACATAATGGGATATAAAGCTAGTCAGGGTTTACCCAAAACATATGTCATGGGAGTCGTCTATATATATATATACAATAAACACGAGTAAGAATGAGCATAGTTTGATTTGGTTAATTTTTCCCACGAAACCGAACTAAACCGTAAAATTATCATTTGGCTCTTAATAATTGTAAACCATACTGTACAATTCGGATTAGAAATTTTCTCAAACCATAAAATTATAGTTTAGTTCGGTTTGATTACAAGTTGAATCATATTTTATGGTCTAAGAAAATATATTCATATAATATGTGATCATATACGAATATTATGGATTCATTTAATAATAATAAGTAATGATATTATATTAAAAGTTGATGAAATCAATATTCATCCTACCGAAAAATTGCAAATGCCTAATGGTAGTTAATTTTATTTATAAAAGTAATGTATAGTATAAATTTTGAATCAACTTATATATATAATTTATAAATTAAGGTAATATTAAAAGTTCAATATATAAATGCATTTTAGTAAATGTAAACTTAAAATTTTTTTAAATACTATGTACAATAAAAGAAATTATTTAATTATAAGTAAAATAGTACTGTTTTTTTTTTTCGAAACGTTTTGATTCGATTTAATAAATTATCAAATCATAAATTAATGACATCTAATCCAAACCATAAACTAATGATTTAGTTTTGGTTAGGTTCGAAAACTTTATAAACCGAAAATTGTAATAAAAACTATATTTTTAATTTGATTTAATTTAACTTATCGACCGATTTGATTTGCCACTACATGAATGGTTTCATGTTTGGGCATATGACCCGTGACCCTTGTTAACAATCGATTCGTTGTCATGACGTTGGGTCAACGTGACACGATTTCGATCCTGATGGACTCATTAAAACGATAACGACCTATTTACAACAATAAAAGGGTCAAGAAAACACGTTGATAACATGAGCCAGTCAAATGGGTTCGACATGTAATTTAATTCTTAATCATCTGTATCGAAATTTCAATTCATGACATGATCAACGTGTTTAGAATAACTACAATCACTTCGGATGAATGCGCAAATTAACGCCTCTAGCGTGTCTGATCAGTAGATATGATATTTATGGATAACTGTTCAATGCTTTTCGCACGTGCAGTACAATTTTATCATAATTAACATAACGTCATTAAAAATTATATATTGCATAAATGATGTAATGATAATTATAAGCAAATGGAAAATGATAAATAATTTGCAACCTTTTTATTTTTAGGTTATCGAGAGAGAATAAAACTAATGTTATCTCAAACCTAATTCGGTGATAAATCTGAACAAGTAAAAAGAGTTGAAGGTCAAGAAGTCAAACCGGATTCCACTGAGAATTGAGTCGGGGTTAATAAATATAAAAATAGTTCATATTTTAATTTAGAAAAAAAAAATTAGAAACATGTACTTATATTAAACTATAAGTTCAAAAAAATTAAAATTAAGTATTTATAAATAAAATGAAATATATATATATATATATCACTGCTTATATAATTGATAAATTAATATTAAGGACTGATGTAATATCTACAAGTCAATAACGAAAAGAAACTTATCTTCATGAATATTGGGAACCCATTTATTTTGCAAGTTGCAACAATTCGTAGTTGATTAGGATAGATAATTTAATGCTTGGTCGGTATATCAATAAGAAGCATTAAAGTTAGACAAGTGATGAAATGACCTCAAGAATACTTACATGACCCTAGTCCCACATTGCTTAATTGAAAATTTTTCCTTGAGTGGTTGCCTGATAAACGTAGGTTTGCTCAATCCTTTTTTCCATCTCTAGCCTCCTTGTTTATGGACTGTGCGAACTTGAAGGTGTAAGTATTAGATGCTTGGGCAATGTTAGAGTGGTTTATATATATATATATATATGTATTTTATGTGGCTGGGTTGATCAGTTTTTAGAGTAAACTGTATTCGGTTTGCTGATGTAGAATTGGGCACTATTAACTTGGTTCTTTGATGATTGAATTGTAATAGTGGTCGGTTCATGATTGAACAGTGACCGAATCGTAATAATGGTCGGTTCATGATTGAACCAGATCAATTGGCTAGTCTGGTCTTAGCAACACTAAATAAAACACCTATTTTCGAATAGCAAGTATTAATAAGGCAATTATATTCCTTCTTTACAAGAAGAAATTATTAGCTTGCATCAAGCAGTATGTGATGATACATTGTTACTCAAAGTAAAATTCCTCACATAAATTTTACACCCTTGCTAAAATTTCTCACTACAAGTTACATGTTATTAGCTATATATTACCCCCACCAACATATCACATTCATACCATTGTCATCATATCTATATCACCATAATCACTACTATTGTTGCCATCATATTTCTATGAACTCTTGCTATCAGCATTATTGACTAATATTAAATCAAGCCTCGTCCACCTTTACATAACCAATACCATACACTATAACACATTATCATTACCATACCATTATTATCCATAGCTTTAACTTCACAATACCATCATCGCTACATTTAGACATCCATTGCTTGTATAAAACGACTATAGCTCCTACACCATCCCAACCACTATTATCGCTATCATTATTGCTATAACAATACCATCACCAACTCCACCAATCATTTTCAACTACTACATTATTGCCACCACTATTACCATTGAGTTACTATTACCTTAACCATAATCGTTGCCATCTTCACATCTCTATCACCGCCATCTATAGATCACCATCACCTTTATAGAACTACCACTACTATTACATCACTATGCTATTGTTGTCATCTAAATTTAGTCGGTAGAGATACTTTGTCTTATGCCTTGTAATCAAGCTTATATCTACAACTAAAGAATATGGTTAATGATCAACAGGAGATTGTCTAGTATACCTTATGCCTAAGTTAATAATTGTAAGATTGAGAATGCAAGAAAGCAAGAGGGTTTATGTATATGTGCCTAAAATATCTTACTTGAGGGATTTGATCCCTTTTATATGATTTAGTGAAGGAATATGGCTAACTTTGTGTGAGCCCATAGTTTTACATAGTTATTTCAAGTTAGTAATTTAAGATATATGAAAAAATAGGTCGATCGACACAATATTTCACTTGTAAATCCTACGAGTTAAACGATGACATGCTATGAGTCCAGAATAAAGAAATATAATAAAATAATATTATTATAGTTAAAAATAGATAATTTTACTAAATTATATTATATTATAAATTGTCCATTGTAAACGTGCATTTTAGATAATGGAAATTAACTAAATTTTAGAAATAAATTATTTGGATACTAAAATTATAAAATAACATATCAAAATAGTAAGTCTACCTTGGCTATAATTATTATATATAATATATACCTAAAAATACTGAAAATACTTGAAATTTCATATAATTAACTAAACATTAACAAGAAAAGTAATAAAAAATTAGAAATTTTTTTTAAACCACTAGAATCAAGATGGAATTGGTGTGGTACATGCCTGGACAGTTGTGATCATGGGAAAATTTCACCAAGACACTTAGTAAGTTAAGGAATTAAGAATATTTAAGCAAAAACTAAGAGAGAGAAATCATTTTTACACTATAAACTTTGGAATCATCACTCATTTCTCTTTAGAGTATTAAAAGGTTCTTAACAAAGCTAGAAAAAAATCTAGGACATGGAAAAACAAAGAAGAAATTTCTAGAAAAATTATATGAAGTGAAATTATGCAACCGAGCAATAATCTAGAGCATGGGTTTACCACATTACTAGAAGAGAACCACCACCACTGGTTTACATGTACTTTTAAGTAAAAATATCATATTGTAAAAATTTAAAGTGAATTTCAAACTTCCTTAAGAAATCATGTGAAACCGATCAATTTTTAAACTGGTTTTAAATAATCATATTATTGTTTTGAAATCAAAAAATTTCTGAAACTTCCCTATACTACATATATGGATCTTATGAAAAGTTTTCAGCCAAAAATATTTTCCATAATTTTTAGTAATTTTTTAGCCTCTAAATTTGATAAAAAAAAATGCTATTTTTAGATATTTTGTGTAATTAAATCTAAAGAAACCTATTTATACCAATTATGGAGCTCATTAGTATTATATATTACTAGGGCAAGTGATTTGGAGTTAGTTAGATTGAACATAAGTTGACATATGCACAAACCATTGATCATGGCTTACATACATTAAGGTGAAGATATGAGGATTTGATAATTTAGTAATATAGTGATTGAGGATATAATAAATCTATTGTATGATCATATTGTATTATGTTTGTTACCTATAATATGATGTCAGAGTGAGTCGCTTTAAGCAAACTTGTACATTTTAACTGTTTATAGAGTTCTTCAAATGGTTGATTTGGTAAAGTGACTTAAAATCCGAGTACATATGCTTAATCAGAAGGATAACTAGTGTAGGGACCTTAAACATAACTACGTCAAAGTCTTGGTTGGGATGATGTTTCATAAAAGAAGCATGGTTAGGATGACTTTAGAAACGTGCTTAGAAGGTTGGTGGATGGAAAGACTTTAACTCTAAATATATTGGAGCCTCATTTAAAGAGTTGTTTAGATGATTGCCATTGATTTTAGAGACTTGACTTGAGTGTTGACTGATTTAAAAGGATTGAATGAAATCACTTAAGAGACATCTTCAAAGGGTTGGTTTGTTAAAAAGGAATATGATCTTTAGGAAAGTTGGATATAAGAAAAACTTAACTATACCCCATTATAGACTTGTTTAGGAAGTATTTAGTAAAGGAAATGTGGTCAGAATAGCTTTAGAACTTGATTTGAGATTTGGTTTATGTGAAATGTTCAGTAAAAATGACTTTAAAGTTTAGTTAAGAGAGTTGGTTGGAGTAAATGTATTATAGAACACTAGGCTAAACTCAAGATGGGGTAAATTGAGTTTTAAGAACATATTGTAATTCTTTTCGAAATTAAGCACTAAAAGTAATAATGAGCATAATCAAGATAATAATAAAACAATAATAAGTGTAGAAATTAAAAGAGATAAGGATAAAGAAGATCGAGCTTAGATTTAACGTGAAGTTCGGACCGCCTCTTACTCTCCACGGATATACAATGCCTCTAACCAAAAACTTCACACCACTTTATTGATTTCTTAATCCAAACTCTAAGAGCTATATGTAAGCCCCACAACCAGCTACTCGAGGTTCCGATCGGTTGGAGGATTCGATTGAGCCTAAATTATAAAATAAAGTTAGAAATATTAATAAAAATGTTCCCCGTAAGTTTGAATTTAGGAAAATAAGTAATAAAATAAAAGAATATAAAATTTTCAAATTTTAAGTATATAACTCGTTATTTATCGAAAATGCGTAAAAATGCATTTCATTAATTAACGAATCGTTAGAAATAAATTATATGTATACTAAAAATCATAGAATGGCCTAAATAATATTTAGAAATATTTTTTTGTATTATATATGAATTTACATGTAGGTAAAAATACGCGTAATTACTTAAAATACGTGAAATGTGTTAAAATAATACTAAATAATTAAAGAAAATTCATAATTAATTAAGGAAAAATCAAGAAAAATATAGAAAAACGAGGAAAAGTCCAAAAGTAGGGCGTAGCAATTTGAAAATTAAAGAAGGAAATTAACCAATTAAATTTAGCCAAATAGAGAGTCGAAAAGAAGGAGAGATAAGGTAATTGTCAAATCAATTTAATACATAATAATTTCCCTAAAGCTCTATAAATATCCCAAATTTTTTAGAAGCTCATTTGATCAATTTGAAACCCTAGAAAATTAGAGAGAGAAGCGAAATTGAGAGTAAATTAGGGTTTTACAAAAATTTAGCAAAAATCTGTACAGTTGTGGATTGTAAAGAGAACCTAAACCTGACGAGCAGTAGGGAATGGACAGCCACCACCACTACACGATGGTGGCAGTGGCCAGGTAGGCCAACACACCCATGGCCACCGATGGTGGCTGAAGCTACCCAAATCGGTGAGTTCAATTTCTAGTCTGATTTTGTATAATTTTGTAAAAATAATAAATATTTTTAGAAAATTATGAATTTTGTTATTCTGAAATATTTTAGTACGTAGTTTTTAGAAAAAAATATTATTTTGATGAAAATATGTTCTATGGTATATAGTTCTTAAGAAATCATACAATACCGAATATGTTTTGGTTTAGAAATAAATAATCTTAGAAGTGTAGTTTTGAGCTCAAAATTTTTATATAGACTACTTAGATGATATATAATAGTGCCAAAAAAATCGTTTTCAAAAATTAATTTTCTAAATTTTTAGATCTTAAAATGAGGCATAAAATGGATAATTTAGGGTTAATTAAGTAATTAAATAGTTAATTATTGATTTAGTGAATAATTATATGTTTTAAGATGTTGAAATTTGATGAAGTATGATACTTGCAGTATTTAGGGTATTAGATGTAATTATTAGGCTAATTATGTAGTAAATAAGTAATAAGGAAAAATAGTAAATTTTAAGTTAATTTTATAAATTAGGGTAATTAGGTGTAAAATTTTATTTAGAATGAATTTAGGCATTTTGAAACAATAATTGATATTGAGAGATGGTAATTAGAGTGATAGAAATATTATATGTGTATTATGTACATAATAAGTAATAGTACATAATATGCAATTATTGAAAATATAATAAATAGAAGATATTAGGATAAAAATTAATATTATATAAATAATAAGGATATATAATAAATCTAATAGAGAACTCAAATTTATGTAATTATATAAAAAATGTAAAAATTTCTCACATCAGGAATAAATTCAATACATTAATAAGAATTTAATTGTATTGAGTGGAATTAAATACTGACTAAGGGTAATTATAGTATTTAGGATATCTGGAAGTAATGTGATTAATTTCACATTATGAGTTGAAATGGGTTTCTAGAATTCGGGTATAAAACAGTACTTAGAAATCGAATTAAAACCTAATTTAGAAATCGATGTGAAAATTGAACCCAAACCTAGCCTCAAACTCAGAATAATTGTAAAAGATTTGAGAACCTAGATAACTGAACATATTAAACCCTAAACAAAAGATAACAATAAGTGTTATAGGATAAAACCAATCTATAATAATTATATGAAAAACTAAAACCACGTTTGTGTTATAAGGTTGATCGGCGATGACTTGAGCGAGTTGGGTCTCGAGTGAGTAAGCGAAGAGTCGAGGTAAGTTGGGATTAATACGTTATTGTTTTTTGGAGGCTTGAGATTATACTGAGTTATGCTTGTGAGATAGTTGATCATGTATATGTGCTTGATTATGAATAATGTTATGATTCTGTTTGGTGTTCTAGCTTGTATTGTATGAAGTGATCAATCACCCTAAATTGAACTTAACAAAGATATGACTTGCAAACATAAATCGAACTTGCATGACAACCCATTAGGAGAAACCTAGGATTCTCCGGCCAAATACCGACCCTTTCGAAAGAGACAGTGCTGGATAACATACTGAGCCCCTTTTTCATCCTTAGTCGAACTAAGTGATAGGTGAGGAGGTTATAGCAAGGGTGAAGTCAATGGTTCGAAGGTAATTGCAAGAGGAGCAATGTCTCTATTACACAAGCCTGGGTTTGGTAATGAGCTATCACATTAATGGTAACTTCTCAACCCGGATTAGAGCAAGCGCAATTTCTCTAATCTCATGACAAGCCGGACAACGTCATGCGATGGCATTTGCTTGAACATGCATTACACCTAATAAGTTAGTTGATAACCTTATTTATGTTTGTGGTATAGTTTTAAGTCCTCTATTTTAACTTACTGAGTTATGGTTGCACACATCCCTATAGACGTCGTTATAGGTGCTAGCCAAGAAGCGACTTACAACTACTCTGAAACCAGCAACTGTTGGATCTTGGGGAGTGAGAAAAAACATTTGAAGAACAGATATATATTTTTAAGGTTTAAGCTCTTATCTTAGAATTTTTTATTTCTGAATAATATATTAACTAGGAAATATATTACAGTGAAACGTTGTAAACGTTAATTGTAATAACTAAATTCTAGTGTGTATATATATATATATATATATATTCTTGTTTTCTTAGGTAAATGATTTATTTAAATTACAAACTGTTTACTTCAAAGCTGGTCAGTCGTTGACGCCTTGTATAGATCGGGTCTAAGATAGCGATTATAAAGCCAACTTCTATCTTAGAATGGTTTACACAGCGAGGTTGTTACGATTCTGTTGCTTCGGGGCGTAACACTATACAAATACAAACTTGATTATACAAGTTTCATACTTACAACTCTTAACACAAATCATAATCTCAACTTACAATACAAAACTTAATTTCCAGGATTATTAGTGTGATGCTTTTAACTCTCAATACTTAGCAAGTAATAGCATACAAGCATTATACTTCAAGTCTCTCTAAATATTAGCAAATTATGGTACAAAAGATAATGGGAATAATAGACAATAAGAATACAAAAGAATGTTGAAATATTATAGTAAATGATCAACTCTCTCTTGTTCTTAGTTAGGTTATTGAGCATTTATATCATCCCATTCAACTCTTTCCATGATATTGCATTCAATGCTCTAATAGCTAGTTGAAACAAGCTTACCAGCATGTCCGTACCTTACTCTTACCGACATGACAATAAGTAAATGTATTACCGGCATAAACACCAATAAGTGTATTGGCATGCCGGCTCTTTAAGGTCAAAGAGCTTTTCTTTGTATTATTTAAAGCTTTACACCGTCAACCTGGTTCTTCCTTACACTGTTAGCCTGGTAGGCTAAGTATTATCTGAAATCATTTTGAACACACAATGAATAAATATACTTGGTAATCCAACTTCAAGATCATTTGATCACCACTCAAAAGATTAAATCCCTTGCAAAGTTAATCGGCAAATTTAATTATTAAGCAAGTTAATTGATCTTATTCAATTAACTCAATATAGTCAAATAAAACTTAGTTTAATCATTCACTTTTGTTTTGTTCTCATTAAAATCAATTAGTGAACCTTTGGTTCAACAATCTTCCCTTTTTTTATAAGGATAAAACTCTTATATACTTAAGAGCTCCTTCTCAATTTAGTACTTGATTTCAAGATTTTTCTCATTTGAGTAAGTTTAAACAAACGCTTGCAAAAAGGGAGTATTGAAATGATAAAGAACCAAGTTTCACTTCTTAATAACTTTACATAAAGAATATATAATCTTTCAAAGAATCAAGGATATGCCAAAGTTATAAAATCAATATCATTTTTTGAGTAACTATTATGAATTCAACTTAATACACTTTTTGATACTTTAATAACTTAAATATTTCTCCGCCCTTGGTCTCATAAAAAAGAAGAGTATTTGAAGATGGAAGAGGATTCAAGTCAAAATGTCGATATGATCCCAGCTTAAGACTTAGGATATACTCTCTACAAAAGTAAAATTAAAGAAGCTAAAAACCACGGTAAATTAGATCTTCATAATGAATTTATCAAGATTAGCTCATACCACACCAAATGTTTAAAAACATGAGCCAACCATGAGAAGTGTAATAATTCCATGAGATATATAAACCATAAGTAGTAAGTAATATAGACAAGTAACAAAAGCCAAGATAATGGCTAAGGCAAGACAATAGAAAGTAACAATAGTGGTGGCCAATGGCAAAGTTCATAATATAAGATAAACACAATGAAGAGCATATACAAAATAAATTGGAAGTTGGCAATTCATGTGATTGGTAGATCATTATCTTGAGCTAGAGGAGGAGATAGGCAAGATGGGCAGTGATAGTTCATTTGGAAGTGACTATAGTTCATTAAGGTAGTGTCGTGATGGTGGATAGGGGTTTGGTAGAGAGAGAAAGTCACGTGAGAGAGAAGAAGAAAGTGTGATTTGAAGAAGCAAGGGGATTGGTGAGAGATTGTGTGGGTTTAGAGATGATTGATGAGAGAAAATTATGATTTTAAAGGTTTAGAGATAGCGGATTAAAGAGAGAGAATGATTCTAGGGTTTGGGAGAAGAAGATGATTTGGGAATGGAAGTAAAGAAAGAAAAGATTCGAGGGTTTTGAAAAATAGCACTTAGAATATGATTTACCAACAAAATGGTAAGTGGGGTTATCGGCATAACGGTTCAAAAAATAGAACCGAATGTATCTTCTTATCTAGCAGGGTATACCGGCATGCCAATAGTATTAGGTACCATCACGCTAATGAATTGAACAAAAGTGATTCTAACTTCTATTTAAAGGGGTATACCGGTATGCTGGTAGTTCTGGGTACCGTCATGCTAGTATTTTACAATTTTGCAGAATCTTGGGAAGTCCTTTACATTTTTTTTAAGTTGTCAACTCAAGTTGATTTAGATTGATTTAATGAGTATTCTAATACTTCAAACAAGTTTATTAGCATTCGTTAGAATTTGAAAACCTTAAGTTTGAACTTCATTCCTAAGATTGAGCCAAATCAAATCCTAAAAGTTATAGAGTTCATGACTTAATGAAAATGGGCATGTATGAGTAAACCATGTGCATAAACATTCATTTTTTACATATTAACAGTTGAAGCAAGTTTCAAATACATGCATGAGTATGATTGGAACACAATATAGCCTTGAGATGCTTTAAAATGTAAAAACACTACTTGAGCTCCTTAAGCTTGCAAGAAGCTAAAGAGCAAGTAAAGGTCCTTTCTCAATATTTAAGATAAGTTCATACTTCAAACATGTTAAAAGATACCAAGAAACATAAGGATTCCCGATTAAACTAAGTAGTATTCATATTGGCATAAATAGGCAAAAAATGCTCTACATAATACTTAATGCCTAATAAGGGTCTAAAGAGGTCGAATATGCACAAAATTGAAATCAAGTTAGATCAACCACTTAAACATGATTTAGGAATGAAAATAAACATGTAAAGCCTGATTTTTGGCACAAAAACCGATACATGATGAATTTGTGTATATATAAACTTGAATACTTGTGAATGACTTCAAGTGTGCCCAAAACATGCTAAATATGATATTTAATGTATCAAATCTATATGAGCATGTTCCTTAGGTCCAATTGAGTGTAAAAAGTTTGTATCTTAGCAACATTAGCAAAATTTAATAAAATCAAGTCATTAGTTGCTAAAAAGTTCATTATTAAGCCATGCAAATATATGAACGACCAATTTTGAGCAATGAGGTTTAATTATCACAAATCAACACTTAAAGCAAATTTCAACATCATATTCAAGCATATTGAAAGGAAAATATCACAACAATGATTCAAAGGTTCTAAAATCACCACTTAAAATCATCAAAATCAACTATTGAATTATAAATTGTGCTTAATGACATACATACACACTATATCAAGTTCATTATAATTTTGTACTTTAAACAAGTATCAACAGTACCCATAGATACAAGGGTGGCATGATCAAAACTTATAGCATGTAAATTGACAAAATGATTACATGACTTCTTAAACAATAATAAGAGCATAAATTAGGTCTAAGGGAGTCAAATTTGCATAAAAACAAAAAACTAAGCCAAATTAACCATTCAACTACAATATATAGATAAAATTAAACATGTAGAAACTGGATTTAAACACATAAATTATGGCATGGCAAATTATACTCATATGATCTTAAATATACATGAGTGGCTTCAAATGTGGACAAAATATATGATATTTGCAATTTAAGCTTCCAAGCTAGCTATAAATGCATATTGTGATATGATGAGAGTTTAAGCATGGATTGCAAAGCTAGCAACTACAAAACATTAGTTAAGTCCTTAAATGTTTATGTGGAATCAAATGTGGTTAAAGATAGGTCAACTATACATAGTTTCATAATCAAATCAAGCTAACCATTCAAGTATGAAATATTAACATATTTAAATATATGAGAACTTATAGCGGTCATTAAAATCGATAGGTGGCAAAAATGTGCATAAGGAGGCCTAAGCAAGCATAGAGAACTTTAAGTGTACACAAAGAATGTTAATTATTATATAGAGATTACTTGAATGAGTTTCTTGAATCAAATATCATATTAAAGGCATTTTAAATTTTCTTTAAGCATTCTCCATTCGAATTTCTTGAGTTGCCTCAACTTGAAGTTCCTACAAAGACATGTAATTGCTTCTTTGGTACCTATGTAAATTTGGGTCCTTTATGGTTAGTAATAATGATATATCCTTTTTCCTTTTTAAACCCAAACCATTTTACCTTTATGATTTAAATTGATATTACAACGTATTGCACGTATATGTATAATATGACCATATCTACCTCAATAGTTACAAATCTTGGTTGTTGCTTTTACAAAGTAACTCTTGTAAGACTTATAAATATTTTCTTTATTATAGCCAATTTCAATCTCGTCCAATCCTTGCTTTTGAGAGCCAAGAAGCTTATCTGAATTCTTTTCTCCATTTACAAATTTAGCTATAGTTTGTTTTGAATCATCTAAGTTACACTTCAAGATAGCATTTTTAATTTGAAGCTCTCCTAACCTATTAATCATATTATCCTTATTTTTCATGCTTTTAACTTTTGTTTAAAAAGAATTATACTTTTCTTTCAATTGATCATTTTCCTTACTTAACTTACTGTTCCTAAGACTCAATTCCTCATTGTTTCTATTTAATTTATCAAGTTCTAATCTCAAGTACTTGTTATCTTCTTTTAAACTTTCTTTGAAATCATTCACTTTATTATATTCATTTCTAAATAGATTAAATTTACTTCCTATTTCAATCATTATTTGTTTGATCATCTTGTTTTTCCTTTGAACCTTAATAAATTCTTTAAGTCACTCATCGTACATATTTTTGAACTTATCAAATGAAGAGTCATTAAAAATAGAGCATATCTCATTGTCTATGGCCATAAAGCACATTTTCCCATTTGGGTCACTTGAATCGCTATCACTCCAAATTGTTATCATAGCCTTTTTTCTTTATTCCTTTCTAGGTATTCTTAAGATTCAGGTAATATTGTTGAATGTGACTCGGTTTTTGGCAATCATAGCACTTGATTGCTTCCTTCTTCTTCCTTTTAGATTAAGATGTTTTTTCATCCGTATCCTTCACTAATTTTCTATTAAATTTCTTGTGATCATAGCCACATCATCATCATCATCATTACGTCCATTACTATTACAGCTTTCTTTAGTTACTTTCAAAGCAATTGTTTTCTTCTTAGATTCCTCTCCTTACCTTTTAACTATCTCGTGAGTTTTAAGAGTTCCAAGAAGTTACTCATTTGGTATTATGTTAAGATTGTGAGCTTCCTCAATTGCGCTTCTTTTGGCTTCTAAATTTCTTGCCAAAGACCTAAGCATTTTAGAATTTATCTTAAGATTAGTAAACGTCTTTCCAAGAATACTTAAGGTATTAATGATATTGATAAACCTATTTGTATCTCATCAATTGTTTCATTTGGATCCATCCCAAAATTTTCAAATAGCTCACATAATAAGCTTATTTTCTTATTCCTTACTTTACTAGTTCCTTCATATGTGCTTTATAGTTCACCCCAAATTCCTTTAGCACTTTTACATATATATATCCTATTGAAGTCATTTTTATTTATGGCATAATGCAAAATATTCATAGTAATTTCATTTAAATCAAGTAATTTTCAATTATTATCTGAGTAATCTCTTTTTTCTTTTCTCTCTATCTTAAATTGTCCTTGGTTTACTACATGCCACAATAATCTATTTTGCACTTTCAAGAATATAGATATCCTACATTTCCAATATTAATAGTTGCTACCGATTAAAAGAGGAGGCCTATTAATTGCTTGTTTTTCTAGAAAGCCTAATGTATTAGATGCTATGATCTTTACTTTAATATGTGATTAAGCAAGTGATTAGAAACTAGCTCCCATACCAATTGTAGAACACTAAGCTAAACTTAAGATAGGGGTAAATCAAGTTTTAAGGACAAATTGCAATTTTTTTTAAAATTAAGTACTAAGAGTAATAATGAGCATAATCAAGATAATAATAAAACAATAATAAGTGTGGAAATTAAAAGATATAAGGATAAAGAAGATTAAGCCTAGATTTAACGTGAAGTTCAGATCACTCCCTACTCTCTACGGATACATAATGCTTCCAATCGAAAATTTCACACTACTTTATTGATTTCTCAATCTAAGCTTTAAGAGCTATACAAACACAAACTTAATTACACAAATTTCACACTCACAACTCTCAACTTACAATACAAAACTTAATTAAAAAGTTATTGGTGTAGTGCTTTTAATTCTCAATACTTAGCAACTAATAGCTCTCAAGTACTACACTTCAAGAATCTCTAAATATTAGCAAATTAGGGTATAAGAAACAATGAGAATAACAGACAATAATAATATCATTCCATTTAATTCTTCCCGTTATAGTGCATTAAATGCTCTAACAGCTAGTTGAAACAATGTCAGTACCTTACTCTTACCGACATGACGATAAGCAAATGTTCTATTGGTATGAACACCGACAAGTGTACCGACATGCTAGCTCTTCAAGGTCAGAGAGCTTTTCTTTATGTTATTTAGGGCTTTACACTGTTAGCTTAGTAAGCCAAGTATCACCTGAAATCATTTATAACACGCAATAAACAAATATACTTTATAATCCAACTTTAAGATCATTTGATCATCACTTAAAAAATTAAATTTCTTGTAAAGTCAATTGATAAATTTAATTATTAAGCAAATTAATCAATCTTATTCAATTAACTCAATATAGTCAAATAAAACTTAGTTTAATCGTCCACTTTTATTTTGTTCTTATCAAAATCAATTAGTAAACCTTTGGTTCAACGTGTATAATTTTAATAATCTCAAAGACTTGGTCAGAAGTATCTGAAATCAAAACTTTATATTAGGTGAGCTTTCAAAACCTTGTTCAAGAAACTTCAGCAGCAAGAACTCAATACAAAGTTTACACCACTCACTAAAGATGAGTTCTAGCAATCTTAACTTATTAAAATGAACTCATTTACCTTATATATACTTAAGTGATTACATCGCATATTTAAGGGAAAACTAAAGCGGATGAGACCTATAAGCACATGTATAGAGCGTCAAATATCCAGGTAAGTTGGATAAGTGCTTCACCAAACTTTGATGTATTATTTAAAGATACTTGGAGACTTTAGTATATGTTTTGTTTTGTGATAGTATATTAGTTGCTTGTGCGTATACGACGTGTATGCTTGAATATGTTCGTGTTATTTGGAGTATTAAAATTTATATTGATTGCTTTATGATGTTGCTTGACTGAAACGTCTGAAATTGCTTTATTACCTCAAAAAGCAAACTAACTTAAACTCGACTTAAATTCTAATCGGACTTGCATCATAACCTACTAAGGGAAACGATTAGGATTCTTGGGACAAACACAGATCTTTCGATGAAAATAGTAGAAACGATCATTTCTCTACCTTTAGTTGAACTAAATAACATGAGAGGAGGTCGTAGCAAAGTTGGAAACTAAGGTTCAAATGTAGTCTTGGTTGGAGTACGTTTCTCTATTACATAAGCCCTCGTTTAGTTTTGATTCGCAAAGTACATGATGTCAAACTCTTCGAAACCCGAATTAAAGCAGGCAAAATTTCTTTGATCTTACAACCACTGGTCAACGTCATGCGATGACATTTGCTTGAATATGCATTTTATCTAATTAACTTTGCTTGAAAGACTTGGTTGCTTGATGTTAGATATGTGCTATTGTCTTCATCCCACTTACTAAGTAATTTGTTGATTTTTCCTCTATAGTTGTTTTACAAGTTTTTCGGTAGATATACCAGTATCACTTTAAGTTCTAGAAGGATAGAGAATAGGGACAGGGAGTAAGATTTAAGACTAATTGGTTGGATTCCTATTTTGTTTATTGACTTTATTAACCTTTATGAAAACTAATTGGGTCTCTTTAGATGACCTTCTAGTTTTTTACTACTGTTATCCGTAATATGTTCTATAAACTTGTGAACTTTTAGAAATCCTTATTATGTCATTTTTTTGAAGTTATTTACAAAACTTATTTTATATTTTAGAAAGTTGTACTACAGGTTGATATCAAACTTGTATTGAATTGGATGACTCAAAGCTATGGAGTGATAAGTGGAAAGTGTAACCTATACCTACATTAACGGCTAAAGTGGCTAGCTTCTAGTTTAGTTTGGTTTACATAGCAGAGTTGTTACAATTCCCTAGTTTGAAGCGTAACACTTTGTATTTTTCCTAATTAGGTAAGTATATCTTTTAAATAGATACTACCTTAGATTTTCGGAGGAGACATGGCATCTCAATTGTTCTTACAGATTGTGAATGCTGCAATGTTACTTAATGTCCGACTTCTAAGCTTCTTGGACGGAATACCAATGTTTAAAAACCTTTATAGCATGGATGCTATAGGTCATGTCCATTGGAAGGAGACTAGGGTTCTAACTTCTGACCCAATCTATAATAGGTCAGTTAGGTAAGTAAGCTTGATCATGGATTGGGGTAGTCATTTAGGGCTAAGATGGAGATTGAGATAAACTAGTTATGGGACGAAGTGAGTTAGCCTATGGTCCTCCAAGGTGTGAATGGGCATTAGGAGCCTTTGGTCAAAAATTGCCCATCAACAACTATTACCACCAATCACCATTATCTATGCACCATAACCAACTCTTTTGTTGATTCTCCAATTTTGAGAAGAGCTTATAATATGTAAACACAAAACAAATTGCCTATGCGAGTGGAAGGCTATTTAGTGTTACTATTTCGATGGCTAAGTTACAATAGAAAATGAATAGAAATAGGTGTAAACTTGTGTGTAGCACAAAGGGGCGTTTAGAAGAAGCTTCATAATTGTTTTGTTTAAGCTACTTAGAAGCAAGGTGTTTTAGTTGCTTGAGGGTAAAAGTTGAACTACCTTCAATTGCTTTCTACATATTTCTCAACTATTTGGGCAATTTCCTATTTCTAAGGCAGTGAGTCGATCGGCGATTAATTAGTCTAATAACCGTCGAACAATTTTCACCCTTTATCTTAGTTTATCTATTTAAACTCTATTAGCTAATTCTATAGAGTTTATTTTTGTTAGCTCCGAGCTGTCCCTTCAAAGTCCGAGCTTCCTTAGAAAGTTTGTTTAAGAGATATTTGGTCTTAAGCCTACTAAGGCACTTGTTTACTAAGTAAGACACATGTACTTAAATCTAACCACTTAAATTAGGTTAGATCGTAGCGAGACAAGTTAGCGATTGGTTTTAGGAGCTTATTTTTGGTGCATTGGACCTAAGATGAAAATTTCCTACCAACGAATTTTATACGATCACCACCATAATCTTGACAATGTTGTGGTAGTGATGACACTAATAGTGATATTAGTATAATGATGGAGATTACAGTGGTCATAATAATAGTAGCGATTGAAATAATTAGGGGTAGTGCTATAGTAGTAATGGTGGTGGTACTTGGATGATGGCAATGTATTGGTGGCTTGATATTTTTCATTAAACAAGGCTATATTGATACTTTTTAATAGATAGAGACATAGAGTGTATTGTTTTTTTTTTTAGAACTTTATTCTCAATTCATCCTTTATTTGAATATAAGGAAACAATGACATCATTTTTTCTTATAGTAAGATTTCTACCTATTTGCTATTCTAAGTCATATTTAATAGAGTTATGCAAACTAGTTAAACGGATCAACTTATCCTATCCTGCATTAACTTGCAGGTTAAATAAATTGGCCCACTTTAATATTTGAGTTAGGATTTTTAACCTAGCCTAACCTAGTGCAGGTTAGTGGATTAAGTAAGCCAACCCACAAACCCGTAAATATCATGTGATAAATGTGACTACCATCATCAATTCTTTCACATTATATTAATTTTGATTTCCAAAGCACCACGAATGGATGCTTGAGTTATATTATACAAAATGCAATTTCTATAACTTAAAAAGTAGTTCGTAAAGTATTGATAAATAAGACTATTATTGTTGATTCTTTCACATCATATCAATTTTGTCTATCAAAAATAAAATTCTCTCTCATTCAACTAAGGCTAGAAGTGTTTAACACCAATATGGCTATTTATGTGACGCCTGTAATGAAGGAAACATTTTATTTATATAGAACGGAAGAATTGAGTAAATCAGTAATATAATTGCTAGTATAAACTACTTGTTTATAGCCACATTTATTATACTCTTTGTTAGTGTAGCATCTTGCAATTCATTAATGTCTGACATGTGTACAATATTAATGTGAAGAGTTGAAAAATATGGCTTTTTAATAATTTTTTTTCTTTTTCCTTTTTCTTATTTCTTGCGGGTTAGTAGGCTAACCTGCCCATATAATGGATTAGCTCGCTTTAACTCGCGGATTAAGTGGGGCAAACTAAAAAAACCTGCATTTAAATGAATAAAAAATTTTAAGCTCAACTCGCTTTTTTTTTTTTTACAGGTTAAACAAACATACCCTCAAGACCCACCCTACTTGCTTAGCTTTAATATTTAATCTTAAAATGTAGATTTTCTATTTCTTTTTCTATTTGATTTGGGAAACTAAATGGGCCATTAAACCTTCATCATTTTTTTAATGGAATAATATCAAACCAATCTAACTCAAATATTTTTCATAAGAGCCCGATGAAAACATTAAGTAGAATTATAAAACGTATTACTTTGTAAATCTCCAAAACTTAGAAATTTTAATAGCTAAGGAAGTATTTATGTCACATTAGATATATTGAACCATATCATAATGAAATGCGATCTCAGACTCTACTTCCTTTTGAGGAATCTTAATTCCTTAAAATTATAAAATGTTCTTCATAAGAGCCTAATAGGAATATAAAGTAGAATTATAAAATGTATTACTTCATAAATATCCAAAAATTTGAAATCTCAATAGATGATCATAGAAAATCAACATTCAATTGTTAACTCGGATTCCTTAGAATTCTACTACGTATCATTGATATGGTGAGTAAAAGTTATCATATTATTATTATTTAGTATTAAGTTAATGGGATCTTCTATGATTCCTTTTATTATTTTGATAAAATCAGTTTAAGTCATTATATTATTAATTTATTATTTATTAGATTTAAATAATTAAAAATATAATCAATTTAATGACTTAAGTTTAATAAATATTAAATTTATAATGCGATAGAAGCCGGACAGGTCCAAAAAAATTTTGGGCGGAAGGATAGAAAAATTCTAAGTTAATATTTTTCCTTTTCATATATGCAGGAACGTTTCAACTTTCGTGTGACCTTTTTATAACAAAATTGGCATGTAAAAGCAACGGCAGAGATGTGCCCACTGGTTCTTATCGGACGGTATAGAAACCGCCAGGACTGTTTCTCCGTGACTGTCAACATCAAGCGTGTGAAGCAGGCTTAGGAAAGCCACAAGCCACCGAGTGCGAAGGAGCCAGTGAATGTGAAGGAAATGACTTCGATGGTGCCGAATCCAACGGATAGATTCTGAACCGTAGATTAACTTGGTATGTCCACGTGGAGAAGATTGAGTGGAAGAGGTAGGCGGCGTGTTCGGTTCATGTGTTCTGGAAGAAAACGTGACCACTCAGAGTCGTGGAAGGTCCATGACAGTTCAAATTTGGCTGAGTCAAGGTCAACCAATAGAAAGGATCGCACTAAACCCAAATTACCTTTTCCCTGCAATTTGCGGCCGCCAATCCTGAAGTGTTCATATGATCTTATAATAAATGAAATACGTCAACAACAGCAAAACCGTTTCTGATGTATTTGTTAATATATTTCAGAAATAAATTTTACTCCTTTATATATATAAATCGTATTGATAAGTTTTTATATGAATGTTAAATAAATAAATCGAGACACTCTAATAAATCCGGTAATAAGTAAACATATAATGAAATGCATATCTAATTTAGAAATAATCCAGTTTACAACAGATATTGTGAAAGTTCATTAGAAATTATGTGTTTTCTACAGAGTATTTGTACTTAGTTATATATATAGATATTTGTGCTAAAATTTATAGGAAATAAAAAATGACTAATCTCTTATGTTATATTAACTTCTATAGAGATCACACGATTGGACAATAAATTAGAAAATCCTGTTGCTGGACCACAAAAGTCCCTTGTTAAAAGTTCACTCAACTTTTATTTATCAACTACCTCGCCATTTTTAGAAAAATATCATGGCAATGTACATTGGTTGAAAAGTGCAAGTGTAAGTGATGAGAGATTAGGTAATAATTTGAGTTGTGAAAAATAATTAAATTACTATAATATTTTTTTCTTAAATAATTTGGTTCGTTGAACCATTCTTCAATGCTTCGAATTGTTAAATCATAATCACCTAGAGTGTACGAGCAGCGTTATTACTACTACTACTACTATTAGAAGTAACGTAACTAAAGAAAATATATAAAGTCCCAAACTATTGTTTGATTATTCTTAAAAAAAAAAAAAAAAGCCAGGAACTGACATGTTATACTGTATTCAAATGATTTTGTAGTTGAGAAAATTTTAGGAGAATAATTTTTTAATTGAAAAATTTTATATTGAAAGAAATTATAAATATCAATTTGAATTTCTAATCAATTAGCCATTGAAATGATCTTAGGAAGCTCACGTGGGCTACACTCTAAGGCGGCAAGGGCAATCAAGTAAAGCCTCACCAATCTACCAACTGGGGTTACATCAGAAATGGGATTCTCATGTAAATGGGATAATAATAATTGATCGCGTATTCCACATACATGGACCCAATAATCCACATGTGATTCTGTTGCTTTTTTGTCTCAGTCACAGGTTCAAAGAACCTTTGGGAAGACACTAGACTGCTCGTGCTTTTCATGTTAGTCGTATTAATGTCTGTTTCCTTTTTCCCCCGAGTCCGGTCTCACATTTAATTCTTGATCAGATTCAGAACCATGCTAATTAAACCTATGACACACGGATTTGCAAGAATATCATGATAGTTAAATCTATGACCTTAGATTTGCAAGAATATATATACACCAAACCACTTAACTATATATAACTTTATATTAAATTGTGTCCTCTAAAATGTATATATTTAATACACATTTCTCTATTTTCCGTATATTTTAATAATTATTTTTTTTCCCACCGTATTTGTCCCTAGTCTAACATTTATTCGATTTTTTCTTTTTGAAGTGTTCAATTTCTTTTGATTTATTTAAATCCTCATCGTTGTCGAACTTTTATAAAAGTGGGGATTTCACAATTATGTTAGCTTTTTTATCTATCCTCTATTTCTATCAACTTTTGATTGGTAAAAAATTATTATATGTTTTTTCTCCATGTTTTATTCTTATCTAATCATCTATTTAGATAACAGTTTCGTGTTATTTCTTAGAAATTACATGTAGTATGATACTCAAACAGTAAATACGTGATCACTCCAATCGAATCCCTACATCTACAACTATTAAATAATATTATCACATTTTTATATTTTATTTACATGGTACATTTTTTAAATATGATCTTCAGGAGTAATACATTTTGCATTTTCATGTGAGAAAGGGAAAATATGTATATAGAGGAAAAAGTAATCCCAAAGGTTCTATTACCTTAGTAATTCCAATCATTTATTCTTTTGAATATCTTAATCCTTAAAAATTTAAGGACTAATCAGTAATTGACTTAGGAATTTAAAATCCACGTAATGTTAGAACAATTCTTCCTTTATTAGATAGATCACCCTTCCTAACCATAACTATTATATGATGTTGTTTTAACTTTCCACGCATAAAAATATAAAGATATAAATTAACTAGAAACACTATCTCTATTGACTGTAATTCATAAGGGGTTTATCTGTCTATCTATTCATCAATTTGATGTTTGATCGAAGAAATGAGCTTCTAATTCCTTCCTTTTGATCATGAATCAAAATATTTTATTTCTACTACTTTTGGAATTTATTATTATTTTTCATAATCTATTTAACAATAATATTTCTTTAAATAATTACCGTGGGCCTATAACAACTAATAGGTGTCAGCTATCGATGAAGCTCTTGATGGATTTTTTTTAACAAATTAATGAAATAATTCAAATAGAAAAGTTTTATAATACCTAGAACTCAAATAAAAAAAAATTATGTTGAGACTAGAGTTTGTACTTTCCTTTTCCCCCTTTTTTTTTTGAGATTTTATGGTCCCGTCTTTATTTTTTATGGGATCGATTATGTCTTTCATCCCACTATTCATTTATATTATTTTAAATTAAATAAATATAAATTAAGAGTAAGATGAAAGATAGTATCGATTCCATAAAATACAAAGATGCGACTATAGAAAAATCTTTTCTTTTCCTATTTAACTCCTTTTTCTTATAAATTAAACCTAATAAAATACAAGCGTGACTTTCCATGTAGCCACAAAATATAAGATTATTTAATTAATTATAAAGGGTAAATTATAGATTTACCCCACAAATTCTTAAAATTGCAAAAAGATTCCGATTCTATAAAATACCACACTGACATCTCTTGAAAAACGTTAACTCCATAAAAATTTTCCTCCTATATAATGCTCTGTCAATCTCTTGTAATTATTTATTTTTTAGTCAATTCATTATCTAATGACGGTTTTCTTGACCTAGTTGATATTCATCGTTGTAATAATATAAATAATTAGGGAGGAAATCAACTTGAAAAAAATTATTACAATTATACACTAATATAAAATATTCTGAATTTAAGGAAAATTTTTTTCACATTAGTGTTTTTCAAACGGTATAAGCATAATATTTTATAATTTCGGATTCTTTTTATAAATTTAATAGTTTATAGGGGTGTTGTTTATCCAAATATTTCCATGACCCAATAGACATGCCTACTTGTAGATAAGTATTATGATTATTGTTGAAGGGGGAAAGTAGTGGTAGTGATGATGGTTTGTATATTTTCTTCCTTGGGCACTTGCTTTCTACCTATGATGTTAAAGTGGGAGCCTTTACTTTTAATGTCTTAAATAGTTATATCATATATATTTTTTAATTAAATTAACAAAAGATGCATAAACAATATTTCTAATAATTAACAGCTAGCCATCAATGGTCTTATCATTTAGTGAAATGGACACTAATCTTTTAGTGGATGAACTGGTTCAAATCCTCTTTCTTTCATCATAATAAAAAAAAAAAATATATATATATATATAATAATAATTATTATTAACAACTAATTTTTTAATTATGTCTACCTTTCCTTCCTATCACTTCCAATAACTACCCTGTGTCAAAGTCAAATCACACCGTTTCTACCGATTACTTCATCCATGATATTATATTTATAACCTTTACTGTAATTTTCGTAGATAATTATAATATTTGTACACGTATATATAACAGATGTGAGGTACGCTAATAGCCATATAATACACTACTGTACTTAAAATTAAAATCCATTTATCGCAATATATATATATATATATATATAACTATATATGTAGCTCCAATTATTTTTGCAATATCATCACTTATAATGTACAACTTATCTAGATTACGAATCCAAGTTGCATGCATCGCATCTGCAAAAGCTTGTCCATGAATTAAAAACATCGGACAACAGTGACAGAACGTCAGGCATGGGCACCCTCTGAATGGCAGTTCAGTGAGGAAAAGTTTGTTGTCTTTTTTGCCTTTCACGATACTCTGTCCAATGAGCGTACCAAAAGATCACAATACAGACAGAGCAGTACTTTTGAAAACTACGGGAGAGGGCGGCTGCGTACACCGTATATTACACGCAGTTTCATGCATAAATGGCTCCAACTACTCTACACTAGTTTAGTACCAGTAAAGGAACGCGGAAGAAAGGAAGGTGGAAGGAAAAAATACCGGAGGTATTGAATTGTGGGAGTATTTAATAATTTTTAATATGTTCAGATAATAGAGAGAAAGAAGATGAAAGGAATCGCAATAATTGTTTAATGTTTCGTATAGCAATTTTACAAACCTCCTGCTGTAAAGGTAGGGAACGAACTAATGCTTTCATACTTTGTATTCATTTAGAACATATACTCTATAAGAACCTATCGTCTAAAAGATATATGATACAAGTTTCAAAACACTTTATATCCTTCTTATAAAAAAAAACTAAATAATATTAATAAATAAAAAATAAATAATAATTGTATATTTTTCTAGCTAAGAAGTATTTTATTTAAAAAGAAAATGAAATGGTGTAAAACTTTTTCTTCTATAAGTTTCATTTTCTTTCCAATTCTTCTTTCTCATTTACTAAATGTTAACTCTATTATTTTAGTGATGATGGGAGTATCTATAAATATACTTTTAAAACTATTAGTTAAGTATGAAAAGAAAGCTTTTTGTATAGAAAAAAAAATGATATTAAATGAACGTGTGAAGTTAAAATTTATTAATTACTTTGTGCATATAAGTTTTATGAGATATATCCAATTTAAACGTACTTGTAAACACATTAGGATTAAAACTTGAACTCATTTAGAAAACCATTTCATAAACAAAGTCTGTAAACGTATTGTGGACATGTATTAACATATTAAATGTTTTACTATTTAAAATATATATATATATATATATCACACGTTCTTATTCATTTTTTCAATAATTAATTTTTCCCCTGGATGTGCCGAGGCCCCTTCCGGCCTCTCCTAGATTTGTGCTTGCCCAAATGTTTATTTCATCGGCCCAATCCCTCAATTGATGAGTATAACCAAGGATCAAGACTAATGATCGTCATTTGCCCGGGTTTCCTTTAGGCACTTGATTATGGACACGAACCTTCATAAACAACCAACTATATTCAAAGCCTAGCATAATGTAATGATTTCACGGGAATTTATATAAGTTAATGCTAAACAAATCTAATAAATAACAAGAGTAGATTTTAAGTATTGAACATTTTATCAAGACTATCCGATGTCTCGGCACTATATGCAAAATACTAAAAAGTTGGACCGAATTATCATCATATTTCTCTTTCCATTTTCTGTTTGACTTATCAACTCTACGTGACTAATGCTATGGTCCCGAACTATCATCATAAGTTAAATTCTTGCAAAAATAGGCTGGTGCAAAGTCTAATGTTGCCTAAGAACTTGAAACTACTATTTTCACAAGTGTCTTCGAACTGATCGAGACTATTGGACCATATTTACCTTAAAAATAAGTCAAATTCTTACATTTTTATATTTTGCTTATGTGGTACGTTTTAAATATGGGTTTTAATAGTATGCCATATTACATTACCTAAAAGAGAGAAAAGACGTATAAAGAGAGAAGAGTCATATCAAACGTTCTCTTACCTTAATAATCTCTAACATTTATTATTTTGAATCTCTTATTCAGTGAAAGTTTTAAGAGTAAAAAAAGAGGTAACATTTATTATTGGTAGATGTGTTAACCTCTCTAAGCGAGACTATTATATAATGATTTTTGAACTTCTCACATATAAAAATAGAAAGATGTAGATTCGAAATATTATTTCCAATCTCAATGAATTATAATTCCATAAGGGATTTAAACGTCTATCTATCTCTCAATTTAATCTTTAATTGAAGAATTGGGCTTCTGTTCCTTTTCTTGAATCAAACTCTTCCCATTTTTCTAACTTTTTTATAATTTATTATATTTTTTAATTAATTACTTAATTTAATATATTCAATAACAATATTTTCTTAAAATGATTATCGTGAACCTATTAAAATATTGATAGGTGCAGGCTCTCAATGGAGCTCTTGATGGATTTTTTAATGGATTAACAAAATTGTTCAAATAGAAAAGTCTTGAAACATTAAAGACGTAATAAAAAAATGTTAAATAGCAAAGCAATCAACATTGATAACGAAAATTGTAATTTACCTCGCCTTTTCTTTTTCCTTTTAACTCCATCTTCTCAAAAATCAAGCCCAATAAAAATACAAAAGCATGACTCATCATATAACATAAGATGTAGGCTATTCTAAAGTATAGAGCGTAAGTTGTAGAAACACCCCTACAAACTTTCAAAATTATAGAAATGTTCCAAATTTTAAACATATCGTACTTACATTCTTTGAAAATTTTAATACTATGTCAATCTTTTACATAAATAGATGCCTTTAGTTATTTTTCTCTAGTCAATTCATCATCTAATTTGAGGGTCTTCTTGACCTAGTTCATGCTGATCAGGCAAGACTAATATAAATAATTAGGAAGTAAATCAAACTTCAAAACGTAATTATAGTTATATGTTAATATGAAATATTTTGCATTAAACAAAATTTTTTCGTGTTGACAATTCTCAAGGATATAAATATAGCATTTTAGAAATTTAGTCTTTTTATAAATTCAATATTTTTTTCTTGCCAACTTCTATCACATTACAATTTTTGGGGGAGACAATTCGTTAAGAGACCGATTGTTATACTATTAGGCCATAATGGTATTTGTATGAATTCAATAGTTATAGAGGGTGCTTTTATCCAAATGTAGTTATTATGCTATACCGGTGAAGGTTCTTAAACCTAAAAGACATCCCTACTTGTTGCTAAGTATTATTATGATGTTGATGATAATGATTGTGATATTGTTATATCATGCTTATATTAATTAGTATTCTTGAACATTTTGATAGCTTTATCTAATAAAAATTATATGATTTTTTAAGATAGTAATGATTATTGATACGATTCCATTAAGTGGATCATTAGAAGTTTCATCAAATAGTGTCATATATTTTGTACACTGGACACTTGTTATAACTATATTATACACCATACCAAGCATGAAATTTCATCGCAATTCAACTTGTCTAGATAATATAATATTTCTGCTTCCAATTGTTTTTGCAATACGATCACTTGTAGGGTACAACTCCTCCAGATTGCTAGTCCAAGTTGCACAGAAGTATGGAAGGATATTGAGCAACTACCGTCAACGTATTAAAAACATCTGACAAGAGAGACAGAACATCGCATGTGGGCACTCTCGGATTGGCAGTTGCATGCAGTGAGGAAAAGTTTGTGATCTTTTTCTTTTTTTTTTTTGGCCTTTTTATCATGCTCTTTCCAATGAGAGCACCATAATGAGATCACAATACAGACGGAGCAGTACTTTTAAAAAACCATGGGAGACGGCGGCTACGTACACCGTATTTTATATGCAGTTTCATGCATAAATGGCTCCATCTACCATAAGATTGCAACTATACGTTTTGGCTTAGAAAACTGAACAGCTATCCATATGAGTTTCAGCAACAGCTGTGCCTCTGCCTTATCCGTCCTCTGCTGTGTAGTGTAGGCTCATGGTAGGGCCACTAATTTCAGCCTCCTATTACGAGCACGACACTGTACGAGTATAAATTATTAGAATATTTTAAAAATATCTGTCAATTATGTAAAGAGTATATTTAGGATATTTTCTATGTTTAGAAAGTATTAAAATATTTAGGAATATTTGTCAATTATATAAAGAATATATTTAAGATATTTGTTTTCTATATTTAGAAGTTTGGTTAGTGCGTCTATGTTGTATATATATTGGCCCTCTTTGGCCTGTGACATGAATATACACACATAGAAATTTTATTTTCAAAATTTTATATGGTATCAAAGCTTGGTTAAAAAAAAAAAAACGCTATGACTAGCGAGGGACAGAGTACAGAGCGTGGGCAAAGTAATACGCCAAAGGTGAATACAACCCATGTAATTGGGCAGCCATCATTATCAATGGCAACAACGGAAGAAAATACAGCTTCTAGGACCTTGACAGCAGAACAATAGTCATTCTTTCTCAATTTGTTGAACACGTGCAAACCCCGGTACTAGTGAGAAGATAAATGGTAAGGATAATCTGAATTGGATTATTGATTCCGATGCTTCATAACATATGACAGGTACTTTAGAATGTTTAACAAATTTGAAAGAAATTGTGGCATGTTCAATTGAATTACTTAATGGAGAGCAGGTGATGGCATTGAAGGAGGGATCAGTTTGCTTGGGAAAACATATCAAACTAGACAATGTTCTCTATGTTCCAAATTTGAATTGCAATTTGATATCTGTGTCGCAATTGCTTGATGGCTCTAATTGTAATGTCCAATTTACTGATAAAATTTGTGTTATACAGGATCGTACCTCGAGGATGGTGATTGGAACGGGTGAACAGTGCAAGGGACTTTATTATTTGAAGTCAGCAGTATCAGTCCAAGCATGGAAGACAAGTCATGTAGATTCTTTTGAATTATGGCATAGGAGGATGGGGCATCCGTCTGCAAAAATTGTGGAATTTCTTCCTCAAGTTGAATTTAGTAATAGTTCATAAAAATAAACCATGTGACATTTGTTTGAGAGCTAAATAAACAAGAGAAGTTTTTGTTTCTAGTGACACTAAAGTAAATGAAATTTTTGAATTAATTCATTGTGATTTGTGGGGACTTTATCGTGTTAATGCTTCTTGTGGGGCCTTGTATTTCTTTACTATTGTTGATGATTTTTCTAGGGGTGTATGAATATATTTGTTAACTGAAAAAACAGAAGTGAAACTTGTCATACGTAATTTCTTTGCAAAGATTAAATGATAATTTCAAAAAGATGTGAAAATAGTTAGAAGTGATAATGGGATTGAATTTGCTGGCTTGCATAACTATTTTTCTGAAAATGGAATTTTACATCAGACCTCATGTATAGGAACACCTCAACAGAATGGACGTGTTGAGAGGAAACATCGTCATATTTTAAATGTGGCTAGAGCTTTAAGATTTCAGGCCAATCTTCCCATCAAATTTTGGGGAAAATGTACTCTAACGGCTGCATATTTGATCAATCGGACTCCTTCTAAGTTATTAGGAGGAAAGACTCCTTATGAGATACTATTTGGTAAACCTTCTAGTTATAATCACATTCGAACTTTTGGGTGCCTGTATTATGCTCGGAACTTAAATAGGGAAAAAGACAAGTTTGCTAGCAGGAGTCAACGTTGTTTATTTGTAGGATATCCTTTCGGAAAAAAAAGGGTGGAAAGTTTGATACAGGAAAATATTTTGTATCCAGGGATGTTGTGTTCTCTGAATCTGAATTTCCATATGCTAATAAGGAAGGTGTGCAACCAGATCTTGTACAAGATGCTTCTTTCAATATCACCAATCATTTTAATGGTGAATTGAATGAGGAAGACGAAAGTGAGGTACTTGAGAATTCGACTGTGACTCAAAGTGATAATAACGACAGGGGGGGTGTCATTGAAATCTTGGGTGAATCTGTTTCAAAACAACTTGGACAGGGTCATAGAACAAAAGAAGCTTCTACTCGACTGCGAGATTTTATGACATATACTACACAACAAATAAGTCCCTCTGCATGTTCCTCCAATCCAATTCTGTCCACAGGTACCTCCTATCCTATAGCACATTATGTAAATTGTGACAAATTTTCTCCACAACATCGTTCTCTCTTAGCAGCTATGACAGCCGAAAAGGAGCCTGTTTCTTATATTTAGGCCATCAAAGACATTCGATGGAAAGAAGCCATGATGAAAGAAATTGAGGCACTTGAGGCTAATGGGACATGGACTGTGGAAGATCTGTTACAGGAAAAGCAAGCTATAGGCAGTAAATGGGTTTACAAGATCAAATATAACTCAGATGGTTCGGTTGAACGTTACAAAGCTCGATTGGTGATTCTTGGCAATAATCAGATTGAAGGAATTGACTATAATGAGACCTTCGCTCCTGTTGCAAAAATGGTTATTGTACGTACTCTTCTTTTAGTGGCAACAACAAAGGGATGGGAACTCCATCAAATGGATGTTCATAATGCATTCTTGCATGGAGATTTAGAAGAAGAGGTGTACATGAAGATGCCACCTGGGTTCTCCACTCAACAGTCTGGCAAAGTTTGTCGATTACATAAATCACTTTATGGGTTACGACAGGCTCCCCGATGTTGGTTTTCCAAATTGACAACTGCATTAAGGCGGTATGGATTTCTTCAATCTCAATCTGATTATTCATTGTTTACTTTAAATCGAGACAAGATACATTTGAGTATATTGATGTATGTCAATGATCTTGTTATTGCGGGGAATAATGGAGTTGTCATTTAGAAGTTTAAAGATTATTTATGCCACTGCTTCTACATGAAAGATTTAGGAACATTGAAGTATTTTTTAAGCGTAGAGGTGACTCGAAATCAAGAAGGAATTTTTCTTTGCCAATGTAAATATGCTTTGGATATTATCAATAAAGCTGGATTATTGGGTGCTAAACCATCTAGTTTTCCCATTGAACAAAATCATCATTTAGCCTTAGCAAAAAATGTATTGTTAGCAGATTCAAAGAAGTATCGGAGATTGGTAGGAAGACTGATTGTGCATAAATTGTGCCAAAATATGAACACTGTAGGGCAGTCCTGGACAAGGAATACTTTTACGAGCTAATAGTGATCTTCGGTTGTATGCTTATTGTGATTTTGATTGGGGAATTGTCCTTTAACTTGACGATTTCTTACTGGATATTTTGTTATGTTAGGGACTTCTCCCATTTCTTGGAAGACTAAAAAGCAACATACAGTGTCGAGATCCTCTGTTGAAGCAGAATATCGTTCCATGGCTACTACTGTGTGTGAACTGAAATGGTTAAAGGGTCTTTTGCTATCTCTCGGTGTTGTACACTCTCATCCTATGCTGTTGTATTGTGATAGTCAAGCAGCTTTACACATTAGTGCAAATCCCGTGTTTCATGAGCGCACAAAGCACATTGAAATTGATTGTCATTTTATTCGTGATGAGATTCAATATGGACATGTTCAGACTGCTTATGTACGTAGCTCTGAGCAACTCGCTGATATTTTTACTAAGGCATTGGGGATACAGCAGTTTGGGTATCTTCTACGCAAGTTGGGGGTTTGCAATCTTCACGCACCAACTTGAGGGGGGGTATTAGAATATTTTAGGAATATCTATCAATTATGTAAAGAGTATGTTTAGGATATTTTCTATGTTTAGAAGGTATTAGAATATTTAGGAATATCTGTCAATTATGTAAAGAGTATATTTAGGATATTTGTTTTCTATGTTTAGAAGTTTGGTTAGTGCGTCTATGTTGTATATATATTAGCCCTCTTTGGCCTGTGACATGAATATACATACATAGAAATTTTTTTCTCAAAATTTTATATTCCTAAAATATTCTAATATAAATGGTTCTATATAAAGTAAATTTTGGTATGATTAATAATATATTAGACCTGTTTAAACCTATTTGTGGACATGTTAGGGTTAAAACTTGTACATGTTTAGAAACACATTTTATAAACAAATCTTAATTGACCCAAAAAAAAAAAAAGAAAGAAAAAAAGTTCTTATAAACGTGTTGTGAACATGTATTGCATTGGCAATGTGATTATAATGTATAGCTACTAATAAATAAATAACTTGTTAAGAGAACTTAATCAAATTTTATATTCTAATGAATGTAATTTTATTTTATTAGTTATCGTAAAAGAAAATTTAAAAGAATCAATTCTAATGGCTACATAAGAATAAATTAACTTGTAAAAATAAAATGAATTTCGACCTAATATATATAAAAATATGCCTCATTCATTATGCTATAGTTAGTCTTATCAAATGTTTTTCTATTTAAAATATAAATATAATACATTTGCATTCAGTTCTTCAAGATATCTAAAGAATTATTATTATTATTTTTCCTTAGGACTGGAAGGGTCGGGCCCCTTTTGGTCTTCCATAAATTTGTTCCACCCCCCACCCTCCCTCCCCCTCTATATCTCATAGTCTCAATTCCTTCGTCGATGAGGATAACTTAGGACCAAGCCTAACATAATATGTTAATTTCATGGGGATTTATTATAAGTTAATGCTGGAGGAAGCACATTTAAAAAATGACTAATATACCATTTTAAGAAGTATATCAAGACTCCATCCAATGCCTCGGCACTATATGCAAATACTAACAAGTCCGTCCGAATTATCATCATATTTAACTTCCCATTTTCTGTTCGGCTTATTCACTCCAAGGGTGTTGAGTGAATTCAATACTCTGTTAACTACATTCGAACAGTGAGAAAGTTCTCGAGGATGGTGTAAAATGAGTGATGCATGAAGGGTTTGGTTCTTTATTGGAGATGATTGTATGTGACTCATGATTTACCTCTAAAAAGATATTAGAAAATTTTTATGATGTACCGTTAGTTGGACACGTGGAAGGATTACCGTAAAGTTCATTTGGACTTTCAATACTTTATACAAATTATTCACACGATTCAATAGGTGAAATACATGACTGCCATTAGGCAAATTTGGGACGACGTGTACTATAAGTTTTTCTAGGAAAAAATAAATAAATAAATTGCCACTCTTTTATTGGTTCTAAATGATAGTATTGGCTGCAGACATGAGGTAGTTAAATTTTGGGTTCCACCTAAAAAATCTACATCATTCAAATGTACCATTCTCTTTTTGTTTTGTATGCATGAGCTTCCTAAGGGTGTGAAATTTCTAATTGTAACTCAGCTTTCATGCATTATTTTTAGCAGTAATTATGTCAACTTAGTAGCATTACCTTGAAAATGAGCAGTGCCTGCCGTATTTCTTGAAAATAAGTTAAAAACCTGAGAATTGGAATGACCATTTTTACCTTCAAGGGTTTAATGAGTTTGGCATTTTAAGGATTTTTATATTTTAGAATTTTTCCACTTTATTTTTAAGATAGTCTACTAATGGATCCTAAAGTGTAGGTTTATACCCAAGGAAAACTAGGTTATAAATCGGTATTAAAGATAATCTATTATTGTAATTCTTAACCTATGATTGGGAAGTCTCCAAAGTGAATTACATTTTTATTTATGGTATGTTTGATTAACTTCATAAAAATGAAATAGAATAGTCATTTCTCATCCATAGACCTATTCATACATTAAATTGGCGCATAATAATTATTTTACGAAAATAGTATTATTGAAAAATGAAAAGACTTAGGGAGCAAAACTATACGAAAGAAATACTACATTTCACCTTAAGGATAAGGTCAGTTTTTCAAGGCTAAAAGTAAATTGCTATATCTCAAGCAAGAAGAATTGAGCTTAATAAGCAAATACGAATCAAATTTTACATCCAACTAAATCATTTACACAAAAAAGGTCGATTACAACTCAAGATAGGCATTCATATTAAACAACAAAGTAACGTTTACACATGCAAATAGTAATTATATCTATTTTTGTCTCATAAATCATTAGATTTAAAATATAGACTTTGCTTAATGTGTTTGGGTTCAAATTTCTATAATACCTCAAAATGTAGGGAATTATAGCCCGTCATGTGTTCTTATAGCTTTTTGACACATTAGGAATCTAGGTTCAACTAACTAGCATCTCTACATATATAATATTCATCAATAACCTGTAATATATTCACCTCAAAATTTCATGGATGTCTTTGACATCATCATTTTACAAACAATTATAGAATTATCATCACCCAATTGCTTTATTCAATGAAAATACATTTGTTTCAAAGAACCAAAATACCAAAACACAAACACCTCATATTCACTAGAATTAACAAATAACAAAATACCAAGAATATTAATAAGAGAAGTCTAAATTGACTTCTCATGACCTAAAATTCAAATAAAAGTAAATAATTAATTGTTCGACAACATAATCCAATAAAGTTCTTAATTCTGGTCCAACTACACGGAACCATCCTCATTATTAAAGTAATAATTATAATGAGACAATATTGTGATCTACACTTTAATTTTGTCACTTTTTGTAATTATATACTTAAAATTTTAACTTATCTAATTACATACAGAATTGAAGATTTATTTGTCACAGTCTATATTTCAATTAATTCTAATTCATACTTTTAGTCCAGTTTAGACGATTCGCCAAAGATATGATCACCCATAGCCCTAAGGAGTTCATGTAACTATTGGAGAGTTGTAGATGACCATAGTGTCGAGCCTGATTTTTCGATTTTCTATTTTTTAAAATTAATTTCTCCATTTCCTAATTAATACTAAACCTTAATCTATTTAATATTAATCCTCAACTAAAGAAATTGAGAAATTTTGGTTTTTTATTGAAAATAATTTTTAGAGTCGTCACCCGACCAAAATCGGGAAAAGAAAAAGAAACCGTAACTAATTGGGTGAATTGATTACGATTTGGCTACCGGTCTTTGATTTCAAATTTAAGGAAGAACTAGAGGGTTACGAATTCGGGGGCTAACCTATTAAACTCTAACGAGTACCACTATATATTTACTGAAATTAAAATTATTCTTCTAATTATAATATTTAGAATAAATAAAAGCAAAAGAAAAAAGAACCTAAGGTTTTACATATTTTATCATCGCCCCGAAGGTGTCTACGTACCCGCTAACTGAGATTAGACGATCGTAGTTCTTTCCAAAAACTTTAATGTGTTAGTTTATTTTAATTTTGAAAACCGACCGAGTTTACGTTATTATCAATTTAGTTTTTCAAAGAAAGTTCTAAAAGAGCCCTAATTCACTAATTCTTATATTCTATTTTATAAAAACTCTCTAAAAGTCCTAAAATAAAAAAAAAAGGTTTTTCACTGTTAATTTTCATTAAAAAGAAAGTTTTCCTATGTGAAGAATTCTAAAACAATATTAATTATATCTGATTTAACTAATATTTATATGATTTGATTAGATATGAATCCGCTTTTGCAAAGATAGAAAAGTAAAGACATAGGTACCTATTGAGACTCGAACCCATGATCTCAAATTAAATCCAACCCAAATACTCCGATACTTATCCATTAGACCATTGGCCTGTGCCTAGATATTTATTACAATTAAATTATATTTAAACTATCCAATTCTTTAAAATAAAATTTTTAACTAAACTAAAACTAACACTAAAACTAATTATTCATAATATAAATTACTTCCTAAAAATCTACGAAATTTTTATGATTTTTCGTTTCCTTATTTATTTATTTTTTTTGTATTTTCATTATTTGTTAATTTTTGTTATTTTTTTATCTTTTTGAATTAGGACCCTTTTTGTAAAAATAAAGATTAAGACTATAAAGGGGCAAAAATTAGGTGTCTACACATAGACAACTACTAGTAGGTTACACAATCTATAATATTTTAAAGTAGGTTGTAAACCCTATAATTAGAAGTTCGGATTTGATATGTAAAATTTAGAACGATTGGATAAAGTGATTAATTGAGTCTAAATTATATGATGAAGTTAGGAGTATTAGTAGAAGTAACCCTGTAAGTTTGAATGTGGAAAAATAAGTAATAAAATAATATCAAATTATAAGCATATTACCTTGTATTTATCAAAAATACGTAAAAACGAATTACAATAACTAATAAGTTAGTAGAGATAAATTATATGCAAACTAAAAATTATAAAATAATATAAATAATATTTAGAAATATTTACTTGTACTACATACGTATTTACGTATAGATAAAAATATACGAAATTACTTAAAATACTTAAAAATGCTAAATTAATGCAAAATAATTAATGAAAATTACCAAAAAAAAATCAAGGAAAAATCAGAAAAAAAGAAGTAGAGGAAAAGTGTAGATTTATCCATAATCAAGTCATGACAAGCAAGGGATTAAGAAGAAAAATTACCCAATCAAATTAAGACGATTAGAAAGCCAAAAAGGAAGGGATAAGGGCCAAATTTCAACCTAAAAATTAAAGAAAATTTTCCAAGCAACTTTATAAATACCTAAAATTTTAACTGAAGCTCATTTAATCAGTTAAGGACCAAAGAAAAATTGAGAGAAAACAAAAAGAGAGAGTTAGGGTATTTTACAAAAAATTAGAAAAAATCTATCCAATTAGAACTTGTAAAACAAACTTACGACTTACAGTTACCTAGAAGTGAATCATCGCCACTGCCGTCGCCGCCATAGCCTACCACCTCTACCTAACACTACCAATAACCCTAAGACCATTACTGGTGGCTAAAAGTCCATCGGCCAAGTGAGTCCAATTTCAACCCGAATTTTATCTAATTTATTTAAATTATCAAATTTATTTTGAAAAATTATGAAATTTAGTATTTTGAGGTTTTTATGTATGTAGATTTAGGAAAAAAAATTATTTTGATGAATTTATGTTTAAAAATATACTATTTTTAAGAAATCTCGCAGACTCAAGTTTTGTTTGATTTAAAAATAAATGATTTTAGGAGTGTAGTTTTAACTTCAAAATTTTTGTGTAAACTATTTAAAGGATGTAGAATAGTGCTATGAAACCTTTTCTTGGAAATAAATTTTTGAAAATTTTAAGTAATTTTTAGGCCTTTAAATTATATATATAATTAGCGATTTTGAGGTTAGTTAAATAATTACTAATATAATATATAATTAAATGTTTTAAGATGTTCGTATTTTATGTGGTATGGTACTTGAAACATTTAGATGGTTAGATATAATTATTAAGTGTAATATGTGAAAACTAATAATATGTGAAATTGAAATTATAATAAATATAAAATATTAGGTTAAAATGGATAATATAATAATAATAGTAATATATAATAAATTTGACAGAAAACTTAAATTTATATAATTATATGAAAGATGTAAATTTTTTTTACATCAAGAATAAATTCGATACATAAATGAGGACTAGAGTGTATTGTATAGGCTAGAATACTGGTTAGGGATTAAATGTGATATTTAGGATATCTGAGTATAATGTGATTAATTTCACATTTGGTTCGGAATGCATTCTTAGGATATATATATAACAAACTTGTAATCGAAACTAAATTAAAACCTAAATTGGAACCAGATATGGAAATCGATCCTAAGATTAACCTATAATGAATTGGTAATAAATAATATATATATATGGAAAAAAATTGAATCAAATCACAACCTAAAGTTTATATATATCATAAGGATATAAATACTAAAAAGGTATTTATATTATACGATACATGGAAATGAATGGCCTACAGTAAATCAAGTGAGCTAACTTATAAGACCTATAATCAGTTACTCGAACTTTGGCTCGTAAAATTTAGGCTCAATTTAAGACGATTAGCTAAAGAATCCGATCGAGCCTAAATTATAAAGTAAAGCTAGAAATATTAGTAAAAATGATTCCGTAAATTTAAATTTAAGAAAATAAGTAATAAAATAAAAGAATATAAAATTTTCAAATTTTAAGTATATTACTTATTATTTATCGAAAATACGTAAAATGCATTCCAATAATTAACGAATCACTAGAGATAAATTATATACACACTAATAATCATAAAATAACCTAAATAATATTTAGGAATATGTATTTGTACTATATATGAATTTACATATAGGTAAAAATACATATAATTACTTAAAATACACGAAATGTACTAAAATAATACTAAATAATTAAAGAAAATTCATAATTAATTAATGAAAAATTAAGAAAAATCCAGAATTAAGACATGGCAATCTGGAATTGAAGAAATAAAAGCAACTAATCAAATTACAACAAATGGAAAGTAAGAAAAAGAAGAGATAAGGCAATTATCAACAAAACCTCTATAAATACCTCAAATTTTTTAAAAGCTCATTTTGGATGTTTGGAAGTTTAGAAAATTAGAGAGTAGCGAAATTAAGAGAAAATTAGGGTTTTATAAAAAATCATAAATAAACTATACAGTTGGGGCTTCTAAGAAGACAGCCACCACTACAACATGATGGTGGCAATACTTAGGTGGGTCGACATACCCATGGGCATCGATGGTGACCAGAGCCACCAATTTTGGTGAGTTCCAAATTTTACCTGATTTTTCTTAAATTGTTAAAATTATCAAAATTAGTTGGAAAATTATGAAACTTATTATTTTGAAATATTTTTGTATTTTGTTTTTAGGAAAAATATTATTTTGATGAAAATATGTTCCGTGATATATAGTCTTTAAGAAATCATGCAAAATTGAATATGTTTTGATTAAGAAATTAATAATTTTAGCAGTGTAGTTTTGAGCCCAAAATTTTTGTATAGACTACTTAAGAGTTATAGAACAGTACTATTAAGCCCTTATTCAAAAATTAATTTTAAAATTTTTAGATAATTTTTTGACATTAAAATGATGCATAAAATGAGTAATTATTGATTTGGTGCACAATTATACGTTTTAGGATGTTAGAATCCGATGAAGTATGTTATTTGTAGCATTTGAAGTGTTTGATGTAATTATTTGGATAATATGTAGTAAATATCTAATAGGTAAAGATGAGAAATTTTGGGTTAATTTGGTAATTTAAGGTAATTAGGTTCAAAATCTAATTTGGAATGAATTTAGATATTTGGAATGTTATTTGATGTTAAGATATGATATTTGAAGTGATGGGAATATTAGATATGTACAAAATGCACACATTAGGTGATAATGTGTAATATGTAATTATGAAAAATTAATAATTAGGAAAATATTGGTTAGAATTGATATTATGCTAATATTAGGAATATATAATAAATCTGATAAAAAACTTAAATTTAGGTAATTATATAAAAAATATAAAAATTTCTCATATTAGGAGTAAATTCGGTATACTAATAAGGATTTAAGTGTACCGGGTGAAATAAAATATTGACTATGAGTAATTATGATATTTAGTATACCAGAAAATAATGTGATTAGTTTCATATTATGAGTTGAAATAAGTTTCTAGGATTCGTGTATAAAACTGTATTTAGAAACTAAACAAGAACCTAATTTAGAAATTGATGTAGAAACCGAACCAGAACCTACCCCCAAATCGAGAATAATTGTAAAAGATTTGTGAACTTAGATAATTGAATATATTAAACCCTAAAACAAAGATAACAATAAGTGTTATAGAATAAAACAAACCTATAACAATTATATGAAAACTGAGACAACGTTGGTATTATAAGGATCATTAGTGATGGACTAAACGAGTCTTACCTCAAGTGAGCAAGTGAGAAGTCAAGGTAAGTTGGGATTAATACATTGCTGTATTTTGGAGGCTTAAGATTATACTTAGTTGTACTTGTTAGATAATTGGCTTTGTGCATGTGCTTGATTATAAGTGATACTATGATTTTGTTCGTTGTTTTACCTTGTATTGTATGAAATGATTGATCACCCTAAACTGGACTTAACAAATATATGATCAGTAACCATAAATTGGACTTACATAGCAATCCATTAAGAAAAACCTAGGATTTTTCGGCCAAATACCGACCCCTTTGAAAGGGATAGCGTTGGATAGCATAATTGATCCCTTTTTCATCCTTAATCAAACTAAGCAACAGGTGAGAAGATCGCAACAAGAGTAAAGTCAATGGTTCGAAAGTAATCATGGGAGAAGCAGTGTCTCCACTGCACAAGCTTGAGTTTGGTCATGGGCTTTTGCATTAACGGCAACTCCTCAACCCGAATTAGAGCGGATGCAATTTCTTTAATCTCACGATGGGCCAGACAACATTGTGCTATGTCATTTGCTTGAACATACATTACACCTAATGATTTGGTTGATAACCTTGTTTGCGGTTATGGTATAGGTTTAAGTCTCCATCCTAATTTACTAAGCTGTAGTTACTCATATCCCTATAGCTGTTGTTGCAGGTGCTAGCTATAGTCGTTGTTGCAGGTGCTAGCGATAAAGTGGCCTATAATCACCTTAACGCTAATAACTGCGTGATCCTAAGGAGTGAGGATGTAAACTAAAGACCAAATACACTTTTTAGTTAGATTTATTTTAAAGCTTTTAGCATCAGTTTATAAATTACTAAATCAAATTGTGATTAGAACACTCAATCTTATAAGATACTCAAATTATTTTAATGCAAGTATGTACTTTTCTTGAGTTCATAAGTAAATAATTTTTTTATTTACTATTTATTTAAAAAAGGGTTAGTCATAGACGCCTTGTGTAAATTAACTCTAAGATAGCGGTTGTATAGCCAACTTCTTTCTTAGAATAGTTTACACGGTTGAACTATTACGACTCTACCGCTTCAGGGCGTAACATAACTCAAGACATCAGGTAAGTTGGGTTCGATACTTTACTATATTTTGAAGTACTATTTTAAAGTACTTCAAGGCTTATAATTGCATGTGATTGTGTTTGTGCTTGTAAGTAATTATATGCATGTGCTTGTAAATAGTTATATGTATACGCTTGTATGTATTTAACTTTGTGCTAAAAATTTGTATTGTGTTTTAGTAATTGTTGTGGATTAAATGGTGTGAGGTTGCTTGATCACCCTAAATCATACTCAATCATAACTGACTTAGATATCCTAATTAGACATGCATTGCAAACCTTGAGGGAATAATTAAGATTTTTTAACCAAATACCGACACTTTTAAAAAAGATAGCATTACATAACATAATGGTCTTTTTTTCATCCTTAACTAAACTAAGTGATAAGAGAGAAGGTCGCGGTAAAAATGAGGGTAATAGTTCGAAGGTTAGTCATGAGAGGATCGATGTTTTCATTGCACAAACCTAAGTTTAATTGTGAGCTGTTACATAAATATAAAACTCCTCAACCCGAATTAAAGAGGGTGAAATTACTTTGATTGCACAACAAATCGAACTACATTGTGTAATGTCATTTACTTGTGGCATCACATATAATTAATTGTTTGAAAATCCTACTTGTATTCGTTATGTAGTTTTAAGTCTCCATCCTAATTTATTGAGCTTTAGTTGCTTATCCCCTTATCGATTTACTTGTATGTACTAATTGAGATGCTACGTTATAATTACCCCAAGGTTAGTATTTTCTTCAAAGTGCTAAGCTATAAGGGAGTAAGAATCAAGCTAGTTAATGTAATTGAGTCTTTTAAAATTTTGTTTTAACTCTTAGGGTTGTAGACCGATTATGTAATATGTAAAATGATACTTATTAAACTATTTGAGTGTAAGTCCCACAATTAGATACTCGGGGTTTAGTTCGTAGAATTTGGGGCGATTGAGCAAATAGTCTGATTTCGCTTAAATCTTACAACAAAGTTAGGAATATTAGTGAAAGTGATTATATGACTTTGGATTTAGAAGAATAAATAATAAAATAATTAATTATTATAATGTTTAAATATATATATATTATTCGTTATTTATCGGAAACATATAAAACTAGTTCTGATAATTAACAAATCGATAGAGATAAATTATATATACACTAAAGATTACAAAATAATATAAATACTATTTAGGAGTATTTATTTGTACCATATATGAATTTACATTTAGGTAAAAATATTTGAAATTACTTAAAAGTGCGAAATATACCAAAATAAAGCTAATTAATTAAAGAAAATTCATAAATAATTAAGAAAAAAATCAAGAAAAATATAGAAAAACGAGAAAATATCCAAAAGTGGGGCGTAACGACTTGAAAATTAAAGAAGGAAATTAACCAATTAAATTTAGCTAAATAGAAGTTAAAAAGTAGAGGAGATAAGACTAATGTTAACTCAAATTATTGAGAAAAAAATATCTAGGTAGTCCTATAAATACCCAAAATTTTCTAGAAGTTCATTTGATTAGTTAGGAGTGTGAGAAAAACAGAGAGAATTGAAAAAAGTGACAGTTAGGATTTATTTATAAAATTTACAAAAAAAAATTGTACAATTAGGGCCTTAGAGAGTAATTAACTCCTGGCGACAACTTGGGAGTGGATAGCCACTACTACCACTGATGGTAACAACATCTAACTTGGCCGATAAGGTCTTGGTTGTCGGAGCAACCAACGGCAGTAAGTTCCAATTTCTACCCAATTTTACTTAAATTGTTAAAAATATTAAAAGTAATTGGAAAATTATGAATCTTGTTATTCTAGGATATTTTAGTATATAGATTTAGGGAACAAAATTATTTTGATGAATTTATGTCTATAAATATACTATTTTTAAGAAATCCTACAAACTCTAGCTTTGTTCGAATTAGAAATAAATAACCATAAAAGTATAATTTTAGACTCAAAATTTTAGTGTAAACTACTTAGGAGTTATAGAGTAGTGTTATGAAGTTTTTTTTTTTTTCTAAAAATGAATTTTCGAAAATTTTAAATAATTTTTAGGTTTTAAAATGATGTATAAAATTGGTAATTTTGGGCTACTTAGGTAATTGAATAGATAATTACAAATTTAGTGCATAATTATATGTTTTAGGATATTGAAATATAATGAAGTATGATATAGTATGATATTTGTAGCATTTAGAGTGTTAAATGTAATTATTAGGTATTACGTAACGAATATGTAATAGGTAAAAATAGTAAATTTTAAGTTAATTTTTTAATTTAGGGGAATTAGATATATATTCTAATTTGGGGGTGAATTTAGATATTTTGAAATATTATTTGATGTTGGGAGATGATATTTGAGGTGATAGGAATATTAGATGTGTATATTATGTATATATTAGGTGATAATAAATAATATGTAAGTATAAGAAATTGATGAATAGGAAAATATTAGATTAAAATTGATATTATACTAATAATAGAAATATATAATAAATTTGGTAGGAAACTTAAATTATGATAATTATATGAAAAATGTAAGATTTTCTCATAGTAGAAGTAAATTCGGTAGTTAAATTAGGATTAAGATATACGGCACAAACTAGAACATTGGTTAAAGACCAAAAATGATATTTAGGATATCAAAAAATAATATGATTAATTTCACATTATAGGTCGAAATGAATTCCTAAGGTTTATGTATAAAATCCTTAAAAAAAAAATTGAGTTAAAAATCTAATTTAGAAACTGACTTCAAAACTGAATCATAATTCAACCTAAATTAGGAAAAACTCTAAGATACTTAAAAACCTAAATAATTAAATATATTAAAAACCATAAACTAAAGATAACATAAAAGAACTACAAAATGAAGTTTATATAAGATAGTTATATAGATATACTAAAACAATATTTGTATTATAGGAATTTTTAATGATGGCTTGAGTGAGTCACACCTCAAATGAGTAACCAAGGAGTTCAGGTAAGTTAGGATTAATACATTACTGTATTTCAAATTATTAATTTGTAGTACTCGGAGGCTTGAAATTGTATTTGATTATGTTTGTTAAATAGTAACTGTGCGGATGTGTTTGTTTCTAAGTTGATGATGTGATTTGGTTTACTGTTTTGGCTCGTATTGTGTGATTTATATGAAATAATCGAACACCTTAAATTGAACTTAACCAAATATACGACTTGTAAACATAAATTGGATTTGCATAACAACCCATTAGAGGAAACCTAGGGTTCTCCGACCAAATATTAACTCCTTCAAAAAGGATAGTACTGGATAACATAATTGGTCCTTTCTTTATCCTTAGTCAAATCAAGTAACAAGTGAGGAGGTTGTGGTAAAAATGAAGTTAATGGTTCAAAGGTAATCACGGAAGGAGTGGTATTTCCATTGCACAAGCTTGGGTTTGGTCGTGAGTTGTTGTATTAATGAAAACTCCTTAACCTAGATTAGAGTTGGTGCTATTTATTTAATCTCATGAAGGGCCAGACAACGTTATGCGATGGCATTTGCTTAAATATACACTGCATTTAATTAATTTAGTTGATAACTCTGTTTGTGTTTGCTATATAGTTTTAAATCTCTATTCTAACTTACTAAATTGTCGTTACTCATATCCTTATAGATATTTTTGTAGGTATTAGCTAGGAAGCGACTATATAATTATCTAAAAACTAGCAACCGTTAGATATTGGGGAAATGAGGAAATACATTTGAAGAATAAAGTTAGTTTTAAGGTCTTAGTTTTTATTTTAGAATTTTCCATTTTCGAATAATGTATTGCTTAGGAAGTACAGTATAATGAAAATTTTGCAAACATTATTTGTAATATCTGAATTTTAGTGTGTATATATATATTTTTTCTTACTTCCTTAGGTAATTAACTTATTTAATTTATGAACTATTTACTTCATTAGGTAATTAACTTATTTAATTTATAAATTGTTTACTTCAAAACGGGTTAGTTGTGGATGTTTTGTGTAAATTAGGTCTAAGATAATGGTTGTATGGTCAACTTCTATCTTAAAATGATTTGTACGGTGGGACTGTTACGACTCTACTACTTTAGGGCGTGACACTGAGCATATAAAATTTTCTAGGAATGTAGGGTAATATGAGCGTCTTTATGTAATTATGAACTAAAGTTTTTAGTTATTTATAAATTTTGCCTATAGTTATGAATGTATTGTTTTATTTTAAAGTGAGGAGTTGTAGACGTCTTGTCTAAATTGTATCTATGATAGGATCTGAGAGGTTAGTTATTATTGTAGGATGATTTACACGATGGGACTATTGTAACTTGGTGACTTCAAAGTGTAACATAGGTCACTACTCATAGTTTCATAAGGTGTAGCTAGCAACTATCTATGAGAGGTTGGGTAAGCTTCCTAAGGCTGTAGGCAGACATTCCTCTAACTAATCATATCGATGGACTAACGATATGAATTGAAATTAATTCAGGTGTAAACAGTGACAACTGAATTTTTAATTAGGTGTATAAGTTCAAAAAGTGACAAAACTAATGTGTAAATTGTGACATTAAACCTAATCATAATAATTAACTGTACCCTCATAATAATCATAATAATCATTATACTCTCCATATCTTATACTTAAACCTAAAAACATAAATCCTTGAAGGGGTAAGCAGAATCTAGTATAAGGTAATAATCATATACGCATTATTACACAATAAATGCATAAGCACTCGCACATTAATTGGCTTACATTCACTATATGCAATAACAAATAATTTCTTCTCTTTTATTAAGCCTGTCAAATAATATAATTTCAACATCCTGAATCTTGGAGTAACTCATGATTTCTATACACAATATATATATGTATGTATATACATACATACATATAATATGGTATTGGGTTCTTCTTAATACCCTAGGAACCAATGAACACCTAAAACTACCTAGATTATTTTTAAGTAAGATTCCAATTAGGACAACATTATACTAAGATCATTGGGTACTACCCCAAGGTTTAGTCCTTCTAGTACCTTAGACCTAACTAAACACACGGAACACACTTTGTTTAAGCCATATAGATATTAAGTCCATTTAACAAGTACTAGTCTTACATGCATACAAGTAGCATACAACACCTTATACTTGATTGTACTATTTGCTTAGAGTCTAAAAAGTGTGCTTTACAACCTATTCAAATGAGAATAACATACCTTACTTAGTTTCTAACTCATCCAACAACACTCTTAAACTTAATTGCTCAAACATTCTCAAATGCAACTCGAGTCACTTAAAGAACTTAAGATTACTAAGAGGATAAATCGGTTTATAAAACGTTTAAGATGATGATTTATGTTTACAAAAGTTTTGGAATGGAAAAATACATTTGGAAAACACTTAAGAACTAAAGGGAACATCACTACACACAACAAGAAACTTAGCGTTTGGATGGTACATCACATGGCATCTAGACGCCAAGGATCTGGGAGCATTCTACTCCCTAGCGTTAGAACACTGATGGGGGTGGTGTTTGGATGCTAAGCTATAGTTTGTAGAATTCTATAGGCGTTAGAACACTGATGGGGGTGGTGTTTGGATGCTAAGCTATAGTTTGTAGAATTCTATAGGCCATAGAGACATTTCACCCCACATTTTCAACCCTCTTTTCACAAAACTTGAAATCCATCCTTCCATGGTTTTTATCAACATTAATACAACCTTATAACTCTCCAAACATCATTATACAATCAAATCTCAACCCATCTCTCTTTGAAATCAAGTCACACTCTAAGGAGACAAAGCACAATAAAGTTTAGGCCTTGATCCTTCCTTTAGATTTTGAAATCTTCACTACCATCACCTAGAGTCTACTGTAAGACTCTCGATAATTCACCCCAATTTCGTTTTAGGTGCTACCTTAGTGAAGAAAACAAAATTTTCATTGATATTAATAAAAAATCATAATAGAAAAACAATCCCACCACTTCCCTTTACTCTTTTCTCTATGGATCTTGTTGAAACCCGTTAATTTCCTTCCCTTGATTCAAGATTCACACAAGAACCTTATCACACAAAAGTGGCATGAGAGTTTGAGTTTATAGAAAGGGTTTTAAATGAGCTATGCTAGGCTTTTATACTTTGATTTATAGGAATTTTCCTATGCCCTGACTGCCCCTAATGCTTTTAGTTAATATCAACTTATGTGCTCATTGGATAACTATTTGTTTACTATTTTCCATTTTCCCCTAAATAAAAACGTTCATCGTTGAAAGTTTAAAATTTCAAATACCTTGCTCTTGAAACAACTTTGGGTACTTCTTTCTCATTTCTTCTTCTAACTCTAAGTTACTTTCCTCTCCGAATGACCTGACTATTGTGCCTTAATATAGGGTATTTGCCTTCTTCTTAGTTCTTAGAACTTAATGTTTATGATCTTTATGAGCTATTCTATAGAAGAAAAATTCAGTTGCAACTCCAAGGTTTCTAGGTTCACTACCTATATCTTATGTCGCTCTACCTCTTGCTTTAGATTAGGCTTGAATTTTCTCAACATTGACACATAAAATACATTATAGATACCTTCTTATCTGGAAGGGAGCTCTAATCTGTATGTTACATTCCTAATTTTCTCAATAACTTTGAATGGTTCAACATACTTGAGAGAGAATTTCCCTTTCAACCCAACTTTGAAAATTCCTCTAATGGGAAACACTTTAACTTCATCTCTTACCTAAAACTCTAACAGGCGTCTCCACTTGTCAGCGTAGCTCTTTTGATGGCTTTGTGTGGTTTGCATTTTCTACTTAATCAGTCTTACTTTGTCTACTACCTCTTATATCAACTTTGAACACAGAACCTTCCCTTCTCCTATCTCATCCCAGTGAATGGGCAATTTGCACTTGCTATTATATAAGGCTTCGTAAGGGAACATTTGAATTGTCGCTTGATAGCTATTGTTATAAGCGAACTCAACTAATGGTAGGTGTTCATCTCAATGACTACCAAAATCAAGTATGCATGCCTGCAATAAATCATCGAATATTAATATAATTCTCTCTTATTACCTGTTTGTTTGAAGGTGGAAGGCAGTATTAAATTGAAGCTTTGTACCTAAAGCCTTATGTAAACTCCTCTAAAACCTACCCCACGAAACGAGTGTCCTTATTTGATGTAATGTTCACTAGTACACCATGTAATCTCGCTACTCTCTTGATATACAACTTGGCCAACTTTTCCAGTGAGTAATTAATGTTAATGAGGATGAAATAAGTTGACTTCTTTAGGAGGTCTACAATCACTTGAACTACATCATACTTATTCAAAGTCATTAGTAGAGTTGTTGCAAAATCTATGGTGACTTGTTCCCACTTCTACTCTAGGATCGGTAATGGTTACAATTTACTTAACTACCTCTACTACTCAATTCTTATATGCTAACAAGCTTCGTACCTTGATATGTACTCAACGATCACCAAATCTTCATATTATTCCATTGGTATTGTACTTTTAAGTCCCGGTTCATCTTTGTACTACTCGAGTGTATTATGTATACCCAGTAGGGTGCCTCTTTCAACAGTTCACTCCTCAACTTTAACCTCATTGTTACACATGAATGACACTTATACCTCAATACTTTGTCGACATCCACTATAAAGTCTACTACCCTTCCCACTTCCATCTTTTTTTTTTATCTCTTATATATCCTCATCTTCAATTTGATCCATCTTCAACTAGTAATGGTCTTTGTGTTGTTATTATAATGGCTAGATTCCCACTTCGCTTCCTACTCTAAGCGTCAACTATTACATTGGCCTTCCTTGGGTGATACTACATGTCTAAGTCATAATATTTTATTAGCTCTGGTAATCTTCTTTGCCTCATATTCAAATCTTGCTAAGTTAAAATATACTTCAAGCTCTTGTGGTTGGTATATACTTTACACCTTTCCCCTATAAAATAGTGCCTTTACAGTTTCAAGGCATGGACTATTGCTGCTGATTAAGTCATAAGCTAAATAGTTTTTCTCATAAGGTGTGAGTTGATACGGTGCATACATTATCATCCGGCCATTTTGCATCAATATATACCATAGTCCCTAAATCGAGGCATCATTGTAAATCACAAACTCCTCTCCATTATGAGGTAAGGATAACACCAAGACAGTAACAAGTCTTTCCTTAAGTTGCTGAAAGCTCTATTTACGCCTGTCATCCCAATCAAATTTCACCCTCCCTTCTAAGTCAATAGAGCTAAGGGTACTGCTGGCCTGGAGAATCTTTCCACAAACTTCTTGTAATAACCTACTAGCCCTAGAAAGCTTCTAATCTTGATTACTATTTGCAATCATAACCATTCTATTATAGCTTTTATTTTCTTAGATACAATGTTACCTAAGAAAGCTACTTAATCCAACCAAAATTCACACTTGCTAAATTTAGCATATAACTTCTGAGTTCTCAATTCACTCATTATGATTATGCTACTCATCCTCTTCTCTAGTTTTAAATTAAACGAGAATATCATCTATAAAAACCATTACGAACCTATCTAAATACTTGTGGAGCACCTGATTAATGAGATCCATAAATGATGTAGATGCGTTAGTGAGGTAAAATGCTATAACCAAAAATTCACATAGTCTGTATCTAGTTCAAAAAGTTATATTCTCCACGTGTTCAGATTTCATGTTCAATTGATAATAGCTTAAACTTAAATCTATTTTCGAGAATACTTGCACTCCTTATAACTGAACAAACATATCATCTATTCAAGGAAGTAGACACTTGTTCTTAATTGCCACCTAATTTAAATCTTTGTAATCTACGCACATTCCCTTATTCTCGTCTTTCTTCTTTACAAAAAATGTTAAGGGTTCCCGAAGAAGACAAACTCAGTCTTATAAAACCCTTATCTTGCAGCTTTTGTAGTTGCTTCTTCAACTCAATAAACTTAGTGAATTCCATCCTATATATCGATTTAGAAATAGGCTTAGTGTCTGGTACCAAATCTACTCTAAATTATACTTCTCTATTTGGTGGTGACCCAAGTAGATCATCTAGGAAGACATATAGGAATTCCTACAACACTGGTACTTGTTCTGGCTTCAATATGTCACTAATTCGTGTACTCAAAGCTACTAGGGTAAGCTTCTCTCACTTCACAGGCTTGTGACCTTCTACTTGATTCCGAAAAGGTACTTTTCTTGGAGGCTCTAAGGTGATCACCATGTTGTAGTAATCAATAGTGATATGGTACCTTGTAACCAGTCTATACCCAAAATTATGTCAAAGTTTGATATGTCTAATACTAACAAGTCGGTTGGTAAAATTCTCCCTTTCACAATAATCTCAACATCTCAGAATTGTTTAACTCCTAAGGATGTATATACAATCACAGGAGTATACGAAAATACAATATACAATCTACATGCATTGACAAAAGATTCAATAATGTAGGAACAAGAAGCTTTAATATAAAAAAGAACATGAACACTTTGGTTAAGAATAATGAGCGTACTTGCCAAAGTGTGCACTTCTATAGTCTCCTGACTTTAACCCTAATGCTAAAATATGAAGACTCAAGCTAAAGCTCTCTAGTAGGGTCTTAGCTATAGTTGAGCAGTATAGGTAGTGTTTTGATTAGTAGCCACCTAAGTGGTTTAAACGAGTTGTTTCCCTATATCTTTACATTCTATTGCTTAGTGACCTTAGTTACATCTGAACAAAAGCCCTAGTACATCAAAGTTGGTTCCTTACAGTCCTTGTTGACATGCCCGTTTTTTTCATAGAAAAAGCATGCACTTAGAGTCCATTTACACTTTAAAATGTTAAGTGGTCTGAAACAACGGGTGCATTTAGTTGGCACTACCATGGGTAAACAAGCCGGTACTGAAGCTAGCCACATAACCAACCCTAAGTGGTGTAAATGGCGGTTTACCACCTTCTTTGATCATAATACCTTAAGCTAGTCTCTTAAACCTCTTTGATGGTCTATAACTCGGCATAAGTCTCTTACCAAGGGCTTTCTTCTCTCTGCAGTCCAATAACTCTTCATTTCTCTTCATTCCTTACTCTAGACTTTCTACCATTTCTATTGTTTCAGCATAAGTAATGCCTCTAAACCTTACCATTCTCTCTTATAACTTTTGCTTTAACCCAAAGGTAAATTGTTAGGCATATGATCTCTTATCCCTCCTGATTGGTTCTAGTGGGAAACAAGTTAGGTTGTTCAGCTCTACTTCATATTTGGTGATAGGAATCATGTTACCGGACTTTTAACTCATAGCTAAGCCTGGGAATTAGAGGGATTGGCAAGACGAATTCTCCTATTCCAGCCGATTCATGTAGAGGCCGAATATCTCCTTACTGATCCATTCTACTTGCCAAGCCGAGTGACTACCTATTTCTTGTGTATTGAGTGCCAAGAAACTGAAGGCTGAGATAACAGCCCATCTTTATTCTTGCACATGCTTGGCCAATTACTTACTCGGCCTCACCCTTATTGAGATGTTGAGAGAAAGAGTCCGAATTGATCAAGATACCCCTACTCGAACAAGCAAGTTGTTTGTACTTTTTTTATCCATATCCTCTAACGGCATCACCAATACAACATCACCATGTGTACAATATCAAGTGTAGAATCCGTTGCACCAATGATTGTTTTCTTTGTATATTCATTTTTACCCTTTTATATCTTGTATATTATTACTTTAAGAGGAAGTACCCTTTTGTTTTTTCCTTTTTAAGCAAGTTGCCCTAATTTATGAGTATAAATACTCTCGTAATTGCAGCTATAAGGAGATATATACAGAGATTACCATTAACGCATTTGTGTGTTTTCCTTTCTTGTATAAACACTTTGTTTACTCTCAGTATCACTCTTATCCTAACTTTTGAGCAAGGTTAAGTGCAAGTAACCTTACCGGACCAATTCATATGTCATATTGAATTGTGCCGTGAGTCTTCAAAAATTTCGTTAGTGCGTCATATCTCTGGAACTATTCGTGGGTTTTGCTTACTTTTCATTTTCCATTCATTCCTTTCGCACTTTCTCCCATTAACTCTTTCGAGCTTTTTACAAGCTCAGAACCATCTAGCAACCGGCCTTATCTGTTCTTGGTCACGGTTAGCACCATTCAGATACTGACTTATTACCTTACTATAGGGTCTGATAGGCGAGCTCTATTTGTTCCCTAGTACGGTTAAGGAAGAACTTATTAAAGAACATCTACTTAAACCCCTCCTATGTGATAAGACTAGCTACATTTCAATTAGTCTTGGGAGAATTCTCCTACCATTAAGTTGCAAACCCTTTTAAAAAGAAAGTGGCATAGGTTAATTTTTTGTTTTTTGGTACCTGTACCTTGGCAAATGATTTCTCTACCTTTGTGATCTACTATTCAATTCTTATTGGGTTATTAGGCTTGGGTGCTTGGGGTGGAAGTATGGGTTATCTTTACAAAACTATCGAAGGTGTTTTCACTGGTACAACTACCTGTACCAATGTCCATAATAGCTTATCGCTCCTACCTTCATATCTTATAATTAACTTGAATCGCATGCATGTCTCTTTAAATCTCTTACTACTGTTGCACTAACACCTTAATCATAGCATTCATTTAATTTAGAACATAGGCAGTTGTTACAATATCTAAACCCTGACCCAGATCATGTTGAGGCTAGGTCTGGTTAGGAATAGGCATTCCTAAAAGAAGATAGGTTTGCTCTTAGCCTTGAGTCTATTGGGCTTAAGTCTGACTAGAGATAGGTTAGCATTTGGGTTAGTGGTGGATGCCTTTACCCTTAAGGTGGCAAACCTATCTCGGTTTAGTTTGGTAAAGGGATGTGGTTAGTGTTGATGTCTCTGCCACCCTAAGGATGAGAGGAGGAGTTGGAAGTAAAGTCATGTCTAAGCATGTTACACGAGGAAACACATGAACAAAGTAATATAAGCATAACTTTAAGTTCATAAGGAGGGTTTAGACATTATGACTATACAACGAATAACTTGATAAGAAGGGATTACTAAGAATATAAGGTAAAAGAAACACTTCAATCACAAGTCTTAGCATAACTTTAGATTTTACCTGTCCTATACTTATAATCATATTATAACACTTTAATTTACATCTTATTTCTATTAAGGTTCTTACTTGGGATGTCTATGATTTAAAATCTATAGCTCTAATACCACTAAAGTTGTAACATCTTAAAACTTGAGAAATTACAACTCTCTACATGTCCCTATAATCTATTAACACGTTAGACATCTAGGTTCAACTTGCTAGCATCTCTAGATATACAACTTTCATCAATAACCTATAATATATCTAACTTAAAATTTCATGGATGGCTTTAACATCATCAATTCACCAATGATTATAGAATGATTAACATATGAATTGTTTTATTCAATGAAAATAAAGTTAATATAGTTCGACTACATTTGTTTCAAAGAACCGAAATACCAAAACTCAAATGTGCACATTCACTAGAAATGACAAATGACAAGTTACTAAGAACATTAACAAAAGAAGTTTCAAGTGAGTTTTCGTGACCCAAAATTCAAATAAAAGTAAATAACTAGCTGTCTAACAATATAATCCAATAAAGTTCTCAATCCTATTCCAACTACATGGAACCATCTCTATTGTCAAAGTAAAAATCATAATAATTTGCTGCATCCTCATAATAATCAAAGCCATCACAATAATCCCCACACTCTCCATATCCTGTATCTATACCTAAAAATAGAAATCCCAAAAGGGGTAAGCAAAGCCCAGTATAGATTGTACATGCATGATCACACAATAAATGCCTAAGCACATATATATTAGTTGACTTACATTCATTATATGCAATAATAAAAAATTTCTTATCTTTTATTAGGCCTGTCAAACAACACAATTTTGGCATAGTGGAACTTGGAGTAATTTATGACTCCTATACACAAATATATATGTGTGTGTGTGTGTGTATGTGTGTACACATACATAGTATGGTATTGGGTCATCTCCAATATCTTAGGAACCAAGGAACACCTAAAGTTATTCAAATTATTCCAAAGTGAGATTCCAATCACGACAACATCGTACTAAGATTTTTGGGGTATTACCCCAAGGCATGGTCCTCCCAATACCTTAGTCCCAACTAAGCACATGTAACACACTTTATTTAGGTCATATAGATATTAGGTTTATTTGACAAGTACTAGTCTTACACACACAAACAACATACAATACCTCGAACCTAACTATACTGTTTGCTCACAGTATGAAACACATGCCTCACAACCTGTTCACATGACATATCTTACTTTGTTTCTAACTCATCCAACAACAATTTTAAACCTAACCGCTCAACTACTCTTAAATGCAACTTGAGTCACGTAAAGAACCTAAGATCACAAAGAGGATAAATTAGTTTATAAAATGTTTAGGATGATGGTTCATGTTTAGAAAAGCTTTGGAAAGGACTTGGAGTGGAAAATTACACTTGAAAAACATCTAGGAGCCAAAGAGAACTTCGTTGCATGTAACAAGGAACTTGACATCTCGATGCTACATCACGTGGCGTTCAAACGCCAAGGATCTAAGTGTATTCTGCTCCCTGGTGTCCGAACACTGATAGAGGTGGGATTCGGATGCTAGGTTGCAATCTGCAAAATACTACATGCTATAGCAATGCTTTAACCCCCCATTTTGCAAAGCTTGAAATCCACCCTTCCTTGGTGTTTATCAACATTAACACAACCTTATAACTCTATAAACATCATCATATAATCAAATCTTAACCCATCTCTCTTTAAAATCAAATCACACATCAAGAAAACAAAGTATAATAAAGGCTAAGCCTTTCTCTTATCTTTAGAATTCGAAATCCTCACTTCCACCACCTTGAATTAGTTATAAGACTCTCGATAATTCACCCCAATTTCATTTTAAGTGTTGCCCTAACGAAGAAAACGAAATTTTCATTAATATTGATAAAAAACTATAATAGAAAAACAATTCCACCACTTACCTTAACTTTTTTCTATACGATTCTTATTAAAACACACTAATATCCTTCCCTTAAATCAAGATCCGTGTGGGAACCCTATCATACAAAAGTGGTACGTGAGTTTAAGTTTGTAGAAAAGGTTTCCAATAAGCTATATTGGGCTTTTATACTTAAGTTTATTAAAATTTTCCTATGCCCAGACTATTCTTATTGCTTTTAGTTAGTATTGACTTATGTCCTTATTAGGTAAACTATTTATTCACTATTTTCTTTTATTATTTTTCATTTTATTTGGGTTTTACAATTTCCATACATTTGGCCATATTATCCATAATTCCATTAAAGAACACTGTTTGGCGACAAATGATATGGCATGAATCTAAACAAAAATTTGTAATAAATTTGTTATTATTTTTCGTTGGTTTTATTATGCTAACACCATGATTAATACACACCAAAATCAAAGGACAAATTAAATGGGATAATATAGGAAATTCTAACGATTCTAAAATCTTTTATTGAATTAATGTCTTTCAATGTTGTAGACTCGGTTCGAGTTCTTGTACTGGACATATAAGATGGTCAAATATTAAATAGGTAAAATTGGGTTTATTGTGGTTCAATCGAGTTGGATGGGGATTAGATTAGATTAGATCAGATCAGATCAGATCGGATCAGTTTTATGATCGAATCGAATCAGTTTTATGATCGAATCAAATTAAATCGGATCCAATAATAGAGATTAACTCAAGTTTAACAATACTAATTTAAACATCTTTGATAATGGATTAGACATCCTCATTGATGAGACCACATAAGATACGGGAGCCACACGATCTTAATTTTTCATCCTTCCAAAAAAAGAAAAAATTTCATCCCGGACTGCGCCCAAATATTAGTCACTTAATTTTCCATGCCGAATTGGACCTTGTATAGGGAAAAGATATTGGGTCTATAGCCCATCCGACAATCTCACACTCTCGCGCTCATTTTTACCTTTCTGATCCAACTTTACGTAGTCCACGTGGCGCATCGAGATTGAATCTCTCCACATACCCAGCGAGCAAAATATCTTCGTCCTATGGGCCCGCCTAATCTGGCCCCATCGGACCAGTAAAATCTCCATCAATCATCAATCTCCCACTCTTTCGATCCCGATAATCAGAATCACAACGACGCAAAACGCAATAATTTCGCTTTCTTAGGGTTAGGGCTTTTGTTCCATCGACTACGACTACGACTACGAATGATGCAGCACCCACCGAATGGAGCAGGAGGCATTCCGTCCGATCAACACCCGTGGATGATGATGCGCCAGCAACAGCAACCTCAACCGATTCCTCCACCGGCCGGTTGGACTCCGCAACCAGTTCCACCACCTGTTCAAGAATCGAACGAGATTAAATCTTTATGGATCGGAGATTTGCAGCCTTACATGGACGAGAACTATCTCCTTAGTTGCTTCTCTCATGCTGGAGAGGTACTTAAAGCTCGATTAGTTTGATAATTTACTTTGAGAGCTCAGTTCTCTCTTATCAACGTTTATTTTGGCATCGTTGTGTTTGTTACTTTTGTTGTGAATTTGTTAATGGATTCAGTTTACTCAAGTTATCTGATTTCGAGTTATTGATGGCCAATATGTTGATTTGATGAAATGCATATACCGTAGTTAATTTTTAGTTTTTTCTTTCTTCCTTTTTCCCCCTTTTTCTCGATAGGCGGATTGTTGTTGAGACGGGGCATTAAAATTTGAGGACTACTGTGAGGGTGAATTCTGAGAGTGAGTTCTTGTTAGGGGACTGGGCAGTATAAGATTATCTGGTTATGTACATGCTTGTAAATGTCTGTTATAGTTATGTGGTGCTGTATTTTATCCACTCCCACTTAGCTTACAGAGAGCTGAGTGGATACATGTGTATCCTCAGGCTTGGCAAGACTACGAGTAGTCTGTAGTCTGTGCAATTAATAGGCTTGCTATATGATGTTTGCAAGAGAAAAGAGAATGCAGAGAGGCTTCCCCATGGTTAAGCATAGAGGCGTCCTTTTAACTTTGAGGAATCACACATGATAAAAATGCGTGAAGACACGTTCTTGATGTATTCTTGCAATAAGTTTGATGGATGATGGGAGCTTTTCAAAGTCTTAACTCATCTAAAGTTTAAGTAGTTATTCCTGACTTCAATAACTATATCATTCTTCAGGATCAAATCTGATTAGTGTGTGTGTGTTTGTGTGCTTTTTCCCCCTCCAAATCTGATTTAGAGTTTAAATATGAATTTTTTGGCATCAGATTACATGCTCTGCTACTAGGGATAGGGTGTCAATGAAACAGCACACTGGTATTTTCTGAGCTGTCAAAATAGGTTATCAATCATGGGACTGACGGCAATAAATTTTATTTAGTGGGAAGAGGGCAATTTTTTTTTCCTCTTTTGTTATGAATGCAGATTGTCCTCTCTTCAAATGTATATATGTGTTTACAGGTTCTGTCAGCAAAAGTAATTCGCAATAAGCAGACTGGTCTGCCTGAGGGTTATGGTTTCATTGAATTTGTATCTCATGCAACAGCAGAGAGGACTTTGCAGACATATAATGGTACATTAATGCCAAATTCAGACCAGAATTTTCGAATGAACTGGGCCACTCTTGGTGCTGGTGAAAAGCGCCAAGATGAGGGTCCTGAGTACTCCATTTTTGTTGGAGACTTGGCTGCAGATGTTACTGATTATACATTGCAAGAGACATTTAGACCCCATTACTCAACTGTAAAAGGTGCCAAAGTAGTCATTGATAGAACAACTGGACGCTCCAAAGGTTATGGGTTTGTCAAGTTTGGTGATGAAAGCGAACAGTTGCGTGCAATGACAGAAATGAATGGAATGTATTGTTCCTCTAGGCCTATGCGGATTGGACCAGCTGCAAACAAGAAAGCTGGCTCTGGTGTGCAATATCAACAAGGTACGTATTGCATCATGCAGATGAGTTGTTACCTTTTCTCCATGAGCATATATGATATGATCTTAGTTAGTTCTATGTCATTATTTTGGAATTATAGGATGAGTTAAATGATTGACTATTGAAGAAATGAAATTCTGTGAAGCAATATTTCAGAGACTGGTCATTTAAAGAAGTGCGTGAAGTTGACGTTGATTTTCTTGTAGTTGAAGTTTGGGGGAATTTTTCAAGGCATTTCGATCCTGCACTTCTTTCTACGCTTGAACGTAATAAATTAAGCTAAAACATCCAAAATCTTATGAGCTCATGTTGTCTTAAAACAGGGCACTGAGAGGCTCTCCTTATCGGGGGCCTGGAACCGATTTCAGCTGAAATGATTCCACTTATATGCGTGGCCTCATTTTAGGTCAGTTAATTTGTTTATAGCATGAGTTGTTTCAATTTCTTGTGGCATTTACTATGCTGCATTTGGGATCACCTGACTTCTTTGTCGGCCAAGTTACATCAGTACCTTAATTTTTGAAATTATTTACTATGCTGCATTTAGGATTACCTCACTTCCTTCTCAGCCAAATTAATTCAGTACCTTATCTTTCCAAAGTAGGTTTATTTGAGTTTACTTCCTGTTTTTACTTTACCAATTGACGAGTCACCATTTTTATTGATCAAGTTGTTCCTTTTTTTTTTTTTTTTTCAATCAAAATGTTGGGCTCATCAAGTTGCCTGTCCTTTAAATAAAAGCCCTTATTGTTATCCGAGCGGATAGTGTGGCATCTTTGTCCTCTGTTTTTGCTAGAGAATGGCATAGAGATCAATGTTAGAATCAGCTAGTAGACTTGAAATGATTAGTTGCAATAGCTATTTCCCCTTGCTGAAGTTTTTTTTGAAGCTGACTAGCTCCCTTTCTTTGTTTTGGGATAGAAACTTCCTTTGAGAATTTCTTCAATCCTTGAGATGTTTGGATATCCTCCCTCTAGTTCGTATATCTGCATTCTTTCATCAGAATGCACGTTCTCTTGGGTGATAGAATGATGTTGTGGATGATCAAAACCATATAGATTTTCAAGATTTTGCTGAAGTGTGTCCTTTTGTATCATTAGTGATCCTAGGTTAAAAGAAGTATGGTTTAGGACATTGTAATGGGAGACAGTATTTATTCGACACTCTTCCTTTTCTTTATCACACTGTTATCTAATTACCAGAATTATGTTTTTGGGTAATCTGATTGGCAGAGGTTACTTGTGAGATATATAGATCTATTTATCTATGGGCAGCTTTGCTGGATTCTTCATCTTACATAAGCTGCACTTGTTTTTTTTTTTTTTAATTTAGAAAGTATTTATATAAACACATGCTTCCTTATAAAACATACACATGCATATATCTAAAATTCATCTGCATAGTGATATGACACAGTACATATAATCAGATATATACTATGAAGCATGGTACAATATATACCGCATATTTAGATGTTGTAAGAATAGAAGATATAGCTATAGAAGAAATATACGATTAAGCTACATAGCATATGTATTGATTTTCTTATCCAGCAACAATTTCGATGCGGTAGCATCTTCCTTTATGACAGTCACGGCTGGTAGGTCTATCGGTCCATACGATTGTTCATGTACCATTAGAAGATTCAGCAGCTACTGTAGCAACTGCTTCCTCAGGTGGAACTTCAGGTTGATTGAGTTACTGGAAATGCTGCTAAGATATTAATATCTTTAGTTTGATAGTCAGGAGTATAATAAGTCAGTTTATAATCTTTAACACATTTAGGCAATTTATTTACTTGGCCAAAAGAGATATAAAGTCAGCTATATACAAGTACATACTATATAATTTTATACATAATGAACTTTTCATATAAGAAATTTTAGGTAACAAAAGACATTAATAATGTGTTGCTTCTTGATTTTGGAAACCAAAAACCAATCAGAAGTGAATTGAAAATAAGTCAACTCTATATAGGGACATACTATATAATTTTATACATAATGAACTTTACATATAAGAAGATTTAGGTAGCATTTGGTTGTGTACAAAAATTTTTGTGATATTAGATCAGACAAAAATTTTTGTTCCATGTTTGGTTTGTAATTTTACTTGATAACTCTTGACAAAAAATTGAGCTAATAGATTGGACAGAAGGTTCAGATTTTGTTTTATCTATACCATAATATAAAAATAAAATTCATTGAACAAAAATAAAAATATTTTGTATTCTAAAAAATACTCCCTTATGTTATAATATTGAATTAATTAACATTATTTTTATTAAATATTATAAAAAATTATTTATTCTATGATATAAATAATTAATTTTTTAATAGCTATGAAATTTATGGCTTTTTATTTAATTTTATATATAATTTGTTTAATTATATAAATTTAATAATTCATTCAAATCGTATTTCAAATAATATAAAAATATAATTAANTACAAGAATTAATTATATAAATTTAATAATTCATTCAAATCGTATTTCAAATAATATAAAAATATAATTAAAATATATATTAGACAGTATTGAAAGTATAAATGTCAAAATATAAGAACAAGCTTATTACTTGTGTATATCAAATAAGGTATAAAATAAAATTTTGTGTTCATAACTGTATAAACCAAACATAACACAATAAGTTTGTACCATCTAGTTCTTGTACTTGAATTGCTCAGTTCTCTTCATTCAATTTAGTCCTTACATTTAAACATTGCCTTATATAACAAAAAACATTAAATTATGTGTTGCTTCTGGATTTTGAAAACCATAACCCAACCAGAAGTGAACCAAAAATTTCTGTTTGGTTTGAAATCTTTGATACTGGACAGTCGAACCATATTTGCCTCGTTTACCTATAAAAGAGCTTTGAATGCATTTAATGTAAAATTCCACAAAGTGCTGCTGATGGGAGTTTGATGTCTAAGCTTTTTAAGGATACAGAACTACATGCAGAAGAAATACATTAGTTTAGGCATGCCTACCCATTAAATGCAATTGAAGATACTGAGGTACATTCAGAAATAATTACGTTATTTAGGCATGCGAAACCAAAATATGCAATTGAAGAAACTCTAAAATCAACACTACGGGATGCAGACTTGTGGGATTTGGTCTTCTTATATGGCTTTTCTCCCCATTTTCCAATTGCTTTCTCATTTTTATGTACTAATTGTTCTCAATCTTTCATAGGTAAAGCGATCCAAGTTTACAATGCATTTTCTATCTAATTCTTGAAGGGATGTTCCTTACATTACTTTATGTGTGCTTGCATGGTTAAAACACTGACTTGCCTATGGATAATTTTGAAGAAAAATTTCGTCTGTGACTTAAGGTTGTATGAGTGACAAGTACTTGAATAGAAAGATCAATTTCTTGTATTTAAGTCGTATTAATAGTAATCCTCTTCATATCATAGCTTTAGTTTGTGATGGCATGAAAATATGGGCATAGCATATTACTTGCTAGACAGTTCATGTGCTAGAGTAAATACAGCAAGTACCTGAGCATTGAATTCAAATATTTTCCTTTTTTAAAAAAAAATATATATATAGGTGTACAGGAAATTGCAACTAGATAGACAACAGATCATGGAGTTACTAAAACTGTGGAAGGATGCCCTTTCTAATTAATAAAATATCTACCAGTGTGTTTTACAAGATGTCTGTTAAGATAATTATTGGTATGTATTTTGATCAGTTTACGCTTATGTAGTTCATGAATATATATATTTTTTAAAATTATATCTTGGTTAGTCATACATGGCGCTCATTTTGCAGAATTAAGGTCCCATTAGGACTTGGATTTTTCAGTCAACAAGGGTGATTTGGGAACTTTACATATATTTGTAATTTCATGTTGCTATATATTGGCATATAGACCATTTGGCAGTTGGTGTTTTCCCGATTTTTTTTATTGTTCAATTTCAGGGAGATTCTGGCAGCATTCTCATAGTTGTATTGGTTTTCTACAATCATCATGATTAGCCTAATTTTCAAACCCAGACATGTCCCAGTGATTTTAAATTCACATGTATTTATCATATGCAGCTACCTACCAGAGTACCCAAGGGAATCAGGGCGAGAATGATCCCAATAACACAACAGTGCGTAGTCAGTATCTGAAAATTTAACTTTTCTGTCTTCTACATGTGCTATTTACATGGCAATGATTGTGGGTGCAGATATTTGTTGGGGCATTGGATCCTAATGTCTCAGAAGACCACCTTAGACAAGTGTTTGGTCAATTTGGGGAGTTACACAGTGTAAAGATACCAGTTGGAAAGCGATGTGGGTTTGTGCAATTTGCCAGCAGGTAACATATTTGCTAGCGACACAACAAAGCTAAGAAAATTGAAAATTGGAATTCTCTGGCTTCTACTTTATTTACATTTTCATTTGCTGTACTCAGAAACTGTGCCGAGCAAGCATTGGCAATGTTGAACGGTACCCAGCTTGGAGGCCAAAATATTCGACTTTCTTGGGGACGGAATCCCTCAAACAAACAGGTACGTACTTACATTCTTCTTTCAGGAATTTTCAGTTGTACTCTGATCTGTTCAGGAAATTCATGGGCCTATTTTATTTGGAAAAGAGTGCTCATGGGCTAATTCTTAATGTGGCCAGGCTCAGCCAGAGCAAACCCAGTATGGTGGTTATTATGGATATCCACAGGGATATGAGGCATATGGGTATGCACCACCTCCGCAGGATCCTAACATGTTTTATGGAGGCTATGCTGGATATAATTATCAGCAAGGAGGAACTTATCAGCAGCCACAGCAGGTAAACACTTGATTTGGGATTTTGGTTTATTTGAATTCTGTCACTATTTCTCTTTGCATTGAATATACTGATAATGAATTGAAAAAATTGAAGAGTGCCTTGTGACTTATTTATGTGTGTGGGTGGGAGCACAACTCTGGAAGCTTTGTTTACTTTTACCTTTTCATTATAATATCTCTCGTCCATTTGTAAACTTTCTTTTCTACTCTTTCATCCATAATACCTTTGTAACATTAATAATTTTTTTATTTTACCACATACATTTTTCTTACGAAAACCTTTTGGCCATTTGCAAATCCTTTATTTTTATTATATTTCGAAGTGCCAATAAAAATGACCACAACTTTTGGTGTCATTTCCTCACTTCTACTTTGGTTCTGTGAATTTAGTGTTTGGCACTGTTTTTCAAATTTGGAATGAGAATTGCCATTAAATTGACTGTTGAGTGACATTTTTATGTGAGTGCTTGCATGCTGCAAATTTCACATGGTGTTTCCAATTCGGTGCTCCATTGCAACTGAAAGGCCTAAATCATGCTACTACTTAGTTGCTGTGTGGAATCTTTGATCGCTAATGAGTGATACAAAGTAGAGAGGCTTTTTCTATCTAAGCTACAAAACACTCATTTTGATGGCATATGAGATATTATGCTGGATCCACACCACAGGTGCTTCATTCTGAACAAATGTGAACCTTTTTGAATCTTCTGTGTAATGTAAGCACCCGATGCAAATAACAAGATAATTTTCTTGTACTTGTCCCATAGGAATGAAAAGCGTCATCTAGAAATTCTCTTTCTTGTTCCTGGTCAAAGAAAATAATGGAATTATTTTGCTATGGTGAAAATGACCAGTAATGCACGTGGTGTTCTCGGTTTTCACCCGTTACGCTGGAAGTTCCAACTTTTTTTTTTATACTATCATCTCTTTCTTGCAGTGAGCAGCCAGGCTTCAGAAGGATGATAGGTGTCCGTTCGCTTGTGCAGTAGGCAAGCTTTTCTCTGTCTGTCATGGGAAGGCTTTAGATTTCAGAAGTAGCTTTGGCAGCAAGTGGTTGTGTTTCATTTTAATATTTTGTGCTTCCATTTTTTTATTTTAACTTCGTGTCTAACTTTTGTGTTCCGAATTCGAGTGATGAACATGTCGGAGGTCCTTGTATACCCAATATTATCCACCTTGGATGTGAATGGATGCATCATGCATGCTTTATTAATAAGTTTTTCATATATTTTTCGGAAGGATGGGAATGGGCCCTGTTGATATGTTATATTCCAGCTACAGTAAACATTATAAGAGAGATTGAATTTTATCTTTAGAACAATGGGCTGTTGGAATACCATCAACCTTTTTTTGGATAATCGCATCTCATTTTCAAGTCACTGCTTGAGGGTACACAATAATGGCTATAAAACGGATTCTTATTTGGCCGAATTAAAAGAAACGGTATGGAAGAAGTGGATTTAGCATGCAATGAAAACTGAAAAGAATAGAAATGCATCGGGATTACTGATCTTATGAGTGTGTTACTTGAATTTTCCTTTTCATTTAATGAAACTTTTGCAGTTTTCCTCCTCTAATCGTTTTTTAAGCCGTCTTGATCAAATATAGTTTGATAAACGTTGCGAAAAGCATTCCGTCCGGTTGATTTTAAGATTTGGATTACTTACAAAAGTCATGAGCAAATTATATGGAGTTATTGATTTTTTGGTCTGAGTACTTGTAATGTAACCTAGAAACAAGTGTAGGACCCACTTTTTTTAAAATTATCTTTTTGATGGCATGGACTGTCCGTAGATGTGGATACATAATTGAAGAGAAGATTTGCGACGTCATTTAAGATATTGGCACGGCAATGTTCTCTCATTAAATTAAATAGACGAACACAACATAACCAATCTACCCTGGTACCAGAATTGAAAACCTATCGCTCAGAACCGGCAAACTGCAGTACCATTTTAACAAAGCTGCAAAAAACTATCAAATGGGGAAAAAAAAGAAAAAAAAGCAAAACCTTTATGGTAAAACGCTAGGATACTAATTCCGATCCCTAATTTAAGCAATAATTACAGATATTCGCAAGAGAATTTGGGACCGTAGTCGGGTTCCGTAGAATTAGTGGGGTGCATTGTCACATAACTTGGTTTAATGTATCATGTATGTTCTGATAATGGTGTTTGATTGAAGGTTTCGGTTTATAGTTCAATTTATTTTAGTTTAAGTTCTGTGAGGAGCAAATCAGAATACCCCCTGTTGCAAATCTATTTTCCTGAGAAAGGGTTCGGTAAAAGTATTTTACTTGTTGACTATGGTGATCTTTTGGACCATGAGAGAGACCGATTTCTTTTCCGTAAGAATCTGATTCCTTCACCATATAATAAGACCCCGTGTATGTCTGCTAATAATAACGTTTTATCATAGAACAGATTTGGTGTAAGATCAGGATAGCCCTGATGAAATGATGGCAGCCCTTTACTTACAAGTGAGTATAGTATAGTTGGCCAGGCTCTCATCTTTTGTCATCAGATCCCACGGTTGCTCGTATGATCAACTTTAGCCTGTGCATTCGTGATTTCTTAGTAGGTAATAACACTTATAACTCGTTCACTTCATAAAATAGAATAAAAGTAAATATAATTGGAATTCCATAAAAAATGAAATAAAAATATAATACATATTACTTTATTTAGTTATATATATAAGCAATATAAGAATAAACATATAATATAACTTTAATGGTTAAATTATCCTCAGTTTATTTTCTTTCTCAATTAATACTAAAGTAATAAGTGGCGGTAGCGGTGACGGTGGCGGTGGTAGTAATAGTCGTGATAGTGGTGGCGGCAATAACAACAGTAGCGATGGCAACAACTGTAGCTTGGTGATTAATAGCGGTAACGATAATGGTAGTTGGTGGTGATAGTAATAGTGGCAGTGGCGGTGGCGGTGGCGGTGGCGATGGCGGTAGCGGTGGCGATGACGATAGCAGTGGTTACGGTGATTTAATGGTAACGGCAGCGACGACGATGATAACATTAGCAACTATAATGATTGTAGCGATAATGGTGGTTAACGATGGTAGTGTGGGCAGTTATAATGGTGGTAACGGCAACAACGATAGTGGCGGCGACGGTTTAAGGGGTCAGAATCACTCAAACTGGCAAACCAACCTGCCATTAATTTAGAGAGTCGACGAGACCGGTTGACCCTCTTAAAAAAACGAGAGAGAGAGAGAGAGATAAAAGAGGTCATTAAGTTGAAAAAAATAATTAGATGATATCTATTAGATCATGACATGTTAAAACTACTTTTTTGCAATGATAAAAGATAATTTTCTAAAAATAATATTATCAAACTAATAATAGAAAATTAATTAAGTTGATTATGTATTAAGGATGGATGGATGAAAGAAAAATTCAATTTAAGTTAACATAAATATTTTTTATAAAACTTGTCAAATATTAAGGATTTGAATATAGAGAAGAGATAAAATTTAAAGGAAAAAAATAAAAAATTTAAAACGACATTAAGTCGGAAATTAATAAAAAAAAAATTAAAAATTATTAATGAATTAATACAATTTAAAAAAAAAGGAAAGAAGGTCACATTTAGAGAAAAAATATACAAAAGTTGGAATTGGATCGAATCAGAAATTAATTAAAAATAAGAAATTATTAAAAAAAAAAATTCAAGGACCAACGAACTAGGCTGGTTATAGTTAATCTCACATCCGACCCTTGAACCGATGGTTCCAGATCGATTCGGCCCGATGAGCACCACTAGTTGCACATAGGATCTTCCTAATTATATTATGATGCTCGACATTTTCTAGTAAAATAATGAAGCGGGTACACACATCAAGATAGTTCAATGTTCTCATATGTAGCTTTAGAATGCTCCAACTTCAAATGTTCTTGGAGCTTTTGTTCTTTGGTGGATGCCACCATCTCACTGTCGATGTCTTGCAATTATCGTCATGTGAATTCCAGGTCGCAACACATATAGTATAGCAGTTCATTGCAAATTGAGGGTAGCTGGGGATGGACTGGTGTCCAAAACCTTTTTAACCAAATCACCTTCCGACCACATGACACGTTAATTTTCATTTTCATTTTCAATATTAGCATGTAAAGTGTTGTCTTGTAACTATTTCAATCAAGAAATTCTATAATTCCGTTATTATTTTTTGTAAAATTAATCCCGTTCTCCATCCCACAATACATTCACATTATTTTAAATTTAAATAATTGAATTCAAAATTCACTCAATAATTGAGATTTATATAAATGCAAATTAAAAGTGAAATGAAATACAATATTGATCTTGTTAAGAACAAGATCATAAAAAAATCCATTTTAACGTTCGAATGCCGTTATAAAGATATATCGAAACGGTTCGTTGATTTTCTTTTTTACTTTTCTTAGATGAGTGATGAATTTTAGATATGGAAAATAATTAACTCCTCTCCTTGTATTATGACAAAGTGTCCGAACTATGAAACAAACTGCGTAATACGGACAACTTCATCATATTATACCTGTGGAACAAATTTTGGAATATATAATCAAATGAATGACGGCGACCTTTGACATTTGACGTGGGTTTTTTCTTTTCTTTCAGTTATATGACGTTTGATCTTTATCAGTTTCATCTTCTTTTTTTTTCCATTTTTTTCTCTATTGTCCATTGAATTAAACTGGTAGATTTTGAGTCTTTGACTAGACAAATTATATGAAAAATAAATTCCACGGGGTCTGAAAACTGAACCATTTCAACGTGCACGATGAATCTAGATTGAATAAAAGGGATGATTGCTTATATATGTCAAAAGAAACTTTAAGTGCCTAAAACTTCTCAATATGAATCCTTATTATCATTGAATTTCGCTATCCATTCTTTTAACATATGTCATGATATCCATTTTCGGCATTATATAAAGAAGATTAACGGACGCTACGTGTGATATAACTAAGTTAGAGAAAAAGAATAATTTTATGAAATTTCCCATTATGAGATAATAAATATGTAATAAATGGGAAAGATAGAGAAAATGATTTTATAAAATTACCTGTTTACTCATAAGTTAGATTATTATAGTATATATTTTAATAGTTTTTCTCAATATATTAAGCAGTAGTTGATGGAAATATAAAAAAAAAAAAGACCAAATGCCTGCTGGGGCTTAAATAATATAGAGGTCTTAAGCGAACTAAGACTCAAAATAGCTACTCAGTTAAGTCAGCACTAATTACCGCCCAGTCTATAATTCTCACGAAACGAATGTCCCCGTGTCTCAACAAGCATCCCTTCCTTCAGCAAGCATCACCTGAAGCATGAAAAGCACCTTCAAGAACAAAACTTATTTAGCTCTAAACTCTAAAGACAAATTCAAATAACTCGGCTTATTGCCTTTGTTCATTCATCTAACGTGACGTCCAAAGATGATTCATGAACCCTCCACTTGATCTAATGGACTTATGCAAGAATAAGAGATTTAAAAGGATGAGCAAACTGCCTACCCTAACATGTAAAACAAATGGCAGCAACATCTTTAGAAAGTGAAGTACAATTTTTTATATGTACAAAATAGGAAAGACCTAAACACTCTTGAATAGAAACAGATGACAACTCCATTGCATTTATATCCACTTACGATACCAAAATATTGACTCTAGGTCAAGAAGGTACCTCAAGTAACACGGATCAACAGAACAACCATGATGAAGATACATGTCATTAGAAAGATTAAAATCCAAGTAAAACACGTTGTCTTTGAAGTTTTTGAGAATATCTCTGATGCTCGAACATTAGCGCGATTGGTACTTGCCAAGCTATGCTCAACTGCACTCTCAGTGGAGTCGAGTATCTGCAATGAAATTGAAATACACAGTTGACTAAATAGGGTAAGGAAAAAATTCTGGGAAGTGTTATATATATAGCACACCCACTTTCAATCGCCTAACTTATCATAAAGTACCTAGCAACGGATCTGGTGAGTCTAAATGAAGGAATAGTTCCTTAATAAATCGAATCGGAATCATAATCATTGCCTGTATCAGAAACCATCTAGTTATTTCCAAGTATTTTAATCATTGCCCAAGGTGGTGATATAGTCAACAAGAGACATAAAGTACATCTAGTATCCAGAGGTAATGCCCTTAGTCTCCTAATGAAATAGAAAGCAATGCACAGATAGGCAATTCTTCTTCTCTAGTAGGTTAAGTAAAATACTTTACAGTCTGTTTACTTGGAGGTAGTATGGAAGGAACTAAATAATTATTCTCAAAATGCTTCTTATTTACTTTGTTTCTTGGAAATTGGTTTAAGAATTTTTATTCCCAATAGCTTTCCTATTCCCTCTCTATAGAAAATGGTTATTACCTTTTATAAGATGGAATTTATTGTTTCCTCTCTATAGAGAATAAAAAGTTCTAGTAATCAGAGAATTATGCCCCCCCAATTAATAAGGGAAGTTATTTAACTTTAGTTATATTTCAAGAAAGACCAAATAGGGGCATATTAGCATTTTTTATTATATTCTTAATATAATACTCTAATAAATAAGTGAAGTAAATATTAAAATAAGTATTTCCTACAATAAAAATTAGATAAAAGTAAACGATGGAATATAAATTTCTAATATATTCCTGGTAATAATTATTATTAAGGCATAACTTTTGCAATCCCATTTATTTTATTTTACAAAGTAAACAGACTGTTAGTTTCATCAAACAATTAAGGAATCTATAGTAAGCATTTGAAAATGCTTCTAAAAGATCAGATGGCTGTAGAAAAATGGTTCCCATGCAAACCCCATAAGAATTTGAGACTTGCTGCTTAGAGCAGCTTAGTACATGCTGAATCAACCCAATACAGAGATTTGCAAGGTTGTTAGAAGCACCGTTCTTCAACAATAGAGGGTGGGCTTGAACCAGTGTATTGATTTCACAAAGTGATATATATGCTCTCAGGTTGTGAGATTTGTGTCTTCTGGTAGTAGGACCAACTTGAATCGTTCCTCCTTTTTTTTTTTTTTTGGTTTAAGTGAGGAACTTCAGTTGGTGCCTGTCACCATGAGGAAAAAGGGGGTCCAACCACACGTGAACTTCAGAGGCTAAAACAGCCTTACATCAAACTCCATTTCAGATGACCTAACAGCTGCTCAAATGCTTATTCGAAAAAGACCTATGTTATGTGTGGATAACCAAAGAGAATTCAGAAAGCAGTGAGATCCCGACAAAGGACCAGCTTCGCAAGCTTCCATCTCTAAGGATTTCAAGCTAATTCTCTGCAAAACTCCTAAACAGGTAAAAACCAATTGGTATAGGCTCGTAAGAGGAACCAACATTTTCCAGCCTGTTTGGTGAATTATTTATATTTATAGAACTACATGAACTTATTTCTGTAAGAAAAGTAAGGTTCAAAGATCCAACCTAGAGTTGACAACAGTGGAACACTGTTTACAACTAATGGAACAACCATCTTGTACGGTTAGCGTTGGTAATTTTATCATTCTCTTCCTCATCACGAAAAAAATTGTGAATCCCCAAAACAAGAGAAGGATTTTCTTGAAGAGAAATACATAGCCCCACAAACTCAATGCCTCAGGTTTCAACTGCCTTCATTTTGCTTGTTTTCTTTATTATAATGGGTGTTTTGTTGTACTCAATTTAGAAGAAATCTCATTCTCCAATTTTTTGGGCTAAATGTACTACAAGAACCTACATTTTCACTGCTTTCAGCAATTTTCTATCTTAGAAGCTAGGTTAATGAAAAAAGAGTCAAACAAGGACCATCTATCTTCACTAAAGCCACTGATAGTCCAAAATCGCACATGTCACCAATGCCACATGCCACATCAACTATTTCATTGAATTTTACTGAAAATAGCTGAAGTGGCATGTAACATGGATGGCATGTAAATGCTAACATAGCATTTTTTTAGACTCCTAGTTGATGTCTCCAATGAACCTCCTAAAAAAAGACAGAGTTGCCTTTTTATTTACTCATTTTTGAAGACCTAGGTCCTTCTATGAAATAGGCAAAACATAGACCCTAAAACCAAAAAAACTAAAAACATATGCTCTCCTAGTGCAGCAATTATCCCACAAACTTGTAAATATGACTCCTAGGGTTACAGCTTCTTTTGCATCTCATTATATCTTCAATTCCACTAGTGCTATCTTCAAAGACCAATTTATAATATAGCATCCGCATATTATAGGATATTCTTCCTTGCTAGTACAGCATTCCTATTTTCTCCAAAACAAACTTTCTCATTGACTTTATTGAAAAAGAAAAAGAAAAAAAGATAAGTTTTGAGCACCAAGAATGAAAACAAACCAAGCCATAAAGGTACAAATATGGCAGCCACAGCATGGTGGGCATGTTTCTCTCATCTTAGTTTTCATCACTTCAACAACTTCACTGATTAAATATTATTCCATGTAGATTTCATTCCTATAAATTTTTCATCTCTCAATTTCCCTCAATTTGCAAATCGATGTTTGAAATTGTCTAGAATTTTGAAATACCCCATAATGTCATCATGATAACATTTTATTGTTTATAATCTTAACCATTAATTATACATGACATATCTTAAAAAGGTAAATTGAAGAAAATATAGAGAAAGTAAATTAAAATAATCCATTTCCATTCCATGTAGACAGGCTAGGTAAATATTCTTTGGTCAGAATAATGACAAGTAAATAAGGCTCCTAGGTAACTGTAGGTTTGACCATTCTTGCCATCTCCTTTACCTGGATTTGGCTAATTCCAACATTATACAGGCATCAACACAATGGGACCTCTTTATGGGTACATGATCTTTAGCAGATCCTTCAAAGTGAAGCCAGAATTGTTGAGTTTTTGAATTTCAGGTTTTTCATCAAACAAAGGCTGAAGAAGAAGAATAGTACTGCCGGGAACAAGCAGAAGAGAAGATTTCAGTTCTTAATTTATTTTTTTAATTTTGATTTTAACTGTACTTCAATGTAGAGGAGTTAAAACAGTCAGTCTGACACTATGAACAAAGATTGAACAGACAGGACAGCTACTTTGCACTTGTTTATTTTTACTTTTCTTGTTTATTTCCTTTAATACTCATAAAAAGGCCTACAATAAGACTATTTTACAAAAACAATCATTTGATTTTAATAAACATAAAATCAGCACAAAATATGTCATTGAAGAAAGAACATCAGAAAATGGTGCGAAAATTGTGCATATTTTCTAAATAATAAGCAAAATTAGCTTACTAAGTATAATCCTATATCTTGTCTTAATTTATTTTACATATTTGATTTAACTTGATGTTTTCAGCATGTATATTTGTTGAATTCTAATCATAGAAAAAATTTGCTAAAATCATTAAATTTTTCAATCTAGTATGTTCTAATTAAGAATTTAAGGTTGATCAAAGAATAGTGTATTAAATAGTACTTACATATAAAATTTAAAAAGTATTAGAAATTTTAATAACCTAGCAAGATCATGATATCAATATCCAATTTCAGGATCCTTTTCCCAAGTATGAATATACTTAATTTTAGAAAATGATTGGTCCAATCTGTTAGATCGTCACCCATGTATCCAGGTAATAGAGCTAGCCATACCACCTTAATGGGAAGACAAAATTAACTACCTTACCTTCTCAGTGTTTTGAACAGACTGGCTCATCATGAGGCTTGTCTCTTTAAGTTGTCTAGCCAACCCAACCATTTCATCTGTCAAATCTTCTTGAAGCTTTCTGCATGCAGATGGAGAAGGTGTATAATAATTATGCAGAAAACCGAGATGAAAATTCATAAGTACCCTTAACTAACCAACAACAGTCTAAAATCTAGTGTGATGATTTTACAAAATACAAATGTTACTTCAGACAAGAAACAGGAGTAAATAAAGATTAGGAACTGGAGCTGTAGAAGTTGAGTTGTCAAGTGCTTCCTCAACCTCACTGTACCAAAAAGTTCACTTTATCTCACTGTCTCTATGTTGTCATTTTCGGTACTTTGCCTATAAAATTCGGAGATACTGACATCAATTTTTTTTTAAATATAGTATAACATTCACTTCATAAGAAGCTTTAAGTTGTTCATTTGCAGATTGATGTCTAAAATTGTCCTGTCCTTGCTAGTGCTACATTATATCATAATAGGTGTGCAAGGAAGAATATAAAGAATGCAACTTTGAAAAGGCTGGCAGAGGTAATATCTTAAAGACACCTATTGAATTGCATCTCAGAGGCTATCATAAGAACAACTTCCACTTTTGTAATTTTTGCTTGATATGACATGCTTGTATAAGAAATTACGACAAACCAGCTGAGCAATTGCTAGTATTTATTCAAGCTTATTGACTCAACTTACATAAAATATAAGTAGCAAAATAAGACATTTTTTGAAAAGACACTTCCTAAATAAACTCATTGACTCTAATAAAAATGGGCTTCGTGACACCAGATATATCACTAATCCCTATAATATCCTCTACCAATGAATCTGTCCATAACATTATGCAAAGAAGAGTGGATCCATATCATAATTTGTAAAAACAAATAGGAATGACAAATACAGTATTTATTGAAATATACAGATACATCATATGTGGCCATAAAGAGAATAGATGAATATTCAGTAGTGAAGGGCAGGGGTACTAGAAAGCCTTTAAATAGGGATTAACAACAAAGAGATCAACAAGACCTGTGCTTCTCAATATGAGCGTGTGCCACAGCATCAAGTTTGACTGATCCTGATACACTGCTATCTGTGGTACCTCCAATTCTATCTTCTTTTTTTGGATAAGTTTGAATTCTATCTTCAGTTGCTGAGGCAGGACTAACAAAGAGCATGGGAAGCCAATCAAGCACCACACAGAAAGAAGAAGAAAATATTACATCAAACATGATTTATAAAAAAAGGCACCATTCATAACCAGTTGCAACTGCACTTAGAACATATATCTACTACTCACATGACTCTCCTCCTCAATCCAGCTGATTGCAGAGGTTGATATTTCTCTGCATTAGGACTACCTTGGGAAAAGTCAGTATGAAGGGTCTCCTGATCTGCTTTGTCATCTTGCTGAAGAATAACATAAAAAGCTACTCAGAATTGGTAACTGATCTTACTTGAACGTCAGATCTATAGATAAGAAGTTAGAGATGCATCCTCATAAAGTACGTGCAATAAACGTGCAGTAGACACAACTTATTGATAATACTTTAGTGAACCAATAATAATCATTATTAATAGTTATTATGGAAATATTTGTAATAGATGCATATTAGATGCAGCTTATCAATAGTCCTTGTTATTATGATTAATATGCATAGTAGACATGTATTAGATACAACTTATTTCCTTTATTGGATTAGTAATAGTCATTTTAGAGAGTACACACAATAGATGCATATTTGAGACGGATTATTAATTATTTTCCTATTTTTATGTGAGGAATTGCTTTTATGGATACCCCTATGGGGATCAGTAATGGAGAAGCAAGAAGAAGAAGGATTATCTCATTATTTTAGAACATTTTTTTGGTTTCTCAGTTTATGAGATGAGCCCCAACCCATTTTCATACAAATATCACCCATTGCTAGATCCAAAACCCAAGCTCGTAACATCTGGTGTTAGAGCCAATGGTCATGGATGTTGCTAGGAGAGATCAATTTGAAGCCTTCTTCTAACAATATGAACAAGACTAAGCAAAACTAAAAGAAGGTTGGCAACATAGCAGATACTTAAGCTGGGTTGTTGAAAAAGGTAACTGCATTGGAAACTAGTCCACCTTTTGTTCCACCTCCTGTCAATCTAGGAGCCTACAAATTGAGGCTTTATTACAAGGGTGAAGATACGGTACCTGATGTGTCACCTCCTGTTTTATCTGCTTCACTAATAGGTGCTACAATTGATGTCTAACAATAGCCCATTGCTATAAAGGACAGAAGAGGCACAAGCTTTTCATATGCTTGAAGCATGTGATAACGTGACTAATGCTGAGAAGATTAATGACGCTGAACATTCTGCACTGCTTCCTGCTTCAGTAGCCCCTTTCGATGTTTTGATTGGAACAGAAGAAATTGTTTCTGCAGAAATTCATGGTGCAAATGATATAGAAAGTGAGATACCTAGTCTTTCTTCTTCTTCTCATAATGATGGACCACCAAAACTATGGGCGTTTCCTCAATTGCTATTACAGATGCAGAAGATAATGGTCCAGAGCAACAGACCAGTTTGATAGAGAAAATGCAGTTGGAGCCTCTTCCCTCAGTATAAAATGACAAATCTGAAGATCTTAGCCCTAAAGCGAGAGATGTGGATGGAAATATCCCGTTTTCCTCATTTGCAACTTCTGCTGGAGTGCCAGCTCATTTGACCTTCCCTAAGATGGTAGCACCTGTTGTTGATTCAAGCATCAATTCCCATAAGCACAAAATGTATGTTTACACTAAATCCCCACATTGCTCAGTGCCAACTCTTTAGCATTGTTGATTTCTCACCAAACTGGGCATATTCAGGTTCTGAAATCAAGGTCTTGACTATGGGAAGATTCCTGAAAAGTACAGGAGCTGAATGTTGCAAATGGTCATATATGTTTGGAGAAGTAGAAGTTCCAGCAGAAACAATAGCAGATGGTTTTCTCTGTTGCCATGCACCAGTGCACCAGGTTGGCAGGATTCCATTCTATGTCATGTGTTCTAATAGGTTCTCATGTAGTGAAGTACGGGAATTTGAATTCCAAGTTAACCATTCTCACAATGTGAATTCTATAGGTGAAAATATGGTAAATACAATTGAAATTCTCAACTTACAGCTCGCAAATTTACCAATGTTGTCAAGCCCAAGTTGATCCACCTAGTTCAACCTAATCCCTCTATAAAATCGATCCAAGTCACCGTTAAGAGTGACCCCAGTTTGAACTAGTTGACCCGATTACTTGACTGATCTAATCTGGTTCTTATAAAAACCCATCAAGTTTATCTGGCTTAAAATATACCGTTTTCTTTGATAAAAAATAAATAAATGTAGATTAAAGAAAAATAAAAAATAAACCATAAAAAACTTTCATCTTTCAATTCTCAATGATGTAGGTAAATTTTATTACATTATAAATAAATATAAATTATATTAGAATATTTTTATTGACCTTAGTACACTTTGATTTGAACCCCGGTTAACTCTCTTGACCCTTGACTCTTCTCATCACGGATCAATCTTTCAGTCCAGGTTTGACAACATTGAAATTTACTATCTAAGAGTTCTTCCCGGTCTACTTGTTCTGAGTCCATCAATCATCTTGAGGAGTCCCAGTTGAGCATTAAAATATCTTCTTTGCATGATGAACGGGATGATATGTTGCATGTGTGGCTTATAATAAAGGCCACAGAAGGTGGAAAAGGTGCCAGCGTGTTAGATGAGGGTGGTCAGAGCATGCTGCGCTTTGTAGCAGCTCTTGGGAATGATTGAGCACTGCACCCAACAATCGCTGCTGGTGTGAGTGTTAACTTCAGGGATGTGAATGGTTGGACTGCACTCCCCTGGGCAGCTTTTTATGACAGAAAATGGACTGTGGCTACCTTTATAGCTCTTGATGCTGCACCTAGAGTACTAACTAATCCAACTCCAAAATATCCATCCGGAAGAACTTCAGCAGACCTAGCTTCCATGAATCATCAAAAGGGAATTGCAGGTTATTTTTCAGAATGCACTCTAAGTTCCCACTAGCAATCAATTAATTTGAATAGCAAGAATGGTGATGTTGGCTCCAATGTGGATAAAGTGTTACAAAGTATTTCAGAAAGGCATCCAGTTTCTGCAGGTGATAGAAACTCGCCTAATGGACTCTCCCTCAATGACTCATTGTCTGCTGTTTGTAAGGCTACCCAGGCTGCTACTCGCATCCATCAAATCTTTAGAATTCAGTCTTTTCCAAGCAGCAAATGTTTCTTTTTCATCAAGAAATTACTTGAGCTTGAGGACAAGCTTGTTGGGTAAGGGGGAGTAATGTTAGAGATGCTTCCTCAGTAACTACAGTCACCATTAATTTTGATATAAGTACGACCCACCATTTATTTTAATCTCAGCATCAGACACCAGCTCCAGCTGTTAATATGTGGACTCAAATATGGAAGTCAGTAGAAGGAAAACCTAAAATTTCATGAATCAGTACACAAGACAGCTGCTGCAACACAAAATTAGTTCCCCAAAAGATCCACAACCAGAAAACGTTGCATTGTTCAACAGCACTTTTTGAAAACTGAACGTTGTTACACTTACCAAAGGTGTTACAAGTTTAGCAGCAATAGCTTCAATCTTCTCTGAGTATTCATTAATAAGAACCTTCGGTATTCTGAAAAGGAAATTCAGCAAATTAAAACTGTATGGGAACAAAGTATGAAACCCAATTCTATTGTTCATTACAACAAGAAAAAATTAACTCCAGATCTGATAGTTTAGATTAGGAAAGCTTACTATTTCTACTATTGTATTTTACATTTGATACAGAGCAGAACAAAGAACAAAAATCAAAAGACAAGAAAAGGAACCATGTCACTATCATACTTTTATAGACAAAATTACTAAAAATGGCACCATCTTAAATTAATATTTGTCAGGTCCCAATGCCACCATATGGTTCCCAGGCCAGAGGAGTGGCCCTACAGTAGTTTAGCAACAATGGAAATACATTCTAAAAACACGAGTTAGAGACCTCCAAGTCTCCACCAGGTCTCTCATCAAGATGTGTTTTGAAGGTCAGTATTGAGTATTTACTTCACCACTTAATAATTAGATAGATACAACTCTCAATTTATTCTTTTCTTCTCTTTCTGAATTTTTCTCTATCCAAAAGAGAAACCCTGTGTGCAAAACACCATCAATTAAAAGTAATAGTTCATATCTCACCTTACCCAAAAATACCTCCTCCTTTCATAAATCTATGCTCAACTTGTCACTCATTGCTTAAATATGCAATATGGTAATTAGGCCAAGGGTGATGAGCAAGTGCATCAGGAGGTGCTGCAATCTTTTAAAAATTATACCAGAATCATGATGTCCAGCCCTGTCTTGACAATGTTAAAGAGTTCACTTCATGGAAACTTGCAGATGATTAGGTAAGGGAAATTGGTTCTCCATTCACTAATGATGAAATGAGATGCATGTTTCTCTCTCTTGCGAATGTTAAAGCTCCAATGCCTGATGGTTATACAGTTGACTTCCTTTTTGAAGGAAGTCGACTCAACCATCGTCTCTTTGGTTCCTAAAGTAGCTAACCCGTAACTGAGTTTTGAACAATTGCTGGCTGTGTGTCATAAAAAATGATTTCTAAGATATTGGCAGCTCGTATGAAGAATTTTATGGCCTCACTTGTAAGCAAAGAAGTAGCTGCCTTTGTTTTTGGATTGATGGCTGGGTACCATAAACATAAGGAGCCCCCAAGATGTGCTTTGAAAGTAGATATACAGAAGGAATATGATACGATCAATTGGAGTTTCTTGCTAAAAATGTTGAACATATGCAGTCCTGTCACACCTTGTTCATCAATGCATTTCCATGACTTCATTTTCTATCAACATTAATGGTGGACTTGTTGGGTTCTTTTCAAATAGAAGAGGCTTGTGGCAAGGGAATCCTGTCTCCCCATACCAATTTGTAGTTGCTATGGAGGTCATTTCAAGCATCCTAAGTTACCAACGCACCCAAACTTCTCTTATCATTAGAGATGTAAGAATGAAAAGCTAACTCCTCTTTATTTTACAAATGATCTTTTATGGCATGTTCAGTAGGGGGAATGGAATTGACATTCCCCCCTTATTCCCCATGTGCCCTTAATTCCTTTGTTTAGTTTGCTTTAAGCCCTATGTGGAATGGAATTCAAGTGGAGCTCTATTCCTCACAATTAGGGAACAAGGATTCCTAGCATGCACTCCTTGATTCTCTATTCCCACTTCTTTCCCTGATTTTATTTCAAACCTACCATTGTTAAAATTACCAGCTCCTACCCTCACTTATAAACACGAATCAAGCTATAACATTATGCAATGATTTTGTGTGCAACCCTAATCCATCCTTCTCCAACACATCGATGGCAACCAAAAAAAGAAAAAACCCTAATCTCCCTCACCTTACTCACACCCAATCAAGCTAGGGTTCCAAGTGAATCGCCTAAAGCAGTCATCATCATCTATTCGCCTTCAAAAACTCACAAAAAAAGTATGCGATTCTACCTCTCTTTTTTATTTACGCACATATCTTGTACTAGTTCATTTTATATTAACATAGATGCCATTGCTGCAATTTCAAAACAAGTGCAAACCATTTGTGCTCTGATTTTACAATTCTAGAACAATCCTTTTAATTAGGGTTAAAATTCCAACTCTAGGCTCGACATTTATCTTACAATTATGCATTTTCTTTCTCTAAGTTCTCATGCTTGAGGAGACACTAGGATTTCGACTTGGTGATCAGAGAGACAAATCTAGAGGTGGAAAAGAGACAATCTAGGTTAGGTGATTTCTAATTCTTTAGATGCTAATTTCTAGTTCCCCATGATTAGTGCTATTGAGGTAGAGAAGAAAGCACAAACGATGAAATGGGGAATACTGATTTGGGATGTCTTTTTTTTTTTTTTTTTATTTATGTTATTGTTTATTGCATTTTGGATATTTTCTTTTCTATGCAACATGTATTCCCTATTGATTTTTTTCAAGTGAACGGTATACTACTAATTCCGTTATGTTCAAGTAAACACTGTATTAGCCATTCACCTCTTATTATATATCAATTCTATTCCCTCCTTATAGCATTTCATGAACTAAACGTCCCGTTAGTATATTTCAAGGGTAACTTAGATTCTGTTAGACTTGTCCATAAAGCACTCTAACATTCCCAGTCCATTTCCAAACTACTTTGCCAACAAAAGGAAAAGAAAATTTTTCTTCTATAATGTCTAAGACTAAGTTAAGAACTAGATATTAGCTTCCACTCTGTTTCAAAAGGCAATTCTTATCGTTGGTTACTTTGGAGTGTTGTTGACTAAAAAGACAAGATTGTTATGCACTTCCAAAGAAAATTCTATAAAGGATTTCATCATGGACATCCATATTTCTTTCCTCTGCCACAAATCACACAAATTGAGCAAAAACTTAGGAACTTCTTAGGGAGTAGAAGGCCTAATCTTTCCACTAAAGCTAAAGTCAAGTGGGAGACAATTGGCAACCTAAAGAAATGTGGAGGAATAGAATCCCTAAATTAACCATGCAGAACAAGGCTACCTAAATTAAGCATATTTGGCATCTTTGCCCCATACAAGGGGGGATTAGAGGTTGAAAGGACTTTGGGTTGATTGGAAACACTCTACCTAAAGCTTGTAGTTTTTGGAGTGTAGGAGCCCCAACAATTTATTCTTGGAATTGGAAGAAGATTTTGTAGTTGCAATTGTCGATTCGTGATCAATTAGATGGGAGGTGAATTATGATTTCTCAATCTCCCTAATACGTATCCACATGTTTATCAGCCTTTGACTTAGGTTTATAAGAGGTGCTCCAAGTTACCAAAGGATGAATAGGTCTAATAGTTTTATTTAGCATATGGTACTTAAGTGATTGTATTGGCCGTTATTGTACATGTAGTTACAACCCTTATAAATAGAGAGGAGTTAGTTAGAGTTAGTTAACAAGATAATATCTTGTAATTAGTAAAGGAAACCCTAGCAGAGAGGGGTTGAGAGTTTGTAGTTAGACTCCTTGTAAGTTTCCTCAGAATATTAATAAAATTACAAATTCTTCCTATTTCTTCAGCTAAGATCCTATCATTTTGGCACCGTCTTTAGATTTGTTCCTTTTCCGAAAATGATGCAAATGGAATCTCGTGTTGATTCACTCGAAGTCTCTAAAAGAGGTTGTTAGTATGGTTCAATCTCTTAACAATAGTATGGACAATCATATGGCTCTTTTAGAGGCAATTTCATGTTGAAGCAACCAATGTTGGAGCAACGTGTTGAATCTTCTTTGCATTTGACCCCTTTAGCTCCATCGAATGTCTAACTTCCTATGGAGATTGATGAGATTCCGCATTTTGACCTCAATTGATTATCTTTAGCTTATTTCAATGGATTGGAGCCTCTCAATTGGATCACTCAAGCTAAGCAGTACTTTGAGGCTTCATCAGATTCAATTAGATTGGAAAATTGCTATTGCTTTCTTATACATGCAAGGTAAGGTTGTTTCTTGGATGTACGCCTTACAACATTGTTATCTAGATTTAAATTGGGAAATGCTAGTGTGTGAACTCTTGTTGAGGTTTAGCAGTAGAGATGCAGCTAACCTGCTTGTTCCTTTGACTCTTCTCAAGCAAACTTCATCTGTAGATGTTTATGTTGATGAGTTTGATGCACTCTGTGTGTAAGTTCCTCCAATGTCCAAGAGCAAGCTTTTTTGAAAGGTTTGCATAAGGAATTACGTGTTCGCATATTGACACTTTGCCCATGTACAGTTGCTTGAGCTATAGATCTTACTTTTGATTTTGAGCAGGAGTTCGCAGTAGGAATTTGTTTTAATTCAACTTCTTCGTCCTTGCCTTCTGTAAGTAAGATTGATGCTCCTCCTTTACAATTTTCTCGCTCTTTTTCTACTAACATGTTATTTCTCAATCTTCTCGTCCGGCCCTTTCTTGGAAGGATTCTGGTTCCAAGAATACTTCTAGTTCTACGATAGCAAACAACTTATATAAGGGAAATCGACAAATGACTTATGCTGAGTATATCCCTAAAAGAAATAAAGGATTATATTTTCAGTATGATCAAACTTATTCTCCTTGTCATAAATGTACTTTTAAAACTTTGTGGATGTCGATTTTGGAGGAAAAACTTGATTTCATTAATCTGGTGGACGAGGTCGCCCATTCCTTACACTTGAATGAATCCAATTCTTCTTGTATGGAGTTATCCTTATTGGCTTTTCAAGGATTTACTCCTCCTTTTAGTTTGAAATTTTGAGGTACATGCTCTTCTTTTTTTGTTACTATTTTGGTGGATAGTAGTGCTTCTCATAATTTTGTTTCTAAATCTTTGGTGGACAGATTGTCTTTAGAGAGTTTTCCTATTGCTCCATTTAGTGTTTGGCTAGGGGATGTTTATTTTGTTATATCTAGCAAAATGTGTTGTGACTTCCAGCTTTGTATTGAAGATTATCCTATAACCATTGATGGTTATGTGTTCCAGTTAAGGGTTATTTATATCAATTTAGGAGTTGCTTGGCTTTGTACTCTAGGTGAAATTAAAGTGGATTGGTCTCGACTTGTTATGAAGGTTCCTTTTCAAGGGGGAGAAAAACTCTTCTAAGCTGATCTGTCTCTTTTGAAATTTAATGTGTCCTTGGCAACTTTAACGAAGCCTACTAATGTTGTATTTGGTAGGTAGGTTTGGTTCCCTGTTGAATTGTGTAGTGCCAAAATGATTGTGGATTTACATTTAGATTCCTTGTTGCAAGAATTTGCTACTGTTTTTTCCAAACTCCCTAGTTTACCTCCTTCTAGGAGTACAGACCATCATATTGCTCTGCAGGAGGGTACAGGGCCGATTAATGTGTGACCATATCATTATGCACATGTTCAAAAAGATGAGATTGAGAAGATGGTCCAGGACATACTTAAGGCGGGGATTATTCATCTTAGTCCTAGTCCTTATTTTAGTACCATGATTTTGGTAAAAAAGAAAGATGGATCTTAAGCGTCTTTGTATAAATTATCGAGCTTTAAATGAAGTTATTATTCCGGATCGCTTCCCTATTTCGGTTATTGAGGAATTACTTAATGAACTTTTTGGGGCTTATGCTTTTTCCAAAATAGATCTTAAGTTTGGTTCTCATTAAATTCATATTCATTCGGATTGTAAGAACATGTTTCGTACGCATTAGGGGCACTATGAATTTCTAGTTATGCCCTTTGGTATTACCAACACCCTTACCACTTTTCAAGCCACAATGAATGCTTTATTCTAACCTTTTCTTTGTTGTTTTATCATGGTTTTTTTTTTATGATATCCTTGTTTATAGCAAGGACATGGACATACATTTACTTCATTTGCATATGGTTCTCTCTCTTTTGTGTGATCACAAGTTTGTGGCTAACCATAAGAAGTGTTTGTTTTGGGTATCTTTGACCGAATATTTGGGTCATATTATATCTTCAAATGGCGTGAGTATGGATCTTAGTAAAGTTGCTGCTATTCTTAATTGGCTGATTCCAACTACACTTAAGGGAGTTGTTTGGTTATTACCGGAAGTTTATTAAGAACAATGGTTAGCTTGCTCGTCCTTTGACCAATTTACTCAAGAAAGATCAATTTTTATGGATTGATGATACCTTGCTATCTTTCCACAATTTACAGCAAGCATTGACAAAATGCTCCTATTTTAGTTTTACCTCATTTTGCTGAGCAGTTTGTCATTAAGTGTAATGCATCTGGCAATAAGATTGGGGCGGTGTTGATGCAACATAATTGTCCCATCACTTTTTACAACAAAGCTTTATCTTCCCATACTCTTGCTAAGTAGGCTTATGAGAAAGAATTGATTGCTTGGGTCATGTCCCTTATTCGTCTGTGTCCTTACTTGTTAGGAAGTACGGATTGATCATCGGAGTTTATGTCATTTGCTTACTTAACGTATTACTATCACCGCCTAACAACATTGGTTGTCTAAGTTGCTAGGTTATAATTTTGAGATTGTCTTTAAGAGTGCAAGTACTAATACCACAGTTGACTCTGTCTCTCTGCAGTAAGGACATTGTGGATGTCTCTTGTGGCGGTGTTAGTGGTCCTTTATGAACTGATCTCTCTAAGATTACAACCACAATTCAGCAAGATCCTATATTGGAAGAAAAATATTGATCGTTACAACATGGACAGTCAACAAGGGTAGGTTTCCAGTTGGTCAATGGAGTATTGTATCATAAGCAACGTTTGGTTATTCCTATTCGTTCTAAATGGATATATATCTTTCTCCATGAATTCCATTCCACACCAGTTGGTGGCCATGGGGGAATTTTGAAGACTTATTGAAGGTTGGCCTCCAATCTTTTTTGGTTTAGCATGAAGAAAGATATCCTTGAATTCATTGCTTATTGTGCCATATGCCAACATGAGAAGGCTCAGCATATGGCCACTACTGGTTTGCTACATTCGTTGCCCATTCCATCCCAAATTTGGGAAGATATTTCCTCAGAATTTATTACGGGCTTACTTAAATTTTATGGTTTTGATGTTATTTTAGTGGTGATTGATCATTTGTCTAAATTTGCTCATTTTTTGGCCTTACTGCATCCTTATACCACTATTAGTGTTGCTGATCTGTTTATGCATGAAATTGTTCGCCCTCATGGGATTCCTCGAACTATTGTTAATGACAAGGATCCTCTTTTTTTGAGTGAATTTTGGACCACTTTGTTCCTCTTTCAAGGTACCCAATTGCATTTTAGCACTTCCTATCATCTAGAAACGAATTACCAAACAGAGATTCTTAATCGGTCTTTGGAGTGTTATCTTCAACGTTTTGTTTTGGAGCAACCCAAGCAACGGGCGTAATGGTTGCATTAGGCAAAATACTCTCACAATACCTCTTTCCATCTGCTCAAGCTACACTTCTTGAGCTTATTCATGGTCACAAACCTCCTCCTTTGTTGTCAATATTACCTATTGAAGGTATTGGTCCTGCTGCAACGTCACTCCAGCAGTGTGCTCATCTCCTCCAACAACCTTGAGTCCATTTAGAGAAAGCTCAACTCCTTAATTGCATTCAAGCCAATAAACATCGTTGGAATGTTTCCTTTAAGGTGGACAATTGGGTATTTCTATGACTCCGCCCTGTTTTACATAAGAAGCTATTGTAAGGAGGTTGTTCAAAGCTTGCTCCTTGTTTCTTTGGTCCTTACCAGATTATGGAGAAAGTGGGTGCGGTGGCTTATCGTTTAAGACTGCCTTCAAGGACTAGAATTCGTCTAGTGTTTCATGTATCTCTTTTGAAGGCATCCGCTGGTTCTTTCCCCACTTCTATTGAGTTACCTGACAATTTATTGGCCGAAGCTGTTGAAGAGCATCACCAGCCATCTGCAATTTTGGGACAGCATTTTCTTCTTCAAGATGGGTTTAAGGTTCCTCAAGTCTTGGTTCAGTAGCAGGGGTCTTCAGTTGAGGAAGCTACTTGGATGGATTATGATGCTTTCCTTCTACAATTTCCTACTTTTGACCTAAGGGACAAGGTCTTTTCGGAGGAAGGGGATATTGATACATATCCACGTATTCATCAGCCTTGACTCAGGTTTATAAGAGGCGCTCCAGCTTACTTAAGGATGAATAGGTCTAATACTTTTATCTAGCATGTGGTACTTAAGTGATTGTATTAACTGTCATTGTACTGGGAGTTACAGCCCTTATAAATAGAGACAAGAGAGTGTTAGTTAAGAAGATAATATCTTGTAATCAGTAAAGGAAAACCCTAGTAGAGAGGGGTTGAGAGTTCATAGCTGAACTCCTTGTAAGTTTCCTTGGAATATCTATAAAATTACATATTCTTCCTATTTCTTCAGCTAAGAACCTATCACTCCCCTTTATCAGATTTTTGGTTGCCAACTAGTCCACTAGATACTATTCACAGCCAAAGAGACACGGCTTCATCCAATTTGCCAAGAGAAATAAGATTGAGACCCATCATTAATGCATGGAGTCTTCTTTAGGGTCTTTTGTGAATAATGTGCACATTCCCTCATCTATAAAACTGAATCCAATGTACCCACAGGTTCTTAAGTGGGCTGCCGCTCCAATGGAGAATTTACATCAAGAGTGGCTATGAATTCCTTGTTTTATAATCTCCAACAATCCCTTGGCTTAAGAATGTATGGAACGAAGACTATTCCACGACATGCATCCTTCCTATGGCTGGCCTAGTTGGGTAATCTCCAAACATTAGATAGGTTGATCTCTTGGGGTATTGCAAATTCAACCACTTGTTTTCTTTGTGTGTAAAGCTTGAGTACCATGCTCACTTAATTCTTCCAGCGCTCTTTCTCTTCTTAAGTCTGGGCGCGTATTTGCCAACTCCTTGATTGCCCAACGTCTTACCATTCATGGCAAGGAGAGTAATGCACTAGTAGCCTCTGGTTGCTCAAATCATCCCAAAATTAGCAAGTGGAGGTTAGCACTTACAACTTTTATTTACTGCATTTGGCAGACCAGGAATCAAGTGCGTCTTGGAGGACAAGTTCCACAACTTAGCTCTATTGTCATTCATGTTTTTGCCTATTGTAACTTATCTTAATGTCCATTGTCTAGCTTACTCTTATTTCCTATCGAAATTTTTTTTGTATACTCTTTTACTGTAAAGGGTAGCTGTCTAACCTTCCCATCCATTAACAGTTGTATATTATTGTAGGATTGGAAAATATTTTACTTTGTTCTTTCAGTTTTTTTCAGATTTGTTGGTCATCACTCATTTATTGGGATTTATTTTGTTGGTCATCCCTCATTTATTGGGATTTATTGATTTACATTTTTTTTTTCCTTCTTTTCTAGTTTAAGAAAGATGAGGATAGATAAGATGTTACCTTTTCTAGATTTCCTTTGTTCTTCTATATATACCTTCTAAATATAAATGAATAAAAATCATATATTTCTCTTCTAAAATTCTTCATATCAGAACATCAATCGATCTTGATCGACCCCCTAGTATGAAAAGGGCAGAAAGGTCTAACCTTGACATCAGAACACATTGCTATGTTACAGCAACTATTTAATTATGCACAACTCTCTTGATGCAGTGATAAGGCACTTGAGTATTCTCCTTCAGTGAGGTTGTAAAAAGAAGTACAATTTTATCTATTACTCACAATACAGGAAAAGGATGCTACATAATCGACACTGTTGTTTTAGACGACATGTGTAATTCACTCCTTTACTATGATAAGATTAAGGCATGTAGCAACTTTGATAAGGTTTTGATGGCTAATGGTGAACATGCTGCAGCTAGAGGGAAAGCTCTAGTACAGATAGCAACTTTAAGGCTAGATGATACTCTTTATATTCTTGAATTGAGGTATAATCTACTACCTAAAAATAAATTATCCAAAGACCTCAACAGTATAGTAATATATTTACCAACCCATTGTGTGTTGGAGGAGTAGGCCTTGGGAAGAAAGATTGGCAAAGCTGAGGAACATAATGACCTCTACTACCTCTCTGGAATAGAGTCCAGGTCTAATAAGAAGATAGAGTCTAAATCTTTTATGTCTACCACCAGTAAGTCTGATGTAATGCACTAGCATAAGCATTTATGTCATCTAAATTTCTCTTATATATGAGATAGTTGTCTCCAAATCTCTTCCTAAATAAAAAAGTTGGCTGTTTCAAATGTGAGCATTGCATTATGACATATTTCGCTAAGAAGTTGTATCAATCTTAATCATACAAATCATCAAAACCCTTTTATTTAGTTCATAGTGATATTTGGGGATCACTCTAGGGTTTGCTAGGTTCATCTCCTTAAGGAGAAATCTACAATATTTCAGGTTTTGAAACAGTTTCAAAAATTCATATCCAATGTTTTCCAGTTAAATATTCCAATTCTACAAACTAACGATGGAAGAAAATATTTTTCAAATGAATTTGGCAATTATTTAACCAAGAATGGAATTGTACTTCAAAGTCCATGTTTTCATATTCCTCAGCAGGATAAGGTAACAAAAAGAAAAAATTACCATTTACTTAAAACTGCTAGATTTATGACGTTAGCCAATTCAATTCCAAATTCCTTATGGGGGGGAAGCTGTTTTAAAAGCTGCTTACCTTATAAATCGTATTCCTTCTAAAGTCCTTCAATTCAGAAAACAACTGAGTATTTTACTTGATTCTCATCCTCAAGGTAGAATGCTAAATACATTGCCACCAAAACTCTTCGGGTGTACAATTATTATTAAAAATAACTCACCACATCAACATAAACTTGAATCTAAGGCAATTAAATGTGTGTTTATTGGGTATTCCCCTACAGTTTTTATTAAAAACAATTCACCACATCACATGGAACATTAATCTCAATTTTTGAAAGGAGCAATAAGTCATCCATAAAACACATGGCATTGAAAGAGAGAGAGAGAGAGCACTAAAGCAGTCATCACAGAATAAGAGTACCAGCCTAACTGTTGCAAGGCACTTATTCGATACAAGAATACAGAAGTAACAGCTATTTTTCAAGATGGGTGCAAAAAAGAAATATGCATGGCAAGGGAAATGAGACAGAATAGAACCTCGGTAGGCCATCTGCAGTCCTCTCCTCAGCCAATTGCTCCAATTGTTCCCTTAAAGTAGCTACATACTAAGAATGGGGAAAAAATAAAAGGATGGGAAAAAAAAAAATAATCAACTGCATCCTCTTGTGCTACCAACAAATGAATCTAGATTGTGAAGCAAGAAAGAAAGAACTATCTTTAAATTAGCTAACAGGATTGAGAAACCTTGTCTTAAAACGCCCAAAGATAACATGTATTTGAAAACTAATTTCAACAGACCAACTGAGAATGAGGTGGATACGCATGTTTTGTTTACATAAGGGTGAAGAAGACATACATGAGCAAGTTTGGCCTGATTTTGTTGTTGAGGGGCAGCTGCAAGCAGCCTATGGAAATTCACTTCTGTTTTGCTCATTCCCATTACAGGATCCTTCAAAAATCGTTTAAAAAAGATGAGATATATAATTGGATAGACAATGAGGGGAAAAAATATCTACAGAACGGTGCAGAATTGCCAAAAATGTCTTTGTAACTTATTCAGCATAGTTATTTAAGACAGAAGATTGTATATTTTTCTAACTAACTTAATCAGTTTATCAAAAAACAAGAATACGTTTTGCGGTGCCAAGTCTAAGGTTCCCAGGTTTTGACGAGAATGTAGGATACTTGGATTTGAAATGTTTCCATGCTAAACTATCTGTTGAATGCCTTACCAGCCCATCCCTTACACAACCATCATTACGCCACCTCATCAAAGAAGTTGCTGTGGAAGACTTAAAAAGCCTACTAAGCCTCAGCTTTAAAGGAAACCACTACAAGATCTTTGCAGCTTTCTTTTTCTTATAACATTTTCACTATTACTTGAGTCACCCTTAACTTCCTTCCATCTTGATGCAACACATGTTAGACATAACTCTAAATCATCATTCTCTTTCCAAAATAGGATATGATTGTTTCAACATGCATTGATGTTATATAACGTGTCTGCTAGATGTTAGCATTTTGTGTAAAATGGAATGTCATGACATTGGAATTTTCTACAAATTGATTATATGCAAATTTGTCGCGCCACCAGTAGAACTTATTATAGTTTTTAGCCTAAATCTCTTTTCACTAGAAAAGTAGCCAACGAGTATATACCTCTTTCACTTTATAAATCTGCAATTTAGGAGTGAAACAAACTTATTGGTGCAAGAAAAGTTCGAGAACTATGGGCTATATATATATGTCTGTTGAAACTTCAATTTCGAGCAGGATGAGATCTGACAAAAAGCTCAAGCAATTCATAAGCAGTAATTGCTTTGTCTACAACTTCAATGCCAAGCAAAAATTCAATGTATTATATTTGCAAATGTAATCCTTTTGCTTAACTATAATACAACAACAAAATATAAAATGATTCCTTTTAAATTAAGTACCATGAATTGTTTACACTTCTTTCCGAAAAAGGGATTGCCACAAGAGAGAAGTAACATCTCCATATCAGCATATTCAATGAATATTATTATACATACCTAGACTTTTTCTTTATTGTGAAACAGCCTCTATCTTTAGAAAAAGACAAAAATTATGTAGAAATTATTAAACAGACCTAGTTGATAATATGATATAGATTAATCTGGTTACAAATAAAGACATCATTATCCATAGAAGTCAACAGATAACCAATCTCAATCAACATAGTGGCATTTAAAGCACATGAATCCGGGGACAGATCGACTAAAATTATCCCTAGGAAGCAGCAATTTCTTAGACGTTATAATAGCAATAATCGACTTGCAGTGCAACGATAATTTGAAAAGTTCTGGCCAGTGGAAAACCTAATTTGACGGAAAAAAAAAAAAAAAAACTAACGGATGAGAGCGTATTACCTCCTAGACTATGATGTGGTAGGAGTTGTCGTCATCGTGGAGAAGATAAGACGATGCGTGACGGTGCTGGAAGCTCCTCACAGAAGGAGAGAGAGTGGGGAGTGCAGCAGGACGAGCAATTAGAGAGAACCGATCCGATGTCCTATGGGGAAGAGAAACTAAACAACAAATATTTTTTACAACAATGTTCTATAACGGCTACCGGTTTTTTTTTTTTTTGGGTTCGTTGTAGCGTAATTTGCTCCAACAAGGATAACGCCGTGTTTGGAATAAGGAAAAGCAGAGGGAGAGAATCGGAGGAGATGGAATTAGGGGATTTAAATTTTTTCGGAGGAAAATTATGGTGTAATGGAATTGCAGCGGAAACATTTCTATTGGTCCCATTAAAACATGCTCTCACTTGAAATGGGGAGAAAAGAGAAAGTGGGAGGAATTGAAAAATGATGATCCAATTTTTTATTTTATCCTTAATAATTAATTAAATTATTAACTTTTATGGATATTTTAGTAATTTAATTCTTCATCACTTTTATCTTTTTATTAATTATTAAATTCCTTCCTTTTCTCTCACTCCTTTAAATAAAGAAATGTGATAAAAATTATTATAACCCAGTAGCATGTCATTGGTTTTTTATCGGCATAAACTAAGGTTGAATCCTCCTCCCCATAATTAGAAAAAATAAAATAAACAGAAAGAAAGAAATGTAAAGTAATCAATTATCATAATCATTTCCCTTTCTTTCCTCCTATTTTCTCACGTTTACTTGGAGGAATTAGAATTCAATTCCCTTCTTATTCTTTATTACAACATTAATTTGATTTTTTGTTACGAAATCGTAATTCCATAAAAATCCCTATTATTTAAAATTAAGTAATATGGATTTCTTAATTTAATTAAAGAATTACTATTCTTCACTATTACTACTACCACTACCACCACCACCAATTGCCACGGGCACCAACTATTGTTTTAAGATTAGTTAAAAAAGAAAATAGATTAAGGATAATTTAATCATTAAAGTTAATTTAATCATTAAAGTTATATTACATATTTATTATTAAATTGCTTATAAATCTAACTAAATAAAATAATATGTATTACACCCTTATTCCATTCCTTAAATAATTTTAATTATATCCCCTCTTATTCTATTTCATGAAGTAAACGAGCCTTAAATAAAATTATTACACACCATAATCTAACCTTATGAAATAATTTGCATAGTACACCACACCAAAATATCTAACTACAATCTTAAATGAATTTCAAATAGATAGTATTAAACAAAAAAATTATTGAAGTTTAAACTTGGTTAGGGCATTTCATCAAAAAATAATTAGATCTACTAAACAAAATTTTATTGAGATTCAAACTTGGTTTGGCCATTTTCATCAAACAATAATTAGTATTTTAGTGAAAACATAAAAAATGATAGCAAATACAAGAAGTGTTAAACTAATAACCTCTAAATGAGATCTTATAACATAATAAAGTGATTTGATAATATTTATTTTTAAGAAGTTTAAAAACATACATTTTATCAAAGACATAAGCTAAGATGCGAGAGAACCAAACTAGGACTACTAAAGGAGGATGAGGAAATCACAATAAAAGAAAAGAAAGGAATTATCCTTAAAAGACAAAGCAATGTATACTGTATTGTATATGGTCCCGTGTGGATTGTCTTTTTTTTTTTTATTTCTTATATGTTTTTTTTTTCTTTATTTGATTTGTATTAATATAAAATCTGATATTTGGAAAATTCCCTTATGTATTCTTATTTGTTTCTAATTGATAATTGTGATTTAAGTGGTGGTTAGAGTGTTAAAATTAGGAAATAAAATTTTACGTATTTTTTAGGGAAAAATATTTTTAAAAATTATGTCTTATGCATTAAAGATAATTATTTTAATTAGTATTTTTGTAAATATGGAAATAATAAAGAATAAATATATTACGCTCCAAACCCAAGGAGTCGTAATAACTCATATAAACCAACATAAGGTAAAAGATAGCCACCTAAACTAAAAGCTATACACCTTAGTTGCTAACCTATATATAGATTACACAAGGTATTCGCAACTCAATCACTTTGAAACATTTAATTCAATACCTGTCTAATATAAACCTATGGTGTAATATGGGAAAATATCTGTTGCAACTAACTTGTAGTTAAAACATCTAAGTGAAATCAAGTTTTATATACCATATGATGTGCAAAATATTGAAACTAATGAGTAATTTCAAAAATTATATTAACATGAAAAGATAGTGTGACTAGAAGAAGATTTTATAAAAGTTGACAAGTTTATAAAACGTAAAACACATATCAATAATTAAAAATTAAAGGGCCACCTAAGGAGATCTTATTAATTTTCTTAAAAGTTATTAAAGTCAACAAACAAAAAAAAAATTCAACCGATTTGGCGTCAATCTCACTCCCCAATCCTGTTCTCTAATCTTTTGAGATTTGGAGATGTGCTAGTAACTCTACTTTAAACTTGCAAAACAACTATACATGGATAAGTGACAATTTGCATAGTAAGTAAGACAAAGACAGGAGTACGTATCATACACAAAGCAACCAAGGTTTTTCAATCAATTTAGTAAGATGCAATATATGTATAAACAAGTGTCATCGTACACCATTATCCAATCCTTCATGAGATTAAAGTAATTACATCAGCTCTAATCCAGGTTAAGGAGTTTAATGTCTCACACAAGAATCAAAACCAAACAAGGGCTTATACAATAGAGGATACTCTTTGCCCGAAACTACCTTCAAACCACAATCCCCAATCTTATCACAACCTCCCTCTTATTACTTAGTTGGACTAAGGGCGGAGAAATAATAATTTAAGCTATTCTCATCGAAGGGTTCATATTTCACTCGAAAATCTTAATCGTCCCCCTAGTGAGTTGCTATGCATGTCTAGTTATAAGTTAGATTAAGTTGTAGTTAGTTTACTTTAAGGATGATCAATCAATTTCAAACAATCCAATCAATTAGATATCACAGCGCAATAAATTCATAATCATAAATCCATAATAACATAATATTTTTTAGGCACATACGCCGTACATGCATAATTAGCTAACTAATAACCACAAAAGAATATGTACTAAAGCCTACGAGTATTTTAAATAATACTTCTAAATACGATAAAGCATTAATCCCACTTACTTAAATATACGATTTCATACTCTAAAGAGATTGAGTCGTAACAGTCTTACCGTATGATCTATTATAGAGTAAAAGCTAGCATTATAGCTGCTACTGTAGACTTAGTTCATACTAGGCATAATCAATTCAATCGCCTTAAAGCATCAAATTCTATGCTTGTTATTAGTGAAGCCTGTGTTAGAGCTTTTATACTTGCTCAAAAACACTAGCAGTTTATAAACTAATAAAATAGTTGTATTTCCAATAAATAATTATATATCTAAAGTTGTCAGTGTTCTTGAAATGTTTACAAAAACCATAAGTTTTGGCATTTATATACAACACTTGGAAACCAGTGACATCTCTAGAGTACCATATGCCAGTTAGTTTCCATAAAAGGCTAAAGATGATAAAGTAAAAATCTATTTCTTGCAGGTCTTTGATTGTCCTTACTCTTTAGTTGAAGTATACTATCCTAAGGGTAATTATGGTGTGCCTCCTTAATCATTAGTCAACCTACAATAAGGTCTATAGAAATATAAGTACAACTAGCTCAGCAAGAAAGATAGAGAAGAAAAAACACATAAAGCACAAAACATGGTTTTCAATCAACTTATTTTAATGAAATGCAATATAAATACAAACAAGCAAATGCTATTGCATGACTTTATTCCGTCCATTGTGAGATTATAAAATATGTACTCGCTTTAATCCGGATTGCGGAGTTTGACACTGTACAGTCACAAATCGAGACCAAACTAGGGTTTTTGCAATGGAGTACATTCTTCGCTCATAACTTCTTTTGAACTACAACCTCCAACCTTACTGTAACCTTACTGTAACCTTCTCTCATATCACTCAATTCAACTAAAGTGGGAAAGTAATCATTTCAACTATCATTATCGAAAAGGGTTCATATTTGGCTCGAAAATCTTAGTTATTTTCCCCTAGTGATTGCTATGCATGTCCTGTTAGTAAAAAATTAGTCTTTAGTTACATCCAGTAGGTAGTGATCAACCATTTCACAAAGCAAAGTGAATCAAATATAAATATACAAAGTAACATCCTAAGTTCACAATTTAAATAACAATTACATATGAAGCATACATACATTCAATTAAGTTACAAGCACAATCAAAAGCATTCCTAGGTCTTCTAGAACTATAACACAATACTTCAACATGCCAGAAAGCATGGATCCAACTTAACTATATTGACACTCACTCTGATAGGTTTGTACTATTAACATTCTGTTCACTAGGAAATTCTATATGCACTAAAACTTAGATTTACTTTTCATAAGATTTACAAAAACCTTATGGCTTTATCTAGTTCTTTGTATTATAATACAATTAGGTTGAAATATTGTTTAAGTAGTTATTTTAATGAAATTATATACATAAAGATATATATGGAGTATATTACTCATATATAGTCATGTTTATATAAGTACTTAATTATTGCAATTTTCTAATATAAGTTATTTAATATGAATGATATGCATAGTTATCCTATTACTTATAACGTGTTGTTTTGACTATACTGAACCATATCTTTAATCGATTAAATTACTTTATAATTATAGAAAAGCTATCGTAATATTATAATAATATTATTATATAAATATCTATTTTATTACTTAAAATTATCCAATTTTAGTAAAATTAGTATCGTTTGATTCATATGAACTCAACGATACATAATAGGTGTTCTATTTTGAAAAATAACTTCTAAATGACATTTTTAATTATATTTTACGTATAAGACCATATAACAAACATTATCATACTATTTCCATATTATCTAAATAGAACATATTCTATATAATTTCCTAGTATAACTTAGTAAAATATGTATTTTCTAGCTCTAATATGAGTATATCGTAATCTAAGTCATGTGATATCACAAAATATGATAAAAATTGAAAACAAGATTTCTCGAAAATATTGGACACCAAAAAAATTAGATTACCTAATCCCCTTTTTTTTTCTTCTTCTTTTGCTTTCCTTGTTCCTTTTTTTTTTTTTTTCTTCCTTTCCTCCTCCATCACTTTCTTTCATCCTTTTTCTCTTTCTTTCCGCTCTCTCCTTCTCTTTCTCTTTTTCTAATTTCAAATCATAATGGCTAGAAAGCCATATATGTAGGTAGAAATTCACCACTTTAATTCAAGGCAGTTTAGTTTTCTTTTTTTTTTCCTTTAAGATATTTTAGTGAATTTATTATATTTTATTTAGTAGTTATCCTAATTTCTAGAAAATTCAAAGAATATTCTTTCTTTTTATTGCCAATACTATTAGTAAGAAATAACTTATAGTCGCAATTTCCTTTTCTATATATTGCTATATCAGGTAAGTTTTAACGTAATTATTAATAAAAATATCAGTAACATATAATACATAGTTAAGTTCTATTAATTATTTCAAACTTATTCATATATGTCTTATATGAAATTTTACTCATTAATATCAATTATTAAGATTACATAGTTGGTTCTAAAAAAATTATCATAAGCTATATCTAATATTACAAAATTTTATGTTATAGCAATGAGACTTAATAAACTCAATAATTCTAACAAAATTGTATATAAATCAGCTTAATTTGAAATATTAAAACTATACAGTTACTTTTTTTCATTTTTATTACTCAGTCATAAGGGTTCAACTTAATTCCAAGAAAATTGCTATAAATCATAATATTTAGAGTATGTCTCAAACAATAAATTTTTCAATTAATTACTTATTAATTTATAGGTATACATTTTATTATGGTAAATGGATATAAATTACTTTTACGTATTATCTTATGTTACTAGTAACATTATTATATTCATTATTTTGTTGCTAATATCCATATTTTCATTGTCATTAGTAAAGCTAATATAAACCATTTTATACCTATTGACTTAACTTATAAGCACATTTTTTTTAATAAGAGATATGAACTACTTGAAAGCTAGTAGGTCAAGGTTGCGGAGTATTACATATAACACTCAATGATCTTGCACGTAGGTCTTGTCCACTTTGATTAACCCCTAAATATTGAATATACTTGCTTTAGTTTAACTAAATATAAAGTAAATGAGTTCATTTTAATGATTTAAGCATAGTTGTGACTTATCTTAAGTAAGTCGTGTAAGTTTTATATAAAGTATTAGCTTTCTATTGAACTCTTTGAATAAGGTTTTGATGGCTTGCACAATACTAAGTTTTGGTCCAGAAACCTTCTAACTAAGTGTCCTAAAACTGATAATCATCTAACTAAGCCTCTAATGTTATTCCAACTAAGATTCTTGCTCCAGGCAATATTCTCAACATGTCTCTTAAGTTATTTCATCTAAATCTTATATACCAACCAACCCTCCGATCAAGTTTCTAAACAATTTCAACTATGCTTCCTTCACTAATTAACTTCTTGGACAAGTCATCGATGTGGTTATAATTAAGTTCCTTTTACCGACTAACCTTCTAATCAAGTATCTAAACCTAAGAATAAGTCATTATTTTCGCTATATCAACCCTTTGAAGAACCCTGAAATAGATTCAACTTACATTTTCACACTAAGCGACTCACTCTAACATCATACCTCTATTAAAAACATGTTAATACATGACCATACAATAGGTTTATCATTCTTATTAACATTACACTACTAAAATTTCCAAATTCTCATATCTTCCTCTTAATGCATGAAGACCATAACTAGTAGCTTTATACACATTTCACTCCCATTCGATCCACTCAACTCTAGATCTAAAAAAATGACAATCTTGCCACTATCTTTAGCTACCCTTGTGTCAACCCAGTTAGTCGCCCCATATACTATTGAGTGGTAGTAGTGGTCTGCACCCAACAACTCTCCAAACTTGCACTCTTAAAAATTGCTCAATTTATGCTATTTTTCCTATAAGTTTTCCAAAATTTTTCTTACTTGCTTCTATTCTTTCTTCTTCCTTAAATTTTTCAAGATTTCAGCATACCCTTATGAATATGTAGGGATGTTTTGATGAAAATTCCTAGACATACATGGTGTCAAATGAGACTTTTCTCTCTCCCATAGCCTAAAATACCCCATTTCTATGTTAGCTTTTATGTACCCACAAGCTGGTTTCATGAACAACAGCTATAGCTAAGCAAGCTACGCCTTTAGTCACTTGTTTTCTACTAATTTTAATATTTTTTAAATTATTTTTCTTAATAATTTTCATTTGATTTTGCACTTTTTCTGGTAGTTTAGGTTATTTCAAGTGTATATTTATATACAATAATCATACCCTAGGTGCATATACTACCTTTATATATTATTTTATATCATTTTATAATTTTATAGTGGTCATATTTTATTTCTAATGTTTGGCAAGTTTTTGTTACATAAATCACATGTTTTCGACACATATAATATAATATAATATAGTGTAATATAGTCAAATTAACTATTTCTAATTAGAATAATATTATTTTATTATATTTTATATTTTAGACCCATGAGGTATCTTTGTCTAACTTTTACAACTTCAAATTAACTATTTCTAACTAGAACATTATTATCTTATTATATTTTATATTCTAGACCCATGATGTGTCTTTGTCTAATTTTTATGACTTACTCATGAAGTATCGACTCAATCAAACTATCTTCATGTACACCCTAAATTACTTGCTTAGAACGACTACATAAAAGTTCGGACTCACAAAATAGATTCAACTTATTAAGATTTGTTGGGTCAATTTTAAAAAAGGGCTATATATGGAATTCTATTTCCATTTTTTGTGTCTTATTTTTGCCAAATGGAAGATTCATAGGCCAAAAAAAAAAAAAAAGACACCAATAAGATGAAAAAAGATTAATCAAACAAAGCTTATATATCAAGCTATTATTACATAAAAGAAGTTACAAATAATAAAAGAATACAAATAGGTTACTGAAAATATAATAGATATTATGATGACTATGGAATTTGAATAATTGATAGATTTTAGAGGAGTTAAGTTCCTAATAACTATCATCTTCTACAAGATAGAATACATTTGATTTGGATAATTATTCGGTAAATAAATAACTAACAAAAGAATTAAAAGGAAAGTGTTGAACAATGTTAGTATTTATCATGTTATTTATATGGGTATTTTATGCTTAGGGAATTTGCATTATCATACTTTTTCCCTTTAGGTACTTATCTTATTATATTTTATATTTCAGGTACATGTATTTTAAGAAATAGCGAAAAGAAGTACCATTGTTATGAACTGTTAATTCTAGAAGAAAGAAACCAAAGTAAAACTAGGGGAGAAGAACTAGCTTAATGTCAGGGAAGACGTATCACCACCAATTTAGGTAACTTCATTAATAACCCTTAATCTTACTGTCACAACTCTTTGTTTTTCTTACAAGCATATGGTCTTTGCCAGATATTTTCAATTTGTTTTGCATTTCATAAAAAAATGAGTTAACTTTACAGTGTCTTTTGGTAATCATTTTGTTCCTCAGATTTTTAAGATTGTTTGTGAATATTATAAATTTATGCAATTGTTTTTCTTTTGCATAAACAAGATACTCATTTGCTATCAATTATGAAGATGGAAATGTTGTTTGGAAGAAATTTATTCTAAAGTAATTGCTTTGCCTATGTAGACACTCCATTTTTACTTGTATAGACACTCTATATTTACTCACTTATATTTTAGTTATTTATTTATTTATTATATAGAGAGAGGGTCTTTTATAAAATTGAAAAAAAATAATAAAAAATAAAAGTTTTAAATTTGTTTAGTCATAGATCATTTTTTAGGATACTTAATTTAGGGCCATAGATTTTTTTTTTCACCTCATTTAGGGACAAATTAATTTATTAATTGGTTTCAATTCATTTTAATTTCAACTTTAGGTTAAGTTTAGATTTACGGTTGGGTTTATTCAGTTATTTATTTATTTTCATTAAATACATAAAAATAAAGAGAGAGAGAGAGAGAGAGAGAGAGAGAGAGAAAAGATTTTCAAAAAGATCAATAAAAGAAAATCCAATTTATTAGAATCCTAACCTAAAACAAATCGGATTGAATTGTTGGAGTTGTTGTTTGGATTTAATAAAATCATAGCCGAATGATTATTGGAGCTAACAAATCTAATACGATATTATTAAATCTGATACGATCTGTAAAGATTCGAATCTACATTGATATTTATCAATTTAGATTTGGATTGATCTAAGAGATTCGTTTTCAGGTTCTATAAATAGTAAAGAGCAGCGAAAGATAGGGGATTCATCATCAAAAACACTAAACACATACACTTCATCGAATTGCTTTCTATACCACTCTTTGATCACCTTCCTTCTCTTGTGCAAACCCAATAATCCTACCCCACTGTATACAACGCAACAGACAACATGCAAACGTTATCACAATCAATGTCTTTGTGCAATCCCAATCCTCTTCAGCATCCCCAAGCTTCCCACGAACAGCAGTATAACAACAAAACAACTAATCCCACCATACACACGGGTTGAAACCAAACTCCACTATAGCATGCATGTGACAACATCCCCACAATTGGCGCCTCTTACCACAAAACAGTACACCCTCACATTACCCATGCATCAACACCAATAGCCCTTGTCATGGTCATCTCTCAACAGCGAACAACAACAGAAAACCACATGTGAAATACAACGATCTACTTTATTCCGTATGCAACTAAGTAAGTTAAGTTGCTTATTTTTTATCTATTTTGTCTTTGCTTTCTATTGGTTTATTTACTTATCATATGTTTATTTAGTAATTGGTTTAGTAGTCGGTTTAGTAGTCATCTTTAAAATATATACAAGGGAAAATATTTTAACTTAGAAAATTATACCTTTTCCAAACTTTTTTAAGTATTAAGTTTTTAGAATTCCTCAATTAGAAAAAACACTTTTTTCAAAAGAAAAAAATGAAAAAAATAATAATAACAAACCATTTTCCAAACTACGAAATTTTTAGAGAATTTTCCATAAAATAAAAAAAATTTAATATACATATTTTCCATAATTAAATATATTTTCTATGGTTTAAAATTCTTTTCCATGGTTTAGATTTTTTTGTATAATTAAGCTTCTTTTCAATTTTAAATATATTTTCCATAGTTTAGACATCTTTTGTATTATTAGGTTTTTTTCTATGATTTAGGCATCCTTTGTATAGCTAGGCATATTTTCTATTGTTTGGGCATCTCTTCTAGATAAAAGTTTTATCATATATAAAATCGCATATTTCATACTTCAGAGTTTTTCTTGAAAATAAAAATTTTTATTGCTTAGTTGTTTTTTTTTTAAAATAAAATAAAATTCTTAATCTGGGACTTTTCAAAAAGTAGGTTTTTTGGGTTTTTTTATTTATTTTAATTGGGAATAAAAATTAGGTCTTTAAAGACTTTTTTAAATAAAAATAAAACGGTTAATAAAAATGTAAATCTAACCTGATTGTTTTTTATAAAAAGAACTAACCCAGTAGAGTTTTTCTAAGAATGAACTACAAACGTTTAATCCCGACATGCGAGTACATAGCACCTTTGGGGTGATGTAAAATTTGTAAAAACTTTAGTTTTCCATTTTTTGTAAATTATAGCTTAAATTGTCTATTTTTGTAAAATAAATCCAATTTGATTTATTTACTGGTGATTAAATTTTGTTTTAAAAGGTAGCCCGCAAACTTAAAAAATTTGGTTTCTTCAATTCTTTTCAAAAAGTTTTTAAAACGTAAACTAATAACTAAGTTAGAATCGATCTTCTTAATAGGTTCTAATTTAATTATTTTTCTTAATCTTATCGGGTGGTGACTCTAAATTTTTTAAAATAAAGAAATTAGGTTTCCTTTAACTTTAGTCGATGGTTTAAATTAAATAAGTAAAGGGTTTAGTTTAAATCAAGTTATAAGAAATGAAATCAAAATAAAAAATCGAAAAATTAAGCTCGATAGCTTAGCAACTCCACTGGGGACATCGAGAGGGCTAACCACTTAAGTTCTCCGAAATTAGGATTATTTTTCAAAAAATACCTAATTCTATTATTCGTGAAAATTCTCTTTTTTCTTTTGATTGTAAAATATAAATTATTGTACTAATATGTTTGTTGCAACTTACCTATGGGGTTTTTTGAGGGGGGGGGTGGTTTCATTTTATGAATCATATGAATGGCAAATGCAGTTAAAACCAAGCTGTGCTAGGACTTAGGAGGGGGCCAATTATGTAAGCTTCGGATGTTGTGGAGTAAGCACTTTCTGAGACTGATTAGGCTACCTCACTCAAGTTTAAATTTAACTATAAAATTGTTACTTTAAAAATCGTACGAGGTTACATAACTTGAGGACCTTTAGAACACACCCTAATTGTATATACGAACCTTGATCAATGAATAAATAATAATGAGACATATTAACTGAGGGTCAATATTATGTCGGAATTCTCATTTTATCTATATAATTTTCCATGTATATTAGTTCTTTGTATATGACTTATTCATTGTTTTCCTATATTTTATTTTGTAAATTACATCTTTGTAAATGTAAAAATTCCTTGTAAATTTTATTTCTATATAACATCTTTCTTGTAAATTTACTATAATAATGGAATTTTGATATAATTACAACCTTAAACACTTAATATTGCCACATTAATATTTGATCACTAATTCCTTACATATGTGTGTCTTTATTTTTCATTTTTTGTCCTTATCTTTATTCATTTGTAAATATTCATGCTTGAGATTCTATCCTAATTTTTAAAAGTTAAGTTCATAAATAATTACGTTTTGTTACCTTGTAAAATACTACACTTTTTCTGAAAGCTTGTTCTCAAGTGATGAAAAGTGAAAAGAAAAAAAAAAAGAATCAATCTTGTAAAATAATTTTAGGTAGTTGCCATTTTGCCAAGTATTCAACAACTAGGAATATTCGTTGTTTTAGATAGATTAGCACCTTATAAATAAGTTTCCTCTTTTAGAATAATTAGGATTTAGAAATAATATTTGGTATTATTGAATAATAATCGAGCACAATGTTCGGCTCCTTTACTTTGTTCATATATTCTATCATTCATAATAAAAACAACATTTTCTCTTTTAGAATATTATTCTTTCATTCCTTATTTGTAAATATGTTCTTTAATAACATTCATTAAATTGTTGTTCTCTGCCAATGTAAATATATAGGCTCTATGAAGAATCCCAACAAAACAATCCCGTATTTATAATTTGATTACTCCGTCTTTATAATATAAAAGCCTTAATTTGTTTCTATCTCTCTCTTTCAAAAAGAAAAAAAAAAAAGAAAAGAAGCAAAAAAAAAAAAAAAAAAGAAAGTTGCTAATAGTTACAAATCCTTATGGGACTCGGAATAAACACAAACTACATGGCTCGTTAAGGTGGCTAACCCAAACACGAACCATGTGGCCTATTAAGGCAGCCAACCAAATACGAACCTTTATCCCATCAAGGTAGCTAAACCAACTCAAAACCCCTAAGGCATTAAATTCAACCATAAACCAAGTTAGAACGTGAAGCCACAAAACATCATCTTAAGCTTGATCCCTAGTACAAACAAAAAGGGCAACTCATAGTTCCTTCCACCTTAAAAGACGTCAATATTAGCCCATTCGAATCTAAAGAACCGGGCCCGAAATCACATATGGGAGCTAAGGGGCATTACAACCTATAAGTCTAGGACAATTTAAGCAATAACGCTAAAGGTATGTAGCATTTAGTCTTTGAAATTTTAGTTTGAACTCAAATCGAATGAAAGTTATTGTTTCACAATTGGGGCATATTGCAGTAAGGTTAATCTCTACCTTAAGGCAAATCAATCCTTACCTAAGGAATTGGTAACTTATTCTTAAAAGGTTTAGAATGAAAAGTGGTGAACTAAATCTCATATACTAACCCTTAAATACTTTAAGAGATGAGAGATATCATGATGAAGGATTTTTATACTTATTCCTTAAAGAAGTTTGTTTAGAATGTGATACATAAATTAAAATGAAGTTAGGCATTTATTTTCAAGTTTCAAACACAATTATCCTTTATTAACTCTGTTGAACCAATTTAAAGTTCTTTTAAATATAAACCCTATAAAAAACCGCCCTAAAATTGGGCAATTGAAGGTTAGGGTTATTAATTAGGAGAGAATGATAAAACCGGTTTGTACTTACCTTAGTAATAACGATGATAACTTTTGTTTTCGATAAATTGTCCATTTTGAAGAAGAGCTAATACTTTTCCAAATATCTTAAGACCACACATACCTTACCTAAGCTCATACGGTCGAAACCTATGGATTTAAGGCCTTGATTCATCTAAAAACAAAGACTTGATAAAAGAGATAATTACTTTCGGGAAGAGAATAACAAGAAATAATGGGGTAAAGGAAAAAAAAAAGAGAAGAAAGAAAGAAAAAAGAGAAAAACAAACTAAAAGAAAGAAAAGGACTAAATGCTTGAATATTAAGCTTAAGAAAAGCCGTAACCAAAGAAGGCTCAAAACCCGAAGCAACTCCAAAAACATAAGGTCCTAAATCATAATCTCAACTACAAACACAAAACCTTCACATTCATTTCAAAATCATACTCCAAATCACGAACACAAAACCTTTTTATCCATCTTAAATCATACAAGACCTCTCTACCCTTGATATTTCCCTACTCAAAACTCTTCAGATTTTAAAGAATAATTTATCTAAAATAAAAATTATTTTTTAACCTGGGGCAAGCACGATTCTAGTTTTTCCTAAGGTTCTTGACTTGTACACTAAGGTTGGATAAAAAATATTTCTTTCAAAATAGGCCCTCTCACTAATCCCTTTTGAAACCAGTTGACCAAAAGCCTAATTTATAATATTAAAAAAAAAAAAAAAACTTAACAGATTGATCAAAATATATCACTTACAAATTGTATTATAACTTTCGGGATAGTAGTCGAGAGCGAAATTTAGACTGAGAGTACATAAGGAAGGCCTCTTCGACTAGACTAATCATGATGTACCTATTTCTTAGGAAAGAAATGTTTAAAATCACAAAGCTCTACCAAAATGCTTAGCTATAGACATTTTCAAATAATAAGAAGAATATGAGATGCCTTACATGGTTACCAAGGAAGGGGATGGTTATAGCACTCGTTTCTTAAATAAGAATTTGTATCAATTAGCAAACTTTTAAAAAAAATGACAAAAGAAGAAAGAAAAAAAGAGAAAGAAAGTGAAGGCTTGTTGTAAGTTTTTCCCTCTATTTTCAAGTCCATATCGGTCCGAGAGACCAAATTTTTTAATTCATGTCATTTACTTCTAAGTCATTCTCCCCGATGTAGTTTTTGATGTCCATTGATTCTTTTTCAAAATAAAGAACCTTATCCCTGATTCCTTTTTTGTTATAAATGATCTTCACCAAAATTCTTCGTTTGTTCATTTCTCAAGTCAAGAGGTTTTTCAAAAGGTTATATCTAATTTTGCTTCTTAGGGTTCTTAGCTAGCCCGTAGGGCGCTTACCCTTTCTCTTATTTTCTTAAGGTTCTAGCTAACTCATAAAGCGTTGTCTCGATCCACATTTTCTTTAGGGTTTTAACCAACTTATAGAGCATTGACTTAACTCAATTCTCATTTAGGGCTTCACCTAACTCAAGAAATGCTTTACCCATTCACCTAGGTTTGTTAGCTCAGAAGAGCATAGCAAGGTTTCATTTAAGGCTTTAGCTAACTTAAAAAGCACTTTACTCGATCGCCTATGTTAGTCAGCTCAAAGGAACATAGCTAGGTTTCGTATCGACCTTTCTGTTAGGGTTACTAATCCCTTAGAGATGCTCCTATCTATGTCAATTAGCTCAGAGGAGTATGTTTAGTTTCATGTCGACTTTTTAGTTAGGATTGTTAGTTCCTTAAAGATGCTCCCGTTGTCATGACCCTAAGGGAGATTTAGTAGAATTACCTAAAATTTTCATATTACGTATGCAGTCGTAATACAAAAACTACCTTACAAGTTAGAAATTATAAGACTCTAATTAATTAGTCTCTATGGTTTCCAATTTTTAATTTATGAACTTATCATATCATATAAATAACTAAGGATATCCAATATTTTACAATTCCTCAGAACCGTAAAGAATCAATATTCCTTACTAAATGATAAGATTAGGTAGCGAAGTTTTAAAACTTAAGCTTATGAAAGTTATAAAATCTAAATATAATATTAATAATTATATGGAATAATTCAAATCAACTACACAGATTATCTTCAAATTCTAACTTCTATGCATCTCAACGTTGATACTTAATACTCAGCTCTTAACCTATACCCAATTATCTAGCAACCTATAAGAGAAAACTATTTAGGAGTAAGCTACACAATTTTAGTGAGATATCTCTTATACTATACTGTTAAGTAAGTTATTAAACAATTAATTAACAAACATATGAATGCATGAATAAGTAATATGCTAAATAATATATGCAGTTGATCGGTATTACATACAACATTGGATTTAATGCCCTTCGAAGTAAGATTTAGAGATACATTAACACCAATCATAACCAAGTTTTAACACCTGAGTTTTTGACCATATTTATATATATATAGAAATTTCATGTTTCACAAAACAGGTTTCTATTTCCAAAAGTCTAGTAATACACAAATTCCTAGGTCTAGCGATGAGATGACCCGCGTAATTCATGCTTATGCCCTATAGTGGTGGTTTTTAGACTCGACCCTAAGCCACCCAAGGTTAGCATCTTTGGCGCTAGGAAAACTACTGAGTTAAGGATAGGGTTTTATTATAACAATGCTCTTATGCTATACTAATCAAATCATGTGGGAATTCATCCTTACAAGGCCCTTCATTACTAACTACACGAGGTAATGGTCGAAACATTATATGCAGTATTTGTGCTTATGCATAATCCATTTAATTTAAGTTAAGTCAAATATGATTAAGTCAATTTATGAGATGATCAACCAATATCAACAAACCAATCAATTATGTAGTAAGAAATCGAGCAACCATATATTCAACTATTATGTTTCATAACATTTTACATAACACATAACTAATATTCATACACATGCGTAACCTGAACCCTCATAAATTAAGTTATTAATATTTACTTTAGGTGCACTAATTACAAACACAAAACAAATATAAAGTCATCAAGAGTACTCACTTAATTATAGGGTCTATCAATGGTCATAATGGTTTACTTGATAAGTCGATATCAATATTAGGATTACTTGTCATTTAGGGAATATAAAAAGGTAATGGGTATTTAAGTGAAATGACTAGTTTATATACTTACTTAGTAATAACTACCTAGTTTAGGTATATATTCATACGAAATCCTTAGTTTAAGCTTTTTGGTCAATCACTTATAACTTTTTTATTCTAGTTCCAATTTTTATAAACTTATAGTCAATTTTTATTGTTTTCGAATGTATTTTTACATAATGGGATTCATTTTAAAAGTTGTAACTTGTATTTTTTATTATGGTCTAAAAATATTACGAATTTTATTATTTTAACTTAAATAATTATAAATTATTATTTTAAGCTTTTTTTTATATATTTATGATTTAATAAATATCTAAATTTTATATTTTTGTAATTTTCTTATTTTTAAGTCTATTTTATGACAATTTACTTATTTTACTTTTTGTAGGTCAAATACTTATTTATTTCACTTTTTGTTACTTTAATAATTTTCTAATTAATTAATTATTTTATTATTATTAATTGCGAATTTAATTAAAATTATAGGGTGTTGATGTGGTAGCCTAAAAGTGTTCCATGTGTCAATTTTTTTATGAATTTCCATATTTTCTAATTTTTCCTATTTTGTAAATTTACTTAATATTTATACATATATATCTATTATTATATTTTATTAAATTTTTTAAATTAACCTAATTATTTTTCTCAAACCTACAGCATACATATGCATTTATATATATTTTACTTTATTTAATAATTTAGTATATTGTACATATATTAATTAGGTGTATACACATACTTATACCATACTATACTATTAGTATATGTATTTTTATACTTATACATACACTTCTATACTTTTATGTTCTTATCTTATCTATATTATTAAAGCGTTTGGAGTCTTAAGTAATCATTGAAATGATATCTTGATTATTTTTACTTATTTAACCTTTTAAAAAATTTTGATTATTGATAAATAATTCTTTTTAATGCATTTAACTATAAATATAAAACAATTTAGAAATTTTAAGAAAATATAACCTTCCCTCCATCTCTCTCTCCCTCCTCCGACATTCTTACTACTCTCTTTCTCTCTTTTTCTTCCAACAATCCCACTAATCCTTATTCCTCTCCTCATGACTCACATATCTCTCTATTTCTTATATATTATTATATTTTATCAATATTATAATATATTTAATTTATTGCATAATTTTATTTATTTTGTGTACACATAATTCGTGTATATCATCCACTAGTTTATATATAAATACATATGTAAATTCATACAATACACCTAAATATACTATATACTATACATATATAATTATATACTATACTTGTATTTATATATATGAACACATATACATATGTATATATATTAAGAAAAATGAAAATAAATATCGTACATACTATATACATATAACTATATGTATTTTAAAATATACCATAGATTTATATGTATTTAATCCTGTTATATATATGCATATAGTTGTATATATATATACATATAGGCGTATACATATGTACATGTACAAGAAAAATAAAACAAACAATATATATATTTAACTTTAATTACATGTATAAATACCTTTATACAAAGAAAGGAAATTACAAAATCAATTATATTACATAATCCTTAAATAAATGTATTTCTACAAAATACATACATATATAGCAAGAGTATATGTAAATTAACAAAATAAATGCATTAAAAATATTACTTAACTATTCTTCTTGTAACTTGAAAAATTGTTGATCCAAGAGCTTTTTCTTCTTCTTCTTCAATTTGTTGAGAAACAAGAAGAAAAATTGAAAATCAAGGTGAATAAAAGAGGGAAAAAGAGAGAGAGTTTTCGAGGAAAATGATAGCTAAATTTGGGTTTCTTAAGTTTGGTTTTGAAAAAAAAAAACAATGATAGGTGAAGAGAGATTTTAGCTGAAGTAGGAGAAGAAGAAAAAATAAAATAAGCAAAAAAATAAAAGATAAGAAAGAAAATGAAGAAGAGAGAAGGACAAAGTGTAATTAATAGATGGGACAAGTAGCTTATCAATATTTTTGGTTTTGTCCACTTAATGAGGACATGTGGAAAGTAAATCAAGCAAAGAAATTAGCTGCACATGTTTCTGGGAGCCAATGTAGAAGAAGGGAAAAAAAAAAATGAAAGAAGAAAAATGAAAAAGGAAAAGGAAAGAAGTAAAAGAAGAAAAAAAAAAGTTAACTTTTCTAAAAGTGAAATTATAGAATTAATAATATTTAGCAAATAATATTTATAATTTTATAAAATTTATCAATTAAATTGTTACCAGTTACATGTATAATGTTTAGGAGTTATCTCGACTCATTTATTAATAATTATACGTGTTTACATGTGTTAGTCAATAATTATGTTCTATTAGGGTTTTAATACTTTTAGGGTACCATTATTCATTTTATAAGTTTAGGTTTATGGTTTTAGGGTTTTTGTTAAATTCGAATTCAATCTTGGGTATTTACGTGTACATAAGGTATAGGGTTTTTTTACGCAATTAAAATTTTGATAAAATTTTTAAGGTTTTTCATATTCATTTTTTGTTTCAAATTTAAAATTTTAATCAATTTTAAATTTATTAGCTTTGTTGACTTAAGGAAAATTACCTACAATACTTGAGTTGTCTTAATACTCAAAAGTCAAATTTGCGAGGTTTACACTCGCCTATGTTATTCAGCTTAAAGGAGCACAACTAAGTTTCATATCAACCCTTCAATTAAGGTTGTTAGTCCCTTAGAGACACTCCCGCTTATGTCAGTTAGCTTAGAAGAGTACGGTTAGGTTTTGTGTCAACCTTTCAATTAGGGTTATTAGTCCCTTAGAGATACTCCTGCCTATGTTAGTCAGCTTAGAGAAGTATGGCTAGGTTTCATGTTGACCTTTTAATTACGGTTGCTAATCCCTTAAAGACGCTCCTACTTATATCAATCAGCTTAGAGGAAAAATCACGTTATAGGAAATGAAATCAAAATAAGAAATCGAAAAATTAGGCTCGACAACTTTCATCTTATTTCAAGTTTTCTATTTCTAAACACCCTTTCAATAGTTAAATTATATTGTTAAACATTAATGATGATCTTCGTTTTCATCTTCATTCCTTGGACTAGCCATGCACAATGTTACAACTTAGAACATTCTTTTATTAAACTATTTATGTACTAATCACAAGACAAATCATTTAGCCTTTTTATATCGGTCTTATAGTATATTGCATTAAAATTTGTCCTAGCGGGTCTTGACTCATCTTCCATTGTATTAAAGTAGTTCTTTTTTCTTTCCCCCTCTAACCAATTTTACTTTTGTTTCTTTTAAAATTAACAGTTCCTAATAGTGTTACTTTTTTTTTCCCACTAATTCTAAAACCACGGTACCCTAAATGTAAAGAATAATAACATAGATACTTAAAGTGAAAAAGCAATTTAATACAGATACCCTAAATATAATTTATCCTATTTTGTCAGATACGATCGTTTTATTAAACTCGTCTCTTTGATTAATATCAGATCCATGTCCAATTTTGCAAGACATGGCAAATCCTTGTATTACGTTACAAGGATAATATTGTAATAAGAAAAATCAACATCATCACCATATTACAACTATGTGAAGTAAAGAAAAAGGGATTGGGGGGGGGGGGGGGGGAGGGGGGGCGGGAATAATTAATTCAATGAGTAGTTTAATTACACCATAAGTTTTATACAAACTAATTCTAATAGGAATGTAATGATCTTCAATATAATAAATAATAAATCTAATATATACAATAAGATAAAAGTACCTTCCATTATTGTTGGGTTAAGATATCCTAAAAATAAATTGATAACAAGAGTTCCTCACCTCTACTCTATTCATCTCTACTAACTACATGTTACATTTCGAGAAATTTTATAAATGATCAATGATTGACTAACCTTTTCAATGTTTTAATGATTTCACTTTTTTATATGTTTTATGTGCATATAACATTTATTATTGATATCATTTCTTTTGTTTTTTAGATATGCATATGATATGGATAGAAATATAATGCAAAACATATAAATCTCTTCATGATCCTACTATATACAAGAGTATGAATACAAGTGTACAATATGTATGAATCCTTTTAATTAATCAAATTCAATTACTAGGTTATCTGCCTCTTTCTTGCAGTATATGTCATTTTCAACTTTCTCTCTCTATGTTGCAGTATTGTTTTCCATTCTATGGTAATTGATATTGGTAGCTACCCCTTGTATGTGAATAATAACAATACTAATACCTCCATACCACCCTTAATTTCACTAAAAGAGGCACTTTTTTCTTTTTCATTTTAATCATATCCAATCCTTACCAAATTTTAACTTGCCACCTCTTCCTCCTTGTTATTCTTCATCTTCCTCTTCCTTCTTCTATCACCATTATGATGTTCTTAAAGATTCCTAAACACAATATCGAACCTTTTGTAATCAAGTTGATCTTTAGAATAACTAGCTGGCTAGTGTTCCCCTCTCTTCTATGACAATTCTATGCTCTAACTAAAGAACACCAACATGCTAGTTCAATCTTACACAATTTAGCTAGTTCTTTCTGCCCTTGTCCACTACTTCTTGTTTTCTTGAATTAGTTGCGCACTCCTTGATTGCTTGCAAATGCTTTAAGTCACTTCTCAACTTAACAAATGTGGGTTTGGAACTTAATATAGGGCATCCACTTAAGGTTGCATATGATTTGCCTTCAAATCTCATAGTTTTTGTAACTTGTGAAAAGAAATATTTAGATTCCAAACAAATAAACTCTTGTTGCCATCTTTTAGCTTATCCATAAAAACTTGATCTCTCCTAACGTCTATTAGACTCATTGGTCAACTTCCTCTCCATACCAAGAAAACCATCATACAACACCTTCTTATCATAATTCTAAGGTCTACCTAAAAGAATATGAGCAACCTCCATAATTACAACCTCGCACAACAAGTCATCTTCATAACCTTCAAGCTTTAATGGGATGCTAACTTGCTTATTAACATAAAGTGTACCCTTCTCTCCAAACCAATGCAAGGTATGTGATTGAAGACGTGGCACATCTTTAATCCTAGAGCATAAGTAAAAGTTGTAGAAATTATGTTGGTGCAATTATCAACATCAATCACCATATAACTCCCTTTGTCATGCTCCATACACTGTGTAAAGAACAAATTAGCTGTTTAAGCCATTTTTGCTAGTGGCTTTGGTGCCTTGGATTGGCCAACTATGAGTGGCATCATTTGGTCCAAATCACTATCATGTTGGGTTTTAACACAAATGCTCTCACATGTTTCATAAGCTTGCATATGCTGTCTAATATACGCAGCTTAGTCTTCTTCCTCTTTCTCTTTGTCACTAGTTACTTTAAGTTTAAGCAACTTGGTCTTCATTACCATGGCTCATTGATTCAAACACTTTGATGCTATATGCCTAAAACTTGGGCTTAGAGGCCCATATTCAAAATAACTTATTAATAATAACATAATCGGAAAAATAAAATATGTGGTCACCGACCACTTATGATTGAAAAACTAAGGCATGGTTAAAATTTAAAAAAAAAAAACATGTAACAAACTAACAGAGTAGCCATAAAAGCTTCAAACTTATTACACCTTTGAAATGCATTCAATAACAATTGAATTCCGCTTCGATTTTGATTCTTCTTTTACCACTTGTGTGATGTTTGATAAGATAAAAGATTGCAAGAGAGATATAGTTCAAGAGGATGAAATTAAAGAGCATAAGTGAATTGAAAGAGAGAGTGTGTGTAATGAGAGACATGATGAGAGAGATGAATGGGAGGCATGGGAGCTTAAAAGTGAGCATGATTAAAAAAAAGAAGAAGAGATAGATGAGGTTCGTTATGAGAGAGAGTAAACTGATTAAGTGTGATTCTAAGAAAATGATAGAGGAGGGAAATGTAAGGATAGAAAGAGAAAAAAACCTGACTTTTATGTTTGAAAGAAAACATTAGACATGAGAGAGTGATACACATAATAGAGAGAGAAGTAAGAAAGAAAGACAGTGCATAGTAAAAAGTAATAATAATACTAATGTAAAAGAGAAATGTTGGCAAAAAAATGTATAAGAGAAATAAACTATAGAAGTGTATTATAAAGTGAAATATAAATCATATAGGAAAGAATTATGATATACAAGTCGAATTATTATTATCGAAAACAACACCAAAATAAACACATAAAAAAAAAGCACTAACAACAAGTCTACCCTTTAACATATGCATCATTTCAATTTTTTTTTTCTTTTGTTACAATAATAGATAATAAACTATACTATTGGTAAATAAAGTATTAATAGTTATTATTTAATTGCTATAATTAATAATACCCCATCGAGAAGGTTTTTTGGGTATTCGTGTCTAGAAGCAAACTTAGGGCACTGGCTAGAATTGTTAGGTTGTAGTTCAATTTTATGTCGAATCATGAATGGCCCATTTAAGGTTGGTTCTAAGCCACTTAATAAGCTTGTGAATTGGATCTTAAATTTTTTTTTTTTTAGAGTTTGCAATTTATATATATGTGTAAGCTATGTACGTTATATTATTTATATATATTATAATATATGTTAATATCTATACTATTATAATATGTTAATATGTATAATATACTATATATGTTAATGTGCATAATATATATAACATGTGTATATAAATATATTTATTAATATAATATATATATCTAAGTCATAAAAAAGAAAAACGTTTAAGCTTGCTAGTTTAAGTAGGTTAGGGGGCTTAAGCCCCTTAAAGCCATATGAATTGGCGTGCCAATTCCATATTAGTTTATTTTTCGAAACTAACCATTCCCTAGATCTATCTAGGAGCAATGCCTCATACTTAAATTAATGAGTAAAGGAATGTAAAACCATAGACACTATTCTATTCTTTTATATTTTAGTATTGCCTTATAGCAGTAATATTGTCCATTAATCAAGGAATCTTAGATGGAGTCCTTCAAAGCATTAAGGCTAACGTTTTTTTATTAGGGTAAAAGTACATTACGATTAGAGATTTAGGGTTATGATTTTGCAACTTGATAGTGAGGAAAAGATAATGGAATTGTTGATGTGCAATTATTTTATTTAAAGGGTTTGAGATTTATTGTGATTCACTCCATTGAACTGAATAAGAGGGAAATAGAATTGTAATTACTATGAAATAGAATAAGATTGTAATAACTATTGCTATTTAGTTTAATAAAAAGCTAGATAAATAATAAACCTTGTAATAGGATTTAAAAGACCATATCACCCTCCCCCTCTTCTAATGAAGCTAACTCACTCCCACACCATTCTTTTCTCTCTTACATGACCACCAAAATCCCCATTCTCTCTCTATCTCCTACTATTTCCCCTCCCTTTCACTAGCTCTCTCGCTCAAATGGAGAAAAATAAGGCTTCTTCTCAACCCTCAAAGATGAAGAAATCCATACACTCATTAGCTTGTTGTTGAAGCCCAACCGCCCGAAGCCAATTACCAATCTATCTCTCTTCCTCCTCTCCTATCACTACAGCAAAAAGCAACGATAATTCGTCAAACCCATAGATTCCCCTCCTTACGTTTCATTAAAGATACACTAACGTTGTTAATCGAAGCCAATTACTAATGTCATCCTTCCTCTCTCAGGTATGATTTTAGGGTTTTTACTAAAGGTTGGCAATGTTTTTGGTGGTTAGTGTTGTGGTGTATGGTGGAGAGGAAGAATTTTAAGGTAGCAGGGTTTTTTTTTTCCCCTTTGATTTGCAATTCTTAGATTTAATTTAAGTGTTGTAATTCAACATTTTAAGGAATTACAATTCCTCATAGAATTATTGTTACAAGTTGAAAAATGAATAAAACATCATAATGACAATTCACAAGGAATAAAAGGAGATAGCCAACAATTAGGGTTTGTGATTCTAGAAGGGAGAAAAGAGCATTCTTTCTTCCATAGCACTTTCTCTTAAATGATCAACACTAACGACCATTTGTATATTCCTAATTTTACAAAACTTAGGTTCTTAATCTGAAAAAAGTAAAAACACATGTTCTTAAAGTGAAAATGTATAATAATGCCATGTGTAATTTACCTTTAATGTAATAGGATATATTGCTATATGTGTGTCGTAAAAGGCATATAAACATGTTCTTAAGAAATATATTGTCACCAACGAATAATCTATGTTAGTAGACAAAATTTAGAAAAAAAAAAAGGGTCCTACACTTATTCTAAGATCTAAGTATTCAATTTAAAGAAAAATATGCATTTACATACTTACACATAGACTCGGACGAAGGGCTGAACCAGGCTTGAACCATTTTTTTTTTTTTTGTTTTTTCTTTCTCTCTGTATTTTTTTCCCTTTTTTCCTTACTGAGCCTTCAACCCTCTTTTTTTTGCTCCTTTCATCCTTCGATAAAGCATACATTCTAAGTGGAAAAAATTTTAAATATAGAGAAGTCTATTTTGGAGGGAAAATATTTTTTAGTATATTTTACAGTTACTCGAAAGGTGTCTACATATTCGCTAATTGGAATCAAATTGCCGTAGTTCGGTTCGGATTTTTTAGAAAACTTTTAGTCTGTTGGTTAATTTTACATTTTGCAAAATGAATCCAAGTTATTCAATTTAAATTTTTTGAAAGAAAATAATTTCACTCAATTATATTTTGGAAAGCTCTAATGCTAAATCACCACTATGGGGACAACCATGCCATTTTTTTTTTTGAATAATTCAGAAAAATGATTTTTTTGTGTGATAAAACTTTTTCGAAGATGATAAAAAGAAATCTTACTGTGTCTGCTCTTGAGGTAGCTGTTTATGTTAGTGACCAGGAGTGGAACCCGCGGCTGAGCTTAGGCTTCCATCAAATTGGTTCCAATTGTTGAAATAATCATCCTTCTCACTTGATATCCTATATGGTTCTTATTGTTTACTAACCACTTTGTATCAATTTTCTGTGTAAGCATTTGCCTTAATGTTGACAATAGATAGGGAGGCTTAGCATTTGTTGACGATTAGGCCCATTACATTAAATGCTTGCTCAATGGCGATCGTTAAAGCTAAAGCAACAAGTACTTCACGGGCGATGCAAGATAGGAGTAGGTAGTTTGTTGTGTGCCTTTACCACTACTCTAAAATATCGGAGTCCTTGATGGGGATATTCTCATAAAACTTGAAATTCGTATTGGTATAGTGCTGCATCTCATACATTGAACTGCCGGACTGTTGCTTCTTCAATTTTTGCACTTGTAACTGCTTACCTATAAATGAGTAATGTCGCTCTTGGTGGGTGGCAAAGGAGAGACTGATGGCTGGCTACCGTACCGACTTTGGTAATAGTTGAGCATCTCCTTTATGTTGGCTGTTGTTGTCGACACTTCCTGCTGTGCTTCCAAGCTGTATACGTCTTGAGAATCCGTTAGATCTTGAATGTAATCGTAATAAGTTTTCAAACACATTAGTAATAATTCCGCTTTACAATGAAGATCTAGAATAGTTGCTGTAAGATAAATATAATGAATGTTTTTATAATAAGTTAACTACTTTAACATCATATTGTATACACATGGGTGCAAGTTTGGGTCCTCATTGGCTTGAAGTAGCATACTAAGTATATTAACGGCTGACATAACAAACAAGTATATACTAAGCTTGTAAACCTGCAAACAGTCTTAGTAACATCATGAAAAACATTCAAAACTTTTGGCAACTAGATACATATATCCCAGTTACTAAGAAGAATATCAACTTCCTACATGTTATACATTGTGAAGTTACACGATAATTTACTGTAAGGAATTGTTTTATGCAATAACTCATAAGTCGAGTTCCAACGAAGTTGCACATTCATCTTAAAACTTCTGGAGCCTCTTCCTGCGTTCCATGCAAAAGTTTCTTCACTTTTTGTGAAGTAACAATCTCTTTATTATTATCTTGACGACGTTTTTAATTTAAATTATACTGTCTTGCAAAGTTGCAATGTTATCCTTGACACACAAGTTAAGAATATGACAAGCACAACATATGTAGAACCCCCCTTGACAATAGTTGATAGTAATTTCGTAGATCAGATATTGAGGTAGTATCGATACTTGCATTATTAAAACCAATAGAAAAAATTTTCCTCAGTAATCCGTCCTTATTTAAGATTTATTTAATAATTTTATAAATATTTTGCATCGTGGTTTGCTTGTTACATACCCTTAAAGCAAATAGTCGTTTATTAAGTTGTTAATTGTTTTCTATCCAATAAACAATAACACCCATATAAGAATTATTATAAAAAAGATCTGTTTATATGTTTGTACATATGGATACATTGGTATCGAGGGAAACGAACTTATTTGCAAGCTCCCTTTTACCTTTGTGGTAAAGTTCTTGCATGGCTCATTTTAACGTTTTACGGTTAAGCTGTCGCGAGCTGAGGTTGAATGTCTCTCGTTCGTATCGACTTTGCCACTCTGATGTACCCTTGTTGAATGATAGGTGCATGTTTGTTAGGTATTGTGTTAGGTTGTACTTATGCCTCTCTTCATCATACCTCATAAGTAGTCAATCGGATGAAACACCATCTCGAGCAATTTGTTGCTACGTATTTTCTATTTCTATCTCTTTGAGATGCTTCAATCTCAAGTACCTATTAAGGGTACCATATCTTTCTCCCGTTTTCTACAAGTAACTCGTGTTGCAATAGTTGTAGAATGCCTTTGAGTTTCCCTTTTCATTTATACCTTTATAGAAATGCATAGTAAAAATAGTAAACTTATCAGGTTTAGAGGGCTTACTTAAGCTTGAAGGTCTCAAACTGCCCAACCTATGATGTCTTATATGTTGTTTTTCTGTTTTGGGAATAATTTCTATCTCATCTTCAAACATGATTGTGGGGTAACTCATTCATGGGGTTCAAATTTTACGGGTTGTATGGGGACACTTATACGAGGATGTTCAAATCTAGTAAGATGTTCAAGGACACTTATGCATGGAGGTTTAAAACCGAAAGGTAGTGTATCTTGGTAACTCATTTGTTTAGGTTCAATGTCAAAGACAAGAGGTAGTGTGCCATAATTACTCGTGTAATAGGGTTCTAGATCGAAGCTAGGAAGTGGTGTAACTTGTTCTTCTATGTTCTCAACCATATCGTGTGCTCTTTGCTCATTTATGTTGTACTCATAATCCGAGTATGCCTGAACGTCTTCAAATCGTTGTAGCTCAAACAATGTATTGGTTTCAGTGCACTTGCCCTTACTCTTACTTTTCCTGCGAGATGAGGAATCATGCTTATTACTAGAGAATGCACAACACAATTTTTTTTTCATGGATGCTAATTTTTTTTTTCTCTTATTTACTACAACAAAGACTTATGAATAAAAGATATAAATAATATATAAGACAACACAAAGCGGAAATTATGTCATAGGTAAGTGTATGCCAATGTTATTTGCTAATGCAAATGGTTTAGTGCAGTGGAATGAAGAACTATGCACAGATATTGGTGGTTAATGTAAGGAAATATTTTTATGATAACGTTTCACAATTAAAAAAATTCAAAGGTAGAATGGTTGGAGTTGGAGTAGGAGTATTTTAATTAGTTTGTGGAGTAATAACTGCTGCATATCGGCACCATTCAATTTATAAGGACTAAGAAAGATGTGAACGCGTTGTTTAAATTTTGAAAATTAGAATTTTCAATCATTCCAACCGCCGCGATTTTTGAATTCAAATTCAATCTGCATGCACTGATAGTTTACGATCAATTTGAATTGCAAACTTCCATCTGTAAAAGTAAGGGGAGTGGGAGGAAAAATAGGTAAGGGGTAGATTGTGGAAGGGTAAGGGGGTTTCAAAAGTTGTAGGAAAGGGAGGGGGCAGTTTTAAGAACCAGCCAACTTTTTCTCTCCTTTTTTTTATTTCTTGGTGTTTAGTGGTCCTTGAATGGCTTGGTTTAACCCGACGATTTAATGACAGTTGGTTCGAGTGGTTTCATTTGAGCGAATTGGTTGGACCCTTAAGACTTGATGGTTCCTCAGTCGATTTAAGCTCGGCCACTTGCAGGTCGAGTTAGTTTACAGTTCGAAATTGACTTTTATTCAGGTCTACTTACACATATATATTTGCATCTTCACATATTTTTATTTACCTTGGGTGTTTGTTTTCCTCATCTACACAATAATTTTCATTTTTTTTTACTCTTATTTAGATATCCATGTTTATCTTTTTCCTTTCAATCATATAAACTAAATTGTCCATTATCTAATCGAGTCATATGGAAAAAATTAAAAGGCTATCGTCCTCCTATTGGTTAATCATCAAGTTCTCGATGTTTTACTTTGATGCTTAGTAAAAGTATTGGTTATATAGGAAGCTAAATATAACTTTTTTAAAAAGGATATTGGAATATACATACTTAATTTTAAAATAATAAACTTCATAGAATAAATAAATTGTTCACAATTTACCCTATAAATTTAACACACCTCATAATACCTGTATTTTATAGCTCACTGATGATTGATGAGCTTACCTAATTGATCATTCAATTATTGCCTCTATCCTTTGATCAATCAATCTTTCGTACTTCTTATTTATCGATGAGGTCTTTTTTTTTTTTTCATTGCTTTTATCAAATTAGAAAGGAATTTAATCAAAATGAAATGAATTTTTTTAATTTACTTTTCTTAATTTGTTCTCTTAAAATGTTATCATGTATAATTAAAGGTAAATATTATAAAGAATATGATAACATCGTGATAATACCGTATGATATTTCAAAAATTTAAATAATCTCAGTTATTGATTAGTAAATAGAGAGGAATTGAGGGAATAATAAATGAAAATGATCTAAATATTGAATTTAAAGAGAGAATGGATTAAAGGAGCATAACTTTCACTTGAAACCCACAAGAAATAATCTCCTCCAATTTAAAGAAAATTAGGAAGGAATTTAATCAAAACTACATATTCATGCATCAAATAAAAGCACTTTTTTATAATACGAGGACTTTTATGATACTTTGTCAAAATAAAAATCACGTTATAAACGTTCCGTTACTTTTCTTTCCCTTTTTAATCAAATAGGAAATTTATAATACTTTGTTTCATTTTCTTTTTCTCCCTTTTCTTCCGTTTTTTCAATCATAGTGTAAAGCTCCATTATATGCTAAATACAACTCTTTATAAGAATCAAATACATAAGAATTAGAAGTATTTAGAATTTTATTGATAAAATTGAAATGTCTTTTACTCTAGCACAGCTAATATGTCCAAAGGATAGAGCTACCCTATCAATTTTTATAGCATCAACATTCTTATATAGCGCACATATTATTTTTTTTTCTTTTTTCAAATTAATGTGGTTATTGTCAATTTGTTATGTATCAATATATGACATAGTAATTTTCACAATAATAGCATCTAGAGACGGGCTTGCCTATTGTTCTTTTTAATATATCATTTTCTTAATACATAATTTAAAATTTAAATGCATCTAATATATCATACAAATTTATTAAGTGGGGGACATATATATGCACATATGTTTAATTCATAAAACTGTATTAAGTGGTTTTTTAATCATAAGACATATTAAGTATTGCTTTTTTTAAATTTATTAAGTAGGGGACATATATATGCACATATGTTTAATTCATAAAACTGTATTAAGTAGTTTTTTAATCATAAGACGTATTAAGTATTGCTTTTTTTTTTTTAATTTTTACATGTTTTTGTTTCATTGGGAATTATGGCTTCCTAGGGAAGCTATAAAACAAGTAGAAGAACACGACCGCAAAGAAAACAGAAGCCCGCCAAGAATTGTGCTGTGCACCTTTCACTCTTTTAAACTCCCATTAAATCCCCCGTTCTCCTCTCTCCATTCTTCAAACCTCTCTCTCTCTCTCTCTCTCTCTCTGTGCAATGGACAGAAATCTCAAAGTAGACGAGCTGAGTTCCGAGCTCGCTCAGCGTGGACTCAGCATCTCCGGAACAAAGCCCATTCTTGTAACTACCCTTCTTTCCTATTACTGTTTCATCCTTGTCTCAATTCCTTTCTCTTAAGATAATTGTTGTGGATCGGGTTTCAGTTAAAAAGGCTTAAAGCAGCTCTAGACAAAGAAAACATGGACTCCATTTCTTCAGATTCCTCCTCCCTCAGCAAGAAGAGAGACAGGGACGAAGGTAATCTTGACAGTTTCGGTGGGAATGGTTCGGATAAGCTCCGCGCTTTCGAGAATTATCGCGTGATGGGCATTAGGCAATTGCGTGAAGAAGCTGAAAGAAGAGGGCTTTCTTCATCGGGAACCAAGAAGGAATTGATACAGAGGCTCTCTAATGATTCTGCTAGCGACAATGGGGGTAAGTTTACTTAAATTATATAAGTGCTTGGTTTATCGGTTTTTTATGTCAATGGAGACATAGTTGCAGGTGGTTTCTTGTTAGAAATGAGAAATAAGACATACATTGCTTGCTCATTGTTCACATAAAGTTAAGTATAATCTAGTGTTGTAAACTTTTTAAGATCGCCGTGTTGATTAAGATAGTGGTACCTACCACCCACCACCGGCAGCTGTTGGCGAGAGGTGTTGATATTTGGTTGTGGCAACTTGTGGTGAGAGGCAGTTCTGTTGTCTAGTAAGCAGTGCATGCTAATTTTCTTATTGGAAAATAATTTTTGAAGACGATAAAATGGAAAAGGAGTGAAAATCCCATAGCTTAGGGGAAAACAAATTCTTCCTTAATCAAATCCATTTTCCAATTGAGGCACCTTTAGAATTGAATTCTTTGGTGGATGAACTCATTATTATTATTATTTAATTTTTTTAAATCAAGGTGGATGAACTTATTAAGAAAACAGAAAGGAATGCCATCCCCTATGTCGTTCAAATTATGTGCTATGATCAAAGTACACCAGAATTTGTTAATACAAATGCTTGAATTCCAAAAATGCTGTTCTCCTGGATTCAGATGCTGTGTTGACCTCCAAAGAAGAGGCTGAAGAAGGCAAGCCTGAGAAGATTGTCACTGCAACAAAGAAGGGTGCTGCAGTATTAGATCAATGGCTTCCCGATCATATCAAAATGCATTACCATGTTCTGCAGCAGGCAAGTATTAGGAACAGTCCAAATACATCATAATAGCTAGCCCATTTTACGTTAACTTGCCACAGATTTACTCATGATAAGCAAGGGAAAACGCCTAATTAATATTGTTGTTGAAATTTTATATTCACATATTCATGTATGATCCTGTAATATGTCATGATATGGTAATCCTACACTCAGATGTCTTTAGCATTCTTTTTATGTGTCTTGCCTTGTATAAGGTAGTTATTTTATGGTTATGGATGTTCAAATGCCATGTTATTCTTGTCTAGTTCCACCTGCATTGTAGGCAGGCGGTTTTGTTATAATGTGTTATGCATTGTAGTAAAATTGTACAAAATGGGAAGGCGAGAAAATGGAATCATTTGAACAGTCTTTCGAAATTTTAATTCTTGTGGTCTGAGGGTTCTCTCATTTAATGAGCTCTCGGTTTCTATAATTTGGCTAGATAGGTAAACAAGGTGTTTGTCTTAATAGTTGAGGGTCTTAACACAATTTAAGAAAGGCCATGACCGCAAGCCTCTTCACCTTCTTTATTGCTGTTCCTGTTTAGCTAAGTAGGTAGAAGCAATTGTAACCAGCAAGCATTCAACTTGACATTATTTTATTAGCGACTGACCTTGATGTTCCAGTTCAGGGTGATGATATATATGATGCTATGCTAAATCAGACTAATGTTGGAGCAAACAACAACAAATTCTATGTGATACAACTTCTAGGTAATTGTCCCTTGCATTTTTCTTGAATTTGTATCCCCATTATTTCTTAATGAAAACATGTCATATTGAACCCAAATTGTTGAGTTAATCGAATGAGCAGCTGATGAGGTCTTATGATGTAATGATATGATTGCCTATTTGTGCTGCTATGTCACACATAACATGTCATATTGAAGCCAAATTGTTGAGTTAATCAAATGAGCAGCCAATGAGGTCTTATGATGTAATGATATGATTGCCTATTTGTGCTGCTATGTAACACAGAGTGCCTTATCTGGCCTCCACTCAAATTTGTTAGTGATAGGGAATTTGTCTTGTTATAGTAGCAAACCTTTTGAATGCCGTCAGTTGATGCTAGATGGCTGGAGATTTGGAATATGGATGATGCATGATTTGTTTTTAATGCTGCCATGATGGCTTGGTTGAAAGGGCTTGTAAATTCATTGGGTTCATGTACTTAACTTTTGGTTATGTCCATGTGACTAGTGGATTTTGCTATTCATTATGATATTGCCATCTAATTCAACTTGCAGAAGCTGATGAAGGGGCTACCTTTATGGTTTACAATAGATGGGGAAGAGTTGGTGTAAAGGGTCAAGATAAGCTATTTGGGCCCTATACATCAGGAAACAGTGCAATCAATGAATTTGAACAGAGGTTTTTTGCTAAGACCAGAAACCAGTGGGCCAACCGTAGAGAATTTGTTCAGTACCCAAAATGTTATACATGGCTGGAAATGGACTACAGTGAAAAGGAAGATTCATGGGTAAGCCATATATATCCAAAACTAATAGTTTTGTTGTTCTGGAAGCTATGCTGAATCAAAAGTTTCTCTCTTCTACAAGATGGGATTCTTATTTGGCTTTCTTCAATACTTTATCAATGTGAAAAGATGCTAGAAAGACGTGAAATTATGGCAAAATTATATGGTACAAATGGAGAGGTTGAATATAGAGGGGAAAAAAAAAGAATAGGAAAATTTCTCCTCTTTAAACCAACACATTACTATTATTCTTTTTTTAAATTGCAACCGCTTTTCCAGCAGACATTTCTGTCAATCATAGTGATTTCCATAATCCTCTTGCTTTTTTGTTGTACATGTAGTCATTCACTTGAGTTAAACTCATCTTTGTCACATTTCATTTTGATCTGATGCTGCAATTGTTGTTGTCTATCAGGTATTAGAAAAGAGTGAGGCCCCTAGAAAGTTTCAACCTCGGGAAACAAAACTCGAGCCACGTGTTGCAAAATTTATTTCCCTTGTATGCAATGTTAGTATGATGAAACAACAAATGATGGAAATAGGTAAGTTCAACTTTCTTTTGGAAGTAATAAATATAAAACCTGCATTAACTCTACAAGTTTAAGTTTTTAGATATGATTGTTGTGGCGCTAACCGCTAACCTCGTCACTTCCCCCCCAACAAACTTTTAGTTAGTAATAATATTAGAACACTTAATGCCATCCAATCAGCATAACTTGTTTACCATTTCAACTCTGATTGTCAAGTAATAACTATAAAACCTACACAAAATCTACAAGCTTTAGTTTCTAAATAAAATGGTTATGGCACTAACCTCAGCATTTTTTCTTCTCCATGGGGTGTTCTAACGATTATGGTAATGTTATAACACTTAACTTTTTGTAGTCAGCATAGCTTGTTTACTGCCTTTACCTTCAATTGTATCCCCTATCCTTGCCCCTCCAATCTACTCTTTACAGTATTGCTTGTTCCGGGAATACTTTGTTGCACTATTAACTATGATAACTGTTGTTGCTTTTTAGGATATAATGCCAATAAGTTGCCCCTTGGTAAATTGAGCAAATCAACAATTTTGAAGGCAAGTATACTTGATCTTCATTTGTATTCTTTTTTAAGTTTAAAGATTCATCGTGATGATGGCTCACAAATGCTATTGGTCAACTTATATCCCATGTTTGCTATGGTTCTTCGTTGTTAATTTATGTACCCTATGAAATTGAAGGATGGCTATTATAATTATATATTCTTTTTGCTCAATAGTATTGTTAAATTAATGTTGGAAATGTGATTTTATATCTTATCATCCTGGAATTGAAGAAAATGCAAGGGCTTTATTTAGATAACAACAGTGATGCAGGATGTAGAGTGAAAGAAAAGAAAGAAAATGGAGGGGTGAAACTTAGTTGGGGTTTTGTTGTGGGGGGGGTGGTGTGGGGAATGTTCATGATTTGAAAGTAACAGAGAGAAAATGTTATAGTTTGATTACAGTAAAGTGATGCAATTTTTTTTTTTTGGAGATTCCATTATTGCCCTTAAAAAATTGAGGAAAACAATAAACATAAAAATGTTCACTTCATCTATTGGACTCATAAAACAAGCGCATAATGCAAACAAGAGAAACATCTGTCCTCAACTGATTCTGACTAGGATTAGAAAAGAAAAAGGAGTTATATTACTCTAAAAAATTTACATATCAGACATCAAGAATTGCAGCCCCAGGAAAAAGCAAGGAGAAAATTGCCAAAAAAAAAAAAAAAACACTATTTTCCATCCAAAAATGATCCCAAGTCTGGGGTATTAGAGATGATGGGCCCAAGGGATTGAATTCATGATTTTGAATCCCTTCTCCCATGTACTATCTTCCAACCAAAGGAGTTCCCTTGGGATGCTAACTTTCCATCCCATCTTATCCACAATTCCTTAACAGGGTGAGTGTGGAGTAGAAGTCAATTGAAGAAGTTAATACAAATGAAATGAAGTGAAAGAATTTCAGAAATGTCAAAAGAAAAGGAAATGGAAGGAATTGCACTAATGCTATGATCTTTGGCTGGTTTTGACTTTTGTACGCTGCTATCTCTATATGCATGCTGCAAATAATAAATCATTCAAGGATACTGCCTGATGTAACAACTTGCGAACCTGTTGGTGAAATTACCATTGCAAAACTCTAAAGGGTATCTATCAACCATGAGGGGCTGTTATATTCTTTACTCTTTATGGTGGTATTGAAGTAGGTTGTATACAAAAATATTAATACAATGGTAGTGGACTGCATAAAATATGCATCAATTCAGCCATAGACAATAAATTCACTTTCCATAAGATGGATTATTTATCGGTTTCATTTATTAAAATTATGTAATCAATAACGCCAATTGAATTATGAATTACATTCACTTGATAGGTTCTAATCATAAACAGTGGTGCTAGTAAATTGCAAATATGAATAGCAGTTATGGACTGCAGAAGCATATTTGGGAACTAAGCTGTTTAGATATGAATTTGTTACAGCTTTATGCACTATTGATCTAGTTACAATTCTCTATGAGCTATTGCTCCTTTCAATATGGAAAAGGGTGTTTGTCGTGGAGTAGAACATTGGTGTTTATTCTTACCTGTGAGATGGACTCATCCTAAGCAGTTAAAACCCAAAAAAATTACACTCATGTACTCCTATGTGTAGACCTGCATGTATAGAAATTAGAGGGTTCTCCTTGATGAGCCCTTAACCCTTTCTTTTTGTTTTTTTTGGACCGAACCTTAACCCTTTCTTTAAATGGGCAAATTACCTACCGTCTCCATGAACTTTGAAAATCAGATGAACGTCCCCAAGTTTTTTGAATTGTACAGTTAACCTCTGGTCAATGCTAGAGGCCCTACAACTATTGTATCTATCACCTACGGCATGATCACTACCAGATATAGAACCTTAAAAAATCCAAAAAAACAACTTTACCTTTTATTCACAACTTTGCATGCTGTTTAGGTTATAGATGCATATCGGTCATGATTCCTTTGTCCGGTGTCATTCTGTATAGATTTTTTAGGTTTCACAATAGAGTATTAGCCATGTTATGGTCAATGGCTGTCAAAAATCGTGGTGCACCTATCTTAAATAGTGGAGAAAGTTTACAATCAAATTCTGCGTAATGTCAAAAAACTGGAGGAGTGGTTGGTGAAATTATCCCTTTTTGATTACTTGCCCATGCATCTAAGACTATTAACAGCTTGGTATGTGTGCAATCTATCACGGGTAAGTTTGTAGGAACAACTTGCTGCCTTTATGCGACAATAGATAAATGTTCAAACCTGATTGGTACAATTCTCAAACAAGGCAACTAAAGGTTAAGATAATGAGACATTGGTCCTTCTAGATTGAGGACAAGCTCGTTCTTTAGGAGGAGTGGTGTTGCAAATGATATCATGGCTTTTTAATTGGTTTTACAGATTTTTATATTAATTTTGGATCACAAATCTTGTAGTTTCTAAGTTCGTCTTTTCCTTTATATTCAAGTCAGCATTTAAAACTCATTTTTCCCTGATTGTCAAATCAATATTATATTTGGATATTCTCTATTCGAATATCTTTTATTTTTAGATGTTTCTATGGATATTCTTAGTTGAATATCTATTATTTGTAGAAGTTATTGGGCCCTACACTTGCTTAAATATGTGACTTGATAAAGTAGCCTAAATTGTTATGAAAATGAAAGGTGTAATTCTTCAAGAGAGAGTTAACAGCTCATAGGTTCTCCTTAATTAGCACTTAAAATTAGAGATGGGAGGGTTCTTTTTGACAAGTCGTCAACCCTCATTTCTATGCATATTTCACCCTTGCACCTGTACTGTACACTCTTCTCCTTCAAACAACAGTATGCCTAAGAATGCTGAAGGGGCAAGGCAGCTGTCCCTGCTATAGAGATGTACGACAAAGGTTTGATGCCTGGAAGGATTTGTCGAAAGACATGGCTCATCCTTTGTAAATAGATCGAGAAAACATATCAGAGTATTTTTTGTCTGTACTCTATTCTCAGAATATGAACATGCATCATTGGTCATAGAATCATATAGTAAATGAGATGAAAAATATGAATCTCTGACTCAGGTGTTCGTTTATAAATGGATTCAGGGGCACCTGTGAAAAAGAGGGTGGAGGAAACCAAAAAATATGTGAAGAAAAACAATAAAAAATAATAGGACATATTTAGGTATTAATGAAAATGTGATGCATGATGTAGTCCAATGGTAGAATACAATGTACATAGCTGACCCCCTATAGTAATAATTAGGCATGAGAGTTGAGTTGTTGTGCTGCTTTTTTTTAAGTTATAATTTTAATTGGAATGTTGTTGTGTTATTTCACTTTCTCCACCATGTTATGTATTCATTTATGTGTAGGGCTATGATGTCTTGAAGAGGATTGCTGATGTGATTGGTCAGTCGAATAGAAAAACCCTTGAGCAATTAAGTGGGTATGCATTTGTCAGCCTTGTTTAAACATATGGTTGAATGTTGTTATCCCTTATGCAGGCAGTATGACATTATATTTCCTATCTTGACATGCATATATTGTGGTATTCTAGTTTAGAATCTGAGACATGTATTTTTATTCACGTGAGCAGGGAATTTTATACAGTAATTCCCCATGATTTTGGTTTCAAAAAGATGAGTAAGTTTTCTCTTTTCTCCTTTTCCCTCTTTGGCAGTACGCAATAATTTATTGTGAGTTATAATTTTATGGACACCTTCCTGCTAATCTACAATTACATGTTATGGCAGGTGAGTTTGTCATAGACACTCCTCAGAAGTTGAAAAGAAAGCTGGAAATGGTATCTCTCTCTCTCTCTCTCTCTCATGGGGCCTATATATTTGTGCCTTTTGCATTCTGCGTAAGCAGTATATTGGAATTTATTTTGTTCCTTTCCATGAATGGGGCGGTAAAGAACTAAGGCTTTTTCCCAATTTTTTCCTCCTAGAAATGTTTCTAAGCAAACTTGCTTGTTAGTATAGCAAGTTTACCTTCTCACTGAAAATATTGGACCGACTTTTACAGAGTTATGACTTCCATGCTGAAAGGCAAAAAGGAAAAAAAGGGAAAAAAATTGTTGTTTTTTAAAGTTTCCTGTCCCTAGGAGAAACTAGACCTGCTTATTTGACCGCGAAAACATGGCACCTTATGTTACTTGTCAAAGCTGCTAGTGGGTAAACATGCCTCTTCATTTCATCAAAAATGATTCTGCTGCTTTCTTGACAGATTCTGTAATTTTTAGCATTGCTTTTGGTGATTACAAATAATCCGTGGTCAAATCACTTAATAAATGGGATAATTACACTACAAGGACCTTATTCTACTTATCAAAGTTGTTATTGATAAACATGTGTCTTGATTTCACCATTAATGATTTTGCTGCTTTCTTGACAGATAATATGTAACTTTTAGCTCTGCTTTCTGGTGATTATAAAGAATCTATGGTCAAAATTCTACGGTATAATCTTGATATTTTATGTGTTCCCATAGTGGGGTTTATGTTCCATTACATAACTTAAAAAGGGGCTTCTATGCACGTTGATAAATGGTTTTACTTTACTGTGCTGGTTAATTGAAGTTCGAATGAATTGGCAATCGAAGTGATTTATAGAAAAAGCTATTTCTTGAATGTTATTCATATGAAAATATCACCTTCATTGCCATTTGTAAAAGAAATATTGCTCATCTTTTTGCCTCACATTGAAGGTTGAGGCACTTGCTGAAATTGAGGTTGCAACAAAGCTGTTGAAAGATGATATTGAGACAGAGGTACTGATTCCTTTTGCAAATATGGTAGTTTTTGCCTTTTCTCTTCAGGTTTTATAGTGTACTAGGCTATGCTTGGGCCAAGAACATCAATCTGCTTGACTTAGAAATCAGAACATATTGATTGTTCTAATTGTTGCCTATATTTCTGCTGCTCCACTGGAGGTTACCTGTTGTTTAAATAAAATTTATTTGAAGGATGGGGAGAATAGTTTCAAGGCCAGGGATGCAGATCTGTGTGTTTTTGATAAAGAATTGCTACTTGCTCACTGGCAAGAAAGTTTTATGCCTTCATAGTATGGAAATATGGTTCAATGTACTCAATGCATGAGGATAATGTTGAACCCTTCAAGCTAAGTATGTAGTATGAGGACATAGTAATATTGATGCAGTCAAATTTGGATATTTTGCTTCTTTCTTTCACTTGCCACATAAAAGACATTTTCTTGTCAAATGGAATTAGAATATTTTTTCTTGCATCTTTTCACCATATTTCTTTATTATCCTCCGTTCAAAGCCGGCTTTTTGGTTTTCATCTATATGTGTGAGTTTGCATTTATGGCTCTAAACACCATAAATATTTCTTCATTTCTCAATTCTTTTCATGCTCACTATGATTGCTTCTTTAAATACCCTTACAGGATGATCCCCTATATTCTTGCTATCAACGTCTTCAATGCGAGCTGACACCAATTGAAGTTGGTTCAAAGGAATACACTATGGTACTGGCTTGGCATAGTTTTTGTAGATTATATAATATAAACTTCAGTTATACATGTATTCAAAAGATATAGAATGTTTGCTTCTGGTGCACTTAAACATAAATACTAAACAAAGTTGTTTCTTTGGAGACATCCCAAAACAATGAACAAACACAGAGTTACATTCTTCAGCCACCCAATAACCTGCTTATCAAACTAATGCTTTTGTTTTCAGATTATTGACCCTATTCTCAATGCATTTTCAGATTGCTAAATACATGCATAATACTCATGCAAAGACACATTCTAAATATGATGTTGATATTGTTCAAATATTCCAAGTGTCAAGAGAAGGGGAGACTCAGCGCTTCAGCACGGTAATCAATCATAGCTGAAACACTATGTCATCTTCTGATAGTTTTTGTACATGAGTATATTGTGTTGCTCCAGAACTTCTGGTATGGTTTGTCAAGGCTAGCACAGCCTGAGGCACTGCAATTTTCTGCTAATTCCTCTCCTTGAGCATATATATATATATATATATTTATTGATTCTGAACTTTTAGAATGGATCACCAAAGCTATAGCCTTTATTTTTCTAAAAGTATTTACTTCCAATATAATTGCTAACTATGTTCTACAATTTGTCAGTATTCCAATACATCTAATAGAATGCTTCTGTGGCATGGTTCTCGGCTTACAAACTGGACTGGCATATTGTCACAAGGTGATACTTTCTATTGTTGCTGCCTTGTTGATTTTTAAATGTGTATCATACTGATGGCAACTTACTATTGGAATGGCAGGTTTGCGTATCGCACCGCCAGAAGCCCCAGTGACAGGTTATATGTTTGGTAAAGGTGTTTACTTCGCTGATATGTTCTCCAAGAGTGCAAATTACTGCTATGCTTCTACTGCTGCCACAGCAGGGGTGCTGCTTTTATGTGAGGTTAGAAATTTATGCTTACCTTTATATTGTTTTTACTTTAAATCAAGGCTGAACTTGCCAGTTAGAACCTGATTTTGGGTCCAGCGGTCTTACTGGCGCAAGTAATGTATTTTTTTAAGGTTGCACTTGGGGAAATGGCTGAGCTCCTAACTGCAAAATATGATGCTGACAAATTGCCAGAGGGAAAGTTAAGGTTTGAAATTGTTCCTCCAATGCACTCTAAATGACATTTTGATATCCAAAAGACCTTATAATGTGTGGTCATCGAATTAAATAGAAAGAAATTTCTCCTACTTTTTCTGCCATCACTCATATTATTAAGCAATAACATCCAAGTTTCGTGAATAATTGTAAATTCCTGTACTGTCATCTTTTTTGCTTTCACATAATGTCAAGTCTTACGGCATTACTTAAATAAAAGAAAGCTTAGCCCTAGACATCTTGACATACTCTAGAAATGTTGAAAACTATGAGTTAAACTCTGGCACTAAGACTAGAAATTCCAAGTTTTTTTCTAGGGAGGCTGCTGATTTTGAACAATATATACTTTTATCCATGCATTCAATACATATTCAAAATTATCTTTTGGAGCCTGTTATTTCATGTATTGATCAAGATTAATGGCTTAAAAGCTATTTAAGGGAATGTGATATCCAAAATTCTATTGCGTTAAGTGTTCTTCAAGTTGTGGTGAGCAGGATGGAATTGCTGTTTCGGTTCTGTTTCCAATCCAACTCTGACGGCTTACGATATAGGAGTGGAATCCCTCATTTCGTTACTCCTGGGATGAGGATTCTTTTTGAGTAGATAAAAACTCCTATCATATTATATTGTGAATATATGGATAATAATTGTTACATAGTTAATTGTATAATGATGCTGGAACATCATGTGGACCGTTACATTCACTGGAAGCAAAAGGAGAATAGCTTCATTAGTATTGATTTTCTTTGAAGACTTATGTAGGAAAGCACCTAGTTACTTGATGTGGTCAATGACTTGTGATCCGACATAGGGGTGTAAACGGGGTGGATTTGGGATGGATTATAGGAATGCAGGATCCGTCCTGCTATACTAATAGGGATTCCAAGCTTATCCCAAAACTTGCCTTATTACCCTAGCAGGATACTTGCTTTCTGATCCGCTAGACTCGTTTATATATATATATATATTCTAAATGATTATTTTTTTTCTTCGTTAATCATTATATAAGAAATTGATTTGCAGTAGTTACATAATATGGATAATATAATGAGATTAATGAGTTTATTTATTGTATCTTCTTTATCTTATGTATTTTGTCATGGCATCAATGGAGTACCTAGTAAATTATTATATAATAAGTTTAATGATCTATGTAAGATTCATTTTGATTTTTTTTAAATGTTTTTATTTTAAATATATGGTTAATATTTGTATCAAATTTGTTATTTACTTAACTATTTTTGTTTACTATATAATAAATATACAACCACCTTCTTTTAGCTGATAAAAAAAATCTCATACAAATACATATTCATTAATATTGTTAAAAAAATTATAAATGTGATCAAAATTGTTATTATTTTTGTTTTCATCTATTTAATATTTTAGGTATTAAAAATTTTAGTTAATATTATATTATTACTTTATTATTTTTTATTGAGTAATGGGTTTTCCATTGGGTTTTTTGAAAAATTACATAATTTATCTCAAAACTTTAACGGGCTTTTAGCTATATTCCAAAATCTGTCTCAAAATCTTATCAAACCCTATTGTGTAGTGCCCTAGAGGGTTTTTAGTAGGTTGAATGGGTTAGATACCCAATAATGACTTGTTTAGTTACATCCTTAATCCAATAGGATTCTTGCAACCAAAAAAGAATACTGCTGCTCAGCCTACGTGGATAAGGTGGAGATAATGGAGCATATGAAATAGGGTAACTGAAAGTATGTAGAATACGTACTTTTATAAAACCTGTTGGTATGTATATATGTATATATACTTGATGAATCTGAAAGACAAGCAGCCAAAAAAATATACTGCTGCACAGCCTATGTGGATAAAGTGGAGATAATGGAGCATATGAAATGGGGTAACTGGAAGTATGTAGAATAAGCACTTTTATAAAACCTGTTGGTATGTATATATGTATACATGCTTGATGAATCTGAAAGACAAATGAGCTATTTACTTAAAGAATGGTTTAATACTGTTTCTTTTTTGCACTCATGAAACAATGAGTTTTATGTGGTTCTTTGATCTCATGTTGCAGTACAAAAGGGGTTGGTGCTACTTCACCAGATCTAGCAGAATCTCAGCAACTGGAAGATGGAGTTGTTGTGCCCTCAGGGAAGCCAAAAGAGAAATCAGGCCACACGGTACAGTAGAATTTACTGGAATTTTGGCTTTTAACTTGGATTGTTTCTCATGTCCATCTCCCGAAGTAATTTTAGCCTATCTAAGGGAAACTTCTATTTTTGCAGGGTGCGTTATTGTACAATGAATACATAGTTTACAATGTTGATCAGATAAAAATGCGGTACGTTGTTCAATTGAACTTCAATTTTAAGAGTAGATGAACGGTCTATGTAATTTTAGTTTGGGGAGCTTTTTGCCACCTTCCCTGGGCTGCTCCTGCTCATTCGGCTCTGCACCTATCAAATGTAACTTGAAGACGGGCGTGTTTTGAAGTCCCTTGAGCATCAGGACAAGGAAAAAGCCGGCGGGCATTTGTAATTATGTTGTGTATGCGGACAACATTATTCCAGCAGTGGAGTGTAGATTTTGAATGTTGCCCTTTTCCTAACTTGCTATATTTATTAGCCATGGAAATGTAGCAACCTAGATAGGAAAAACTGAAATGGGCCTTAGACACGATGAAATTAAGGTGATCTCCATGGGCGAGATGGGATATAAGAACAGGTATGGATGGCGAAGTAATTTAATTAGGGTACACGGCATTATAGAAGGTATTAATAAAAATTTGCATGTTAAAAACGTTTCAACAGAATTTATCAAAATGTGCATTTCCTAGGATTGAATGAATGCATTAGGTTTTTCGACCACTTTCATTGAAGGACCACCGAACCACCTAAAACTGACGAAAACCCCCAAACCTTCGAGTCATCGATCCATAATAGATGCGGACCTTGTTATCAGAAATGAATACATGGGTTTCTGTGATTCAAACGAATGCAAGCCTATTGGCTTTGTGAGGGTGAACTGCAGGTTTGCTATAGGCGAACCAACGCGAACCCTTTGCAAGTGGATGTGGGTCATGGGTGTGCCTATGTTGGGGCGATCAAAGTTAAGTAGTCAGTTTAGGTGAGCGGAGATGGGTCCTGGATTTGAAAAGTTGGTTCACAGGGGATTCATGTGCTTGATAGTCATAGCTCAAGCTATGGGGGTTGGTAACATGGTGATAGTCTGTGCGGGTGGCTAGGGTTGTGAAGAGTGAAGGTGATGGAGGAAAGAGTTAAGGAATGGTTAAAAGAATGACTATACCTTGAGCTTTAAAAAGGAATGATAATTCCTTATTAGATGGAGTTATTTTACCTTATAGAGTAGCCATTCTTCATATCAAACATGAAAATAGTCTTTGAATAGGGTTTTTGGTAGTGGGGATTGAGATATCCACTGTCCCTCATTATAATAAGAGAAAATGTTCGTTAATTTTTAGGACTTATGAGGATCCTGTATGTCTTTTGCTCTAAAATGCTAAAATGTGAGTTCCTTTCACTTAAATTTTTATATTTATATCTTCATACAAGCTTTAGGAAGAAAACCCTCTCGAAGCTTATCATAACATGCACAATGTAAATAATTATTAAGATCTAATATGAGTTTTATTTGCTGATAAATGGGGTATAAGAAATAAGGGAGTGGTAAGTAAAGGGAAGATAAACATTGATATACAAATTTAAATGTAGAAAGTCCTAAAATTATGGTAAAAAATTAGGTGATATTGCATATCTATTGGCATAATGGTATAAATATAAAGTTCTCTCTCATGAATATACAAAGTTTTCCTCAATTAAGTCATAAAAGTATTTCCATGGCTTTCTTTCACTCATTAATACACAACAGTAACATATTTTCAGCATTACAAAATCAAGCCTCCATAATCTAATGCAGAAAAGTGACTCGCACAACTTGAAACATTAAACTAGAAAACACAAGACGTTGGTTAGTTTAAACACCTTTCCTAATGTGGGTTAAGGTACAAGAACAAAGACTGTCTATTAATGGCTGGAGTGGAGTGGGTGGAGAAATCATAATGAAAAGCTTACTACATGTCAAATGTGAACGACATAATAATTGAATAAAATGAGGTATATTGCTATCGACCGGTGCTCGTACATCCGCTGATTGAGGTTTACGCGGGGTTTTACGGCATTTACATCTATTATCTGTACGTTTTTTGTAAGTTCGTTTAAGCACTTATTAAGTTATGTGATTATCCTTTGGAGAATAACATCTTCAAAACAACAACTATATTAGAAGACATAGGAATGCTGCCTTATTTATACTTATAGTGTCGTCAAGTTTAGCATAAACGGTTGATCCAAACATATAAAAGGATTAAGGACTAAGGAAAGGAATCAGATTGGATTGGTAGTTGAATATTGAGTATTGAGGTCAATCTAAATTTGATAATACCGGTACTTTACTCTTTTTATGTATAAGAGTACATTATGTGTTCTCTAGGTATTATGAATGCAAAGGAAACACGTAATATCTTTGTTTCTAGTTTCCATGCATGGTGCTACTACGATGGTACATTCTATTGGGTCGAATTCTTCGTCCAATGTACAATTGAAAAGTAATTTTTTTTTCTTTCCCTAAACTCTTGTTCTTCAAATGAAATTTATTTGACGTTTGCCCATAGTAAACTCAATTTTAGTTCATTGGATAGGAAAAAGTTGAGCCTGTTTTCCAAAAGCATGATGTCATGAAGATCTTGATCGTAGATATACATGCTGGTGTGCGCAATGGTGCAAAACTTTCGAAGCATGTTATTACTTGCATTGTCGAAACAAGAAAAACGACAAAGGAAAGTAGATACTAGCTATTCCAAGCAAACATATAAAAATTTCGACGATTAAGACTAAAATATGGCCCCATTTTGGATATTCTTGTCGTTTTTACCTTTTTCATTCCTAAAACTTCTTGCTCATCCATAGTTTTTTTTTTTTAATTAATTCTTTTGGGCATTATAAATTTTCGGTTTTTCCACTTATAGGTTTTCATTATTTCTACCTTTTGGATATAATTTTTCTTTTTCTTTTTTTAAATTATGTGCCTAAGAGTGATATCAATTATGTAAGACTATGACTTAATGCAAAACACACAGATTTTGGTACAATCTCATATAATACGTAGAAAGTGAAATATATATTTATGTAATTAAAGAATAGTATTCGAGGGTATGTCATAAACAAATGGCATGTTCTTTTTCTCCCTTCTGCAATTTATTAACCTGTATTTAATTTTCAATAAGTGCACGACTTGTATTATTCTTCATCAACGTAAAACACTCATTAATCTTTTATTGAAAATGGCACACGATAGGCTTGTGTTCCTCCAATAAATCTCAAATCATGTATACTTTATCTAGATATCCTAAATTAGGCAAAACAATACATTTTCTTCACCGTCAAACCTTATAGAAAAATGTATGGCACTTTTTTTTTTTTTTTTAGGATTCTTAAATAAAGTATGCATGATTCGGGGTTGTTTTGGGAAACACATGCACATCACGTGCCATTTTTAAGCAAGTATTGATGATTGCTTAATAAAAAATTATACAGATAACGCATTTGTAGAATAACAAAACACAAGTCAGTAAATTATAAAAGCATGAAAATATAGAACACATTTTTGTAATTTTGCCTATTTAAAACAATATGTGAACTACAATAATTGTGAAAATCTCTTAAATTAATCTATTGTTGACGCTTTAAATTAAAATTTGTACAAGTAGTGGGATTACATCTATTATAAGTCTGATTCGTTAGACGATTGAAATTATACATTTGGATAAAGTTTTCAATTTTCCTACTCATGCATGACAATGAACCGTTGGTAGGATTGTAAATGATAGCACAAAACAGAGATATGGGATTTTGTCTCATGTTTTCCCTAAGCCAGTCTTTCATCAAGACCGCAGCATCAGCTTATCTTTTCTGGTCGTTTCTTTTCAGACAAAGTCAAACATCCAATTGAGTGTGGTAGAACTTAAGCTTGTTGGGGACATGATTGGGTTTCAAAAGCATTTGGGAATTTAATACAATTAGGTACGTATAATCATATAAGGCATTTACTACACCCTATGTAAAAAAGTACATGGGGAGATTGCACATGCTCTCTCGTATTTATGTCCCTAGATTTGCTCATGAGCTCATCCAGAATCTATCTTCTTCCTCCACAAGACAAACGTAACAGTCTCACTGTCATCCAAGGACGACAAACAGTGTTCCCAAGCATAAAGCCTTTCATGAACCCTAATGGAGGTACTCCCAAATCCCAATATGAAGACTCACTTACCGTCTTTTAGGATCATAACCATTAATTTATTTTTTCATGTCTAATTGCAAGAGTTCAGATATATATATATGAAGAAAAATTTAAATTTTAAATACCACAAGGAGACTTGGTGTTCCCCTCAAATACAGCAAAATCCACTTAACCATCCATAATGGTGTTTAACTACACTCAACAAGATGAACTAGATTATTTACATAAGTGATGTTGCCTATGACACTAGAATAAGGGATTTTGACCACAAACCTAGTCCTTTCCTTTGATTGCTGTGGCATGTCAGCAGATAGCCTAAAATGTGTGGAACTAATAATGTAGAGACTAGCTTCAAACATTGCATGCCAATGTTCTCAACATTTGGTGAGATAACACTATCAGCCTTGTTATCTATCTCTGTAAATCTCTATAGTAGAAATTTGCTACATCCAAATATTTGATCCTAAATTCTGCACTAAAATTGCCTTTAATTTCCTAAATATTTGACAAACTCTTTGTTGCTAATAGCATGTTTTTAACATACAATATAAGTTAAATTAGGAACCACGATGTCCATTTTATGGATATACACACAAATATCATATAGAGGTTTGGTCAAAACCAATGCTCAATACATTACCAAACCATTGATACCATACCTTAAGAGGCTGCCTAAGTCCATATAAGTACTTTTTCAATAAGCACACATGGTCCTCCCTTCTTTTAGCCATAAGAAATTCTCTAATTGTTGCATCACAATTTGTTCATTAAGATCTCCATGTAAAACTGTAGTTTTAACAGTTAATCGCTTCATCCTAAAACATGCATGATCATCAAAGTAAGCAAGACATGTATGAAAGTGTGTTTAAGAACATGAGATGAGGCATCTAGGAAATTTAAACCTTCTACTTGACTATAGCCATTGGCTAAAAGGCGTTCCTTGTGTCTAGAGTCTTATGAGCCAATTCTTTCTTTCTTCTTGAATACTTACTTGTAGCACACAATTTTTTCCCATAAGGTAGCTACATAAGCTTACAAGTGCCACTCTTACAAAGATACTCCATCTAATCCTACATGGTTTTAGGCTACCTATTTGCATTAGGGGCATTGATTGCCTCTTGATAAGAAGTGAGATTTGAATACTTTATCTCATCTGTGATCAAGAGAGCACAAGTCACCATATCATAAAATCTTAATGGCAACTTGGTTTATCCATTGATCTTTGGCTAATAGTATAAGAGATGTCTATAGCTACGGTTACATTGTCAAACTAAACTATCGATGATGATTGGTCCCTTTGTATAGAAATTGACAATCTACCTCTTTTAATGTACTCTTCATCTGACTTAAATGTGTAAGCTATGAAATTGTAAACCATAGCATGGCAATCGTCAAACATAACATCCCTTAGACCACTGTTTTCTTATTATCTAGGTTTTATAACTTGTAGCCTTTAACTTTTGGAGTGTGCGCTAAGAAGATGTATTTGATAAGATTTTAGTATTTAATCCTAAGCTTAGCTTCATTTCCTGTTTTGAATCTCTTAACAAACTTTCCAGCTTGCTCTTCTATAAAGATATTCCAATATTTTTCAATGTCTTAAAGATTGCCACTCTTTTATTACAAAAAGAGTACCAGTAATTTCTAGAAATAGTTATCAACAAAGGTAAGGAGGTATATGTTATGGCTAAAGGAGGTGATTGGAGTGAAATTCAAAGATTCGAATGAATGTAGTCCTTAGTAGATTCATTTTGTACATTGCCCCAGCAAAACTGACTTGCCTCTACTTGCTAAGACATTTACACAAATCCCAATTACGAACTTCTTTCATAAGAAACTTATGCCCTACAAGTGATGCATGTCTCTTTCACTTAGACGACCTAAATATTTAGGCATTACCTTGGAGTTTTCAGAATAAGAAAAGAGGAAGACACAATCATAAAATTTGTGGCTATGAACCCTTAAGGAATGTGTAGACTAATGGCTTTAATAGCCTTCATCACAACTAACCCACGGTAAATCCTTAAAGTGCTTTCCTAAGTGTTGAGGGAAATAAGATTTTTAGACAAGGTTGAAACATGTCTAAAAACAAAAAGTGCTATGATATTACTATCATGTAGCTATAGTTAATACCTTACATTTAGAGTTGTGACCTCACCATTAAAAGGCTTGTAAGTAGTAACCTAGTCCCAATAGGGACACATGATATAAGTAGCTTAAATCAAGAATCTTAGACATAGACTATTGCTTGCCAACACTAGTCTGTAATAAGTCATCCTCTTTCCCTTTTATCACATTAACACTAATGATTCTCGATCTATTCCATCTATCTTCATTTTATCTTCTCTTTCTTTCATCACTTATAACACTTTTGATAGGGATCAAGTCTTAGGCTTAATCATTCGTAGCTGTGCCCAAAACCTCTAGGGTCTTGAGCGTCAAATTCTAGCCAATTAGCCAGCACAACACGACCCCCCCTACTTTGTTTGAGGCCTTTACCATTTCCTAGAGGTAGGATTTTTGACTTTCATCTAGGGAAGGACATTTCCTAACCTATTTGAGCCATCACTTGACCTAATTGTAGCCCTCACCTCTAACTTAGTCCAAGCAAAGCTCAATCGACCTAATTTAACTCAGTTAACCTCATTACTCCAATGTCTCTTGCCATTCTGAGCTATTCCCATTAGCCATTGAGTTGTTTGAAGCACCGTCGGCCTCATTTGTTGGGGCCTTGATATCTTAATACTAAATATTCTGTTTTTGTGAGATAATCCTCTCCAAATCCATATCCCTTATACTCTTATCTAATCTTCTTGAGTAGCTTAAGATTAGTGGCGGATGGACCTTGACATCAACTTGTACATCATATTAAGTGAGATATCAAGTCGTGTTGTATTCGTTGGTGAGTCACATCCTCCGAGTAGCTTCATGTCAGCTACTTTTGTTCGATTGTGGATCATTTCCCTCTAATTTTCTTCGATATCTCGAAGGACCCATTTTAGTTCAATTTTTCCCTAATAAGTCATAGTGATAACTGAGCTCCTAGGCACACAATATATTCCTGCTATCAGAGTTTGAGGTTGAAATTGAGAGCTGTGTAGTGTTAGTCTAATGTGTTCATTGTTCGAGATATTTATGTGTAGAAAACCTTTGAGTGAAGTGTCCTTGCTAAAGCTTGTATCGAGAATGTCAAACCCTAGTATACAAGGAGAGATTCATGATGTTGAGAGTGATGCTCATGGTCGTGGTTGAGTTAGCCAACAAACACCATGTTCTATTGATGAGCAGATACAAGATCTTGCTGCTATTGTAGCTAACTTAGTTGTTTCAGTAAATAGGGTCTTAGAGGCTGGATCATGTGAAAGAGTTGTTGAGTAGGGCCGAAAAACAAGAGATAGGCCGAGGAGGCAAATGAACGAGCGAGCTCCGAAAGCCTTTCTTGTGAACCAAACACTACCGCGACATGCTGATAGAGTTGCGAGAAGAAGGTTAGAGTTGGACGAAGTGGAAGAGTACGAAGAGGAAGAAGACTAGTATGATGGGATAGATGAGTATGAGTTTAAAGCGCTAAGAGGTACTGAGCATCCTCAAGTACAGATTCTGAGCTTTAATGTTTGGTAGTGTTGATGACTACCTCGACTGGAAAGAGAAGATCGAAAAGATATTTGACTTCTATGATTATGAAAATGCTGTCTGCATTAGGGTGGTTGCATTAGAATTTTCAAGGTATGCGGCAATGTGGTGGAAGAAGCTACAGAATGTTTGTCTGAGGGCCTAACGCGAAGTCTGTACATGGAACGAGATGAAGAGAGTTCTGAGAAGTAGGATCATTCCCGAACACTACGAGTAAGACACTTTCCGACAACTTCAAGACTTGAAGCAAGGTAACAGATTCGTAGATAACTATGTCTAAGAGTTTCAGTTGCTCATGATATGATGTAACGTTGATGAGCCTAAGACTCGAATTATAGCATGGTTCATCTCGGGACTCCTGGCTGAGATTGGTCATGTCGTGGAATTGCAGAGCCTCACAACTTTGGATGAAGCCATCTATATAGCCTAGAGAGTTGAAAGGCTATGGCGGAACTAGGTTAGCTGAATGCTGAGTAATAGAACAATGATGTCGAGTAGGAATGGACTGTCGAGTAGAACAAGGAATAACAGGGCATCAAATAGATCCGAGGTTGAACGACAAGGTTACATGCCAAGTTGACCAGATGAGGGCTGTGGTAAGAGCAAGACCGAGGAACCTGAGATCCGAGGAGACTAGGGTCAAAGCTCAGGATGGAAAACTCGAGAAATCAAATGTTTTAAATGTCTTGGATATGGACACGTGGCTAGTCAATGTCCAAACCATCGAGTCATGACCATCAAGGGAGTTAAGCTCCAGTTTGAAGTAGAAAGTATGAGTGAAGGAGAGGGAGAAGTAGCAACTGATCAGACGTTGGAAGAATTTGAGGAAGATTCGGAAGTTGAGATACCCCCTGAGGGCGGTGCCGACTATTGCTTTGTTGTTCGGTAATCTCTCAGTACTTTTGTGGCTAATGAGAATGAGCAGAGAGAGAACTTCTTTCATACGAATTGCTAGATGAATGGAAAGCTATGTGCTGTGATCATTGACCGAGGGAGTTGTACTAACATCATTACACAAGGGGTAGTTAAGGCCATGAAATTACCAACTCTTCCATACCCTAAGCCGTACAAGATTCATTGGCTGAACGAGAGAGGAGGATTACATGTTTCTAAGCAAATCAGAGTGTCAATTACTATTGGTGATAGGTATAAGGACAAGGTGCTGTGTGACGTCTTGCTCATGTGTGCATCCTACATATTACTCAGTTGATTGTGGCTATTTGACTCAAGGGTGTTACACGACGGGTATAAAAACACCTAAATGTTTCAGAAGGACGGGAAGAAAGTTATATTCAGCGGAAGTCCTTAGTGATTTCCCAAGCTTAGTTTGCACAAGAGGTCAAACCCGAAGACTATATACTCCTTTTGGTTAGGAGACTCTTAGAGGTTAAAGAAGCCGAGAACTTGCCTGCCGAAGTGTAGCAGCTACTCTAGGAATTTGCTGACCTCTTCCTTACTGAGGTGCCTAAAGGATTACCTCCCTTGAGAGGGATTGAGCATTGCATCCATCTTTAACCCGGAGTAGCCTTGTTGAGCTGAAAAAGCAAGTTGGTAAGTTGGTAGATCGTGGTTATGTTCATGAGAGCATGAGCCCATGTGCAGTTTCAGCTGTGTTAGTACCAAAGAAAGATGGATCATGGAGGATGTGCATTGACAGTCGTGCCATCAATAAGATTACTGTTAAGTACTGATACCCGATCCCACGATTGGATGACATGCTTGATGAGTTGCATGGTGTACGTATCTTTTTGAAGATAGATCTCAAGAGTGGGTACCATTAGATACTAATGAGATCGGGAGATGAATGGAAAACAGCCTTTAAGATTCGGGATGGTCTATTTGAGTGGATGGTTATGCCATTTGGTTTTTACTAACACACCAAGTACATTCATGAGGCTCATGAATCATGTGCTTAGAACATTGATTGGCAAATGTGTTGTGGTTTATTTTGATGATATTCTAGTTTACAGTGTTGACCTTCTCGCTTATGTCGAACATTTAAGATTAGTGTTTAACATACTCCACGCTGAGAAATTATTCGACAACCTAAAGAAATGCGTACTTTCTGTTAAAGCGAGGTTATATTCCTTAAATATGTTGTTTCAGGGAGTAGAGTTTGAGTTGATGAGGAAAAGGTCATGGCTATTAATGAGTGGCCTATGCCGACAAGTGTAGTCGAAGTCAAAAGCTTCAATGGCCTAGCTTCGTTCTATCGAAGATTTATCCGGAACTTCAGCTCCATAACTATGCCATTGACTGAATTGACCAAGAAGAAGGTTGAGTTTAAATGGACGGAAGAGGCTTAGAAGAGTTTTGAAGATGTGAAGTGTAAGCTAACGTCTGCTCCAGTACTTACCTTACCAGATTTCGAGAAGGTTTTTAAGATTGAATGTGATGCGTCTGGTGTCGGCATTGGTGCTGTACTTATGTAGGAGCGCCGATCCATTGCCTACTTCAGTGAAAAACTTCGAGGTGCTACCTTGAATTACTTAGCCTGCGACAAGGATTTTTATGCCCTTGTCCGTATACTCCAGAACTAGTAGCATTACCTGTTGCCAAGAGAATTCATTATCTATTCTGATCATGAATCTCTCAAGCATCTTCACAGGCAATAGAAGCTTTCTTAGTGTTATGCTAAGTGGGTCGAGTTCCTGGAGACCTTTTGCTATGTCATCGGGTATAAGAAGGGAAGCACCAATATAGTGGTCGATGCACTTTCTCGACGTCATACCCTCATTACAATATTGTAAGCTAAAGTGCTTAGATTTGGTACTTTACCTAATCGATATAAATATGACCCACATTTTGGGCCTTTAGTAGCCAAGTGCAGTGATAGAGGAGCTGTGGATGGATTTTACTTGACTAAAGGGTTCTTGATGAAGGGCAAGTAGATGTGTGTACCAAATGGTTCTACAAGGGAGCTACTTGTTCGAGAAGCTCATGCCGAGGATCTGGTTGGCCATTTTGGAGAAAAGAGGACGATTGAGATATTGGAGGAGCATTTTTATCGGCTTGAGATGATGAGGGATGTGCTTGAGAGGTATAAGGTGTGTAAGTATGCAAAAGGGAGGAGAGAGCCCTATGGAGGATATACGGCCCTACCAATTCTTGAGTGGCCGTGGATTGATATAAGCATGGATTTCATGCTCGGCCTTCCCTATACGCCGAGAAGATATGATTCGATCATGGTGGTGGTTGATCGGTTTAGCAAGGCAGGCTACTTCATTCCCTGCCATAGGACTAATGATGCTTTATTAATCGTTAACCTCTTTTTACAGGAAATTGTGGGACTACATGGAGTGCCGAGAAGTATTGTGTCTGACTGTAATTTGAAATTTACGAGCTTCTTTTGGAAAACCCTATGGAGGAAACTTGGTACTAAGCTCCTGTTTAGTACCTCTTGCCACCCTCAAACAGATGGCCAAACTGAAGTAGTTAACAGAATTGTTGGTAATCTCCTGCGCGCCACTATTGGAAAGAACTCTTGTGACTGGGATTTATGCCTGCCCATCATTGAATTTGCTTACAATCGCTCAACTTACGGCTTCATTGGAACATCACCATTTAAGTTTGTTTATGGACTTAACCCGAACTTACCTTTGGACTTAGTTAACAGCCCATCTACATAAGGGGAAAGTCAATCCAACCTGTAGCGTACTGAGGAATTTCACAAGTTACACCAAAGAATTGTCGAGCAATTGACCAAAACTGTAGCCCGGCGAAAGAAAATGGGAAGCCGCAGAAGGAAACGAATCGTTTATGCTTCTAGGGACCTTGTTTGGATCTATCTTAGCAAATAACGATTCTCTAGCAAGAAGACGAACAAACTATCACCCAAAGCGGATGGACCCTACAGGATCCTGAGGCACATTAATGATAATGCCTATGGGATTGAGTTACCTGAAGGTTTTGGTTTATCTACCACATTCAACGTTATTAACTTAACTTCATATGTGCCCGATGATGATGAAGGCCAAGATTTGAGGGAAAATCTTCACCATCTTCGGGGAATTGATGCACTGCCAGTCAATGGTCTCATCACTAACGTGCGCCTTCGAGGCCTCCAATCCTTTTCCCGAAAAATTCTCTCTCAGCAACTTACTAATGATGAGAAATTATACAAAGAAGAAAGGTGGTTAAACTCTCTAAGCTCCCCACATTGTCTTACGTTGATCTGTACATTTGGTAGTGATCATGCCGACCAATCCCATGCCGACCAATCCCTTGCCGAGGACCCTGTGCCTAGTACTCCAACCAACTGCTGTCGAGAATCTCTTGCTGAATGATGAGAGACTCACTTAAACAACCGAGTAGTTTTCTCTCGGCATACCACCATCTCTCTCGACATACTACCATCTCTCTCGTCCTGGACCCTTTAGTGCCGTAACATTTTGACCCTACACCGCTTACTGTGCTCAGAGAATATTTATATGGGACTAATGCTATACTGCTAGCTGTCCACTTCGTCTGACGTTTAACTACTTTTCTATTTTTTGTTTGTTGTCCTTTTTACCCTTTTCATATGTACTAGGAATCCCCTCTTTGTAAATACCTTCTTATAATTTCTTTATTTGTAATGTTTCCCTAGGGACTTATTATAAATAATCCTTTTCTCTTGTAAGTCGGAGATAACTTAGATCTTAATACTGAATATTTTGTTCTTGTAAGACAATCCTCTCCAACTCCATACCCTTTATACTCTTATCTAATCTTGCAGAGTAGCTTAGGATTAGTAGCGGGTGGACCTTGATATTAACTTGTGCGTCATATCAAGTGAGGTATCAAGTTTTGTTGTGTTCGTTGGTGAGTCACATCCTCTGAGTAGCTTTACGTCAGCTACTATTGTTTGATTGTAGCCTGTTTCCTTCTAATTTTTTTCGATATTTCGAAGGACCCATTTTAATTCAATTCTACCTCAGTAAGTCCTCGTGATAACTGAGCTCCTAAGCAGACTAGGAATAGTATGAATATTCATTATTACTTTTTGTCAGATGAGGCCTATGCCATGACAACACATGTCCTCGACACCAATCCCAAAGATGCTTCTTTTTTGTCATTATCCTTTTATCATTTCTCATTTTTGCCCTTTGTAACATAATTTAGAATATGTGTAATTACTTTTTTTTTAAACCTTTTGTCTTTTCCTTTTCATGTAGCCTTAGGAGTACATTATAAAAGGGTTCCTTTTGTGCATAAGTAGGCATCATCAAATTAATGGATATACCTTTTGTCTTTCTCTTGAGAATTTTTTTTGAGCTTCTTTAACTCTTATCTAACTCCTTTTGTAAGAGTTATAGGCAAAGACTCTAAGTGAATGTTTGTGCATTATATTAAACATTGATTTAGGCCAAGGCCATAAAGGACTTAGTGGTGCATAATATCCATTAAGTTTCTCTTGAATTTGCTAAACCCTACCCAAAACCACCTTCATTTTCAGTTTGACTCACCCTACATTCATGTATGTTACTCAATAACTTCGTACACATGACCCTAAGGTGTGTAATCTTCTTAACAATGTTTCCTTTCTTTTTGCAATGATTGTAAGTTTTATCCTTGTTCCTAAACTTGGGCCAAACCTACGTTTGCTATTTAAACCATCTCTAGATTGTTCTCTTCATCTAAATACAACATGTTAAACTCATTGAGCTTACTACTACCACTAGGATTGAATCGATTAGATAGCTCATCTTTATTCATGATATTACTCTTCAGATTATCAAGTGCTAACGATTTCCTAGCACAAATCATTGTTTCTCTTAAAGTTCTTATATAAGATTGGTAAAGAACACAACAACAATTGAGCTTGATCTTCATCATCTACTTTAACATCAGTATTCCATAAATGATTAACAAGAGAAACAAACTTAGTGATACATTCCATTATTGACACTCTTAATAATGAAAGGGTATATAATCGCTACTTTAACATTGGCAGATGCGGATTGACTAGTGACTTTATCATATAGAGCATCTCCAACATTGTCTAAAGTCATGTTATTGTAACCTATTTAACATAGCTATAGAACATTGTTTGTCAAGCACAACTAAATTGTTGACGGTGCCTTAATATCTAACTTCTTGTAATCATTGTTGCTTGTGGATTCCTAGTATTTTGGTGCACCAACCAATGCCTCTTTTAAACTATTTTACACCAAAGTTGTGAACATATGCACTTATTGTAAGTTGAAATTCATATTCTTATCAAATTTCTCAATATAAAATGTTGTTGAAGGCATTATAATACAAATCGCCATGAGGATTATTTACAATCAAATCTTATAGAACAACCAACCAATAAAATAACAAAGCTCCAGATCTAAAGTCACTATGAACCTTAGATTAACCAATCAGCAATATAGCTTTGATACCATTTTGGTGTAGAAGTAAGATAAACCTACAAAATAGTAATATGAACAATGATAGTTGCATAACATATATATAAATATATATACTATGTGTGTGTGTGTATATATATATGTAAAACAATTCATTGATAAAGAAAAAGAAATGTGCATCAAGATTTACATGGAAAGACCTTAAGGAGAAAAACCTATGGTTAAAAGGAGGTAAATTCACTATAAAAGAATGAAGTAAGAGATAAGAGTTATAATTTTTAAAATCTATCTAAATTAGCAAAAGATTGTAAGTATCCCAAAGATGTTTTGATCATAACAAAATACTATATTAAAAGTTTACCAACAAGTTTGTATGGTGTGCAATTAGAAGTATTAAAAGTACTATAGACTAAAGTTGTGGAACCAAGTATTAAATGGTTAAAAGAAGGGGATATTGTCGCGGATTATACCTTTACTTTACCCTTCCTATTTTCAATTTTAAACTTGAATTTTAGGCTTGGCTTATCATACACTTAATTGAATATATATTTGTCATAGTGTACACCCTAGTTAATGGTTATCTCTTACTAACCTCATTGGTCTACTTAGCATTATCAACTAATGGGTTTGTGCCATGTGTTTTTTATTTTCTAGTATGCCATTGTCTTCTCCGGTCAGCATCCATGATGAAAAAGAAAATCTATATCAAATTTTTAAATCAAGCAAACCCAAATTAAAAAAAAAAAACTTATATTATAGAAAAAAAAAAAAGAAAAGTTAAACAAAAGAAAATAACATAACCTTATTACATATTATATGATCAGTAAACTCGAATCAAGAAAAACTCTACCCTTCTTCCCACTTTCAAAACCTCTTTAATCTTTCATTTCGTTGTCTAAATCTATAACGCCTCAGAACCTAAGGGCGCCACAACCTACCATATGTTCTTGCTTGTCAGGAATATGTTAAAGCTCTAAAACTAACTATAATCTCCAAAATCACTTGTAATAATTGCTTAACAGGTACAAAACAACAAATCTCCAAATACATAAATTTGAGTGACTCACAAGCGAGTTGTTTTAGCCTTAAATATACTAACTAACTAGATCTTGATCTTCTATAACATATTGAGCTAACTGCCTTTCTTTCCCAACCTGATGAAAATAATTTCTATAGTTGTAAATTTATCAATTTAACCTATAATTGTAAAAATAGAAGAGTGAGCTGAAGCTCATTATGGATGCACAAACATATACGAATGTCAAGCCTAAAACAATCACATGCATGTGATGCAATTATAACAGAATATAAGCAAACAATAATTTAATTATCTTCAATTTAGGCTAGTGTACAATACAGGGGTGCTCTTGCCCTCGCCATACTTTGATCCTTGTCCACATACATCAGTGGATATAAATATATGTTTTCCTTTAAGTTCTTTACGCCCAGAGTCTAGAGTCAGAAACCTAATATTCTAGCTGTGTCATCTCATATACGAGTCAACTAGAGAATCTTCATATATGATTAGCGATTACTCCTTTAGGGAATTGCCACTACTGGCTCCTAGAGCGAGTGGGTCAAACACAACCAGCAACTATTCTTTTAGACCGAATATAGATTAGTTCGATTACATTCTGAGTCCTAACAAGCACAAGCATATAAACAAGCACCACGTACTTAGAATTGCTCCAAAGTCAAATACAATACTTTGATCTCAAACTTGAACAAAAGTCAAACTTCAACAAAGGAAATCAAACACTACGAATGTAAAAGAAAACAAGTAGCATGTTAACCCTTACATTCTAAGACTAAATCCTACCTAGGAGTTATCTATGTGCTTATGATTTATTCAATTAAGGTTTCGAAAGAAATCGTTGAATCAAATAATAATAACATAATATGATTAAACTAAAAAGGTGATATAACTATATATATATATATATATATATATGATCATTTTTATAGAAACTCGTAAAGTATATAATATGTATATAACATATCATATATATAAAAGAAAGTATAAAATGGGCACATAACTAAAGTATCGAATAACATAGATTATCAAATCGATATGATAAATATGTATTACATACTTAATTGGAAAAATAATGTCATTCGTAATAACTCGTAAGGAATGACAAAGTAATCGTCGACTATTAGAACAGACATATTATGTATAATATGATATGCCATATATATACTCAATACTAATGTGATAAAATAATTGAATCACAAAAACATTGATAACGATAATAAATCGTACTAATAGTATAAAGGATTTGTGGTCTACTAAATCAACATTAGGAATTTACGTAGAATACAATCGTTAACATACTATATAAATAAGCAGAAACTTGGCCCCAACCTACATATATATATATATATATCTATAATTAATATTCCGAATACGTTAAAAGACATATATAACAATAGTGGTAACCTTTATATAAAAACAATTCTATATAACATGAAAATCAATAATCATTAGTAGTAATCGAATACTAATATGCTTAAATCAATACTATCAATGGCAATAACAAATAAATTAATAGTAATAAGATTTACCGTACAAATATATGGTACCTAAAAAAAAATGAAATTGGAAAAGCTCGCGAAATTAAATTGAGACAAGATCATTAGGTGACACGATTTGACATCGAATGGGAACCTATCAATAAAAAGAATACAGAAATTACTTGCTATTTAAATAAATACCCAAATAATTGATTAGTATTAATTACCGAAATGAGCTTGGAACAGGCAAAGACAGAAACAAACCAAACCCAACCGAGAGTGAGAAGCCAAAATTAAATTCGGAAGAGCTTGATTCCAGCAATAAATTTAATTAGAGAATAGGTTTGCTTCTAGGGGGGGGGTTAGGGTTGCAAATTATAAAGAGTGAAGTCAGGTTGCTTGGAAAGAAAAGGAAAATAAACAGGGGGCAGCGGAATTACAAGAGGGGGATTGGGATTGGGGAAAAGAGTTGGAGCAAGGGTAGGGCCGGGGAATTAATTGAGAGATGAGGGAGAGACAAAGTTTGAGGGGGGTGGGGGTTGTTACGAGAGAGAGAAAAGTGAGTAAGAGAGGGAGGATGATGTGGGAGAGAACAGAGGCGAGATAGAGGGGAAGCAGAGGGTGACGAGAGAGAGAAAAAGAATTGATGAGGATAGAGAGAGAGTAAAGACTGAGAGAGAGAAATTGCAGTTAAAAAAATAGGGTTTAGGGTAGCTTGTTTTAAGACCTTCTATAATATAAGGTAGAATTTATATATAGAAAAAAGAAAAAGAAAATAAGAATTAATTATAATTAGAATATATAAATACTGTATAGGAAAATAAATTTTATATAAATGTCATAATGTAAAGTATTAATAAAAATTATTGTATTTGATACGTAAAATATAAAATTTAATATACTTAATATATATGTAAAATATGAATCTTAAAATGATTAAATTGGAACCTTAATTTCAATTTTTAATGATACTAACCTAAGCGAGTTTATAATTTAAATCACTAGTCTAATTGGGATGTTTCAAAATCAAAACCCTACCATGCCACACTTTCAACCAAAACCCTAACCCAAAACATAGTTGTAATAAAAGCTTTCAGCAAAGGTGATTTTTTTTTCGGAGTTAAATTTGGTGGCTTCAATGAATAAGGAGTCTTACATTGACTCAAACTTAGCATCTAACATCATTTTGTACATAATATTGTAAAGCATTAACTGTAGTTGTAATATTGTAAAACATCTTTTTAGAGTTGAATTTAGAGGTTGTGTTATTTTTTTTTGTTTAAATTTTCTTCTTTTTTTTTTGTTTTTCTATAATATAAGTTTTTTTAATTTAAGTTTACTTGATTTAAAAATTTGACATGGATTTCTTTTCCAACATGGATGCTGACTACAAAAGACAATGGCATACTAGAAAATAAAAAACACGTGACGCAGGCCATTGGTTGATAACGTTGAGTAGACTAATGGGGTTAGTGGGAGAAATCTAAGGTGTACGTTATGATAGGTATATATTCAATTGAGTATGTAATAAACCAAGATCAAAGTTTAGGTGCAAAATTCAAAAAAGGGTAAAGTAGAGGTGTAATCCACGATAATGTCCCTTAAAAGAAGTTCTACTTAAATATAGAAGTCTTAATCGATTGAGAAGAGGTTTGAAAGAGCAAAAGTTTTGAATAATTAATGAAAGTTAGAAGTAGAAGCTTTTAAGGTATAGAAGCTCCATAGTCAAGGTAGAAGCCTTATTAGGAAGACAAAGTAAAAACTTAGAAGTGAAAGCTTGGGTAGAATCTCTATTAGAATATCGTTAGAAGCTGTATTTGAAGATAAAGTAGAAGCTTAAAGGTAGAAGTTTTATTGGAGCAAATTCAAAACCAGAATGATGTGTCTTGGAAGAGGTCTTACCTTTGCACGGATGGTCCTCTACAGAACAGTTATCAAAGAAAGGAAAAGTATGGGTTTGGATGGACAAATGCAAGGATGTGATTCATTGCTCAAGTACTCACAAACCAACACTTCGCTAGATGTGATGGATAGGTTTGAAGTGATGGGTTACTCGTTGACACAATATTGCTCAAGGGTTGCTATGAGTTAGGGGAGAGGACTTCACCTGAAAGAAATCAAAAGGAAATCTTCATTGATATCAAAGAGGAGTTTGATTACAACTATTGTCATAAACGGTTATCTATACTCGATGATTCTTAGGATTACAAAAGTGCTAATTTATTAAAAGGGGTAAAGATTATGTGTTAACAATAATATAAAGGAAAAAAGGACAATTATGTAATCCTTTTAGAAAGAGAAACTTGTATTGTTAGGTACATGCACGTTGGGGAACGGGATACATATATTCATGGGAGAGGTTGGAGCACCTGTCAATAACGGCTTCTGATATGTTTGGATAAGGTTGGCATCAATGGAATCCTTAGGTAGCTTGGAGCAGGGGTCTTGGGATAAGAGATGACTTGATGAAATGGGTGGAAGGTCGGATACTGGAGCTCTTGATAGCCAGCCAAATCTAAGCTTGTTAAGGTGACACCCGGATGGTTTAGAAATTGGAGAGCTCATATAGGTTGGTGTTTTCACCTTTTAGGTTAGGATTTGTAAAACTTGTTCGGCAATTGAGGATTTAGAGACCAGGTTGAGTAAACCTTTGGCTCTTGCTCGGGTGAGGGGTTTGGTTAGCAAATTCCTATCATAGAAGCTCGATAAGAGAAGGTTTACCAAAATCTTAATAGAAGAAAGTTCATTATAGATTATAGATTGAAGATCTAGCTTTATGAGTTAAGTGTATTTGGATATCACATATAAGTAAGCATTTGTGACAAATTCCTTATATGAAGTTTTATTTAAGTTTGTTCCACAATGATTAAAGGAAGACAAAAGATTTAATGATATAAATGATTTCAAGAATTAAGAAGATAAATTTGGGAAGCATAATTAAAGATACAATGATTATTGCAAGCAATAGAAGACCTATTTGGAAGCAAAATAAAGAGAAAGTCAAAGTACAAATTAAGGAGATATTCATAAAAGATGCATTGACTATTATAATGAATTTTACCTTATGAAGAAAAAAAATGAAAGGCTTGAAATATATTATAAAGCAAAGACAATTTCCATTATAATGCAAATCAGACCATTAGAGATGAATACTATATAAGGGCGTCAAAGTTGAAGACAAAAGATAATGGATTGAAAAAGAACTGAATAAAACAATGATGGTAAAAAATAAGAACAAATGACCTTAGTACTAGATTGTACAATCACTATTTAGAAGTAATCGTATGAAAATCTCAAGGAAATTCTATTTGTAATCCTTAATTGCATTTCTCCATCTTCTTCTCAGGAGTTGTGAGTTATCTGGACAATAAGGGTAGATTCTATAAATCTATGTTACTCTTATCATGATAACCTAAAAATTTCATATTATGTGTACACCTATGATATGAAAATTGTTTTGTAAGTCAGAGATTGCAAGGCTTTAAAAACTTTCTTATTAGGATTTCCAATTTTAAATAGTTAACATATTATAAAATATAAATAATTATGAATTATCCAATATTCTATAGTTACTTAGAACTGTAGAGAATCGGCATCCTCTACCAAATGATAAGATTAGGTAATAAAATTCTAAATTTAAAACTTATGAAAGTTATAAAATCTAAATATAGTATTAAGAATTATATGTAATAATACAAACCATTTACAAAGTCTATTTTTAAATTCTAACTTCTATGCATCTTAACGCTAGTACTCATCACTTAGCTCTTAACTCATGTCTACTTATCTATCAACTTGTAAAAGAAACTATAGGGGAATGAGTAAATCACGGCTCAGTGAGTTCGTTCCTCACCACTACCGTTCAGTCAAGTTATCAAACATTATTAGTACACATGTAATCTATCTACAAGCAAAATGAGTGCATATGTAATAAATGCAAGCAACACATCCATAGGAGTCTGGAATTATGGAAGGCGTAGATTTATGTTGTTTATACGTCGATTTTTCCTCCCTACTCACTCATACAGAGCACCTCACCTTAACCGCATGAGGCTGCTTGAGGGCATAGTTCTATTAGATGATACTCGACTATTACCTCAGTCTAAGAAATAACAATTAATATAGGTGGACCCTAACTAGGGCTATTCACCAAACATATCCAAAGCCCCTGGGGCACATAAAGTGAGTCCTCTCGCTATCAAAACATATCCAAGGCCCCTCGAGCACAAATATGTGAGTCCTCTCACATTATATTAGAGATATTATGCTAACTTTGCCTTAAAGATAAAATATTATTCACAAGCACTACGAGCTTTAGTAGGAATCATGCAAAATATATTTAAAATTAGAAAAACGTTTACCAAAAATACTTTTCTAAAAAATCTGTAAAGCTAGTACTTTCTATCAGTATAGCAATTGTGTCACAGATATGCGACAAAAATAACTTGTTATTTTAGTCAAATAGTTATATTTAATAATTTAAGAAAGCGATAACACAGATGATAACACACAAAGCAATCAGTCATTCAATCAAACAATCAGTATCATTTAACAAACATCATACAAATAACAAAAGCAAGTGGATAGCAGATTATAAGAACTCCCTCACCTAGGTTAATGTTTACTCTCTTAGCCTTTGAGAATTTCATAACTCGATAATCGAATACCTAAAAGATAAGAGAGCTTATAAATGTTCTGAAATACTAGGTTTCTCAGTTAACTAAATATCTATTATTATTTGCCTAATTTTCCACTATAACCCAAATATGGTACAAACGTAGTTTAACTTAAATATTTTAACTATTTTTCTCGGTTTATCATAAATTTTTAATTGTGTGCAACTTTTTCATTTTAACTCTAATTTTTATGAACTTATAGTTGATTTTTATCATTTTCAAATGTACTTTTATGTAGTAGGATCCGTTTTGGACGTTATAACCTGTCTTTTCGATTATGATGTAAAAATATTATGAATTTTACTATTTTGACCTAAATAATTGTAGTTTACTATTTTAAGCTTTTCTTCACCTATTTATGAGTTAATAAATATTTAAGGCTTATATTTTGAAATTTTGTTATTTTTAAGTCTATTTTACTATAATTTACTTATTTTTTTTTATAATTTTGAGGTTTAAGACTTATTAATTTCATTTTTACTACTTTAATAATTTTCTAATTAATTAATTATTTTATTATTATTTTTTATTACGAATTTAATCAATTTTAGCTAAATGTTAATATAGCATCATAGGGGAACACCGTGTATCACTTTTGAATTTTTTTGTACTTTTTCCATTTTTTCTTATTTTTTTATTTTTTTACATCATATACATATATTATTATTATTATTATTATTATTATTATTATATTTTACTAAATTTTATAAATTAGTTATTTCTTATATATTTTTAAGGTTGCGGTATATATTCATATTTTGCTAATTTACTTTAGTTATTAAATTAATATTATAGTATATTACATATGTACTATTCAAATATACCCATATTTCTATATATACCATACTATTCATATACATATTTTTATACATATAATATACTTATGTACTATAATAACATAACCCTACTATATTATATATACTATATGTATGGATCTGTATATACATGTAATTGTATTTATATGTATACATACATATACNTGGCATTATATATATGCCTACATATGTGTATATGTACATAGACATAATTACTTATACTAATCATTTGTAGAAATTATTATAACATGTATAATATATATGTGAATACACCTTAATGTCTATACATATATGAAAATACATATACAAGGAAATACTAAGGTTACATATAAATTCTAAAATATATGTACGTAAAAGAATATATAAAGATGATTATTATAAAATACACATAATATACATAATAAATACCCTTCTTTTGGAATATTCTTAAATAAAATCCTCAAGCTTCTTCTTCTCCTTTTTCTTGATCTACTTGTTGGATTTAGAAAGTAAAAGGATTTAAAAGAAAAGAGGAGATAAGAGCTTCATAGTTGGAGAAATGGAAGTGGTTGTGTATGATTTTGTTTGTAATTTGAAAACAAGTGTGTGTGTGTGCTTTGCTGATCGTGAACCAGCAAGGGAAAAGGAGAAAAAAAAAAAAACATAGAGTGATTAAAGGAAATAAGAAAAGAAAAGATAAGGTAAGATAATGTAATAAATGGATTTGACATGTTCCTTATCAATTGGCTTTGTTTGATTTACATAATTAGCACACGAGTGAATTAAAGTAGACAAATGGCAAACATGAACCCCTTGGAGCTAGAATGTGGCAAGGAAATAGGGGTAAGAAGGAAAAAAAGAAAAAGGAAGAAAATGTAAATAAAAATAAAAATAAAAATATTAGATTTTTCTAAATACAAAAATTATAAATTTGGTATTTATAAAATAATATTGAAATTTTTATAAAAATTTATTAATTTAATGTATACACATTACGTTTATAATATTTATGACTTATTTCAATGTATTCGTTAATAATTTTACGCGATTATGCGTTTTGATCGATAATTGTATTCGACTAAGGTATTATTACTATTAAGTTATATTTATTTATTTTATAAGCTTAAAGTTATAATTTTAAGGTTTTCGTAAAATTTAAGTTCAATTTCGGATATTTACACATATATAAGGTTTAGAGTTTTCATATGCGATTTAGGTTTTGAGTAAAATTTTAAGATTTTTATCTTTCTTATTATGTTTGAGTTTAAAATTTTTATTTATTTTTAAATTTGTCGACTTCGTTGAGTCAAAGTAATTACCTATAATATTTAAATCGATTCGTTACCTAAAATGCTAAATTTACAGGGTTTACAACTCCTAACTATGACTAATAGAGAGGAGCTTATATAACCTTTGATTATTTTCACAAATGATGGAGCACGTTAACATGAAAGACTAGTTCCCTTAGTGTGGAGCTAAAAGAGAGATTGACTGTAAGGAAGAAACTATACACATTGCTATATAATCTTCTTATTTTCTATCTCTTTTAGTTTCTTGCATATTTTGTTGTTATATCCATTCATGTTATTTGCTTTCTTTCACAACTTTGTTGGTCATGTCTTGTAACTTCTAAAAACGTTCATGCCATAACTTTAGTAATCAAGAAGAGGTTCTAAGACATAATTAGCAAAAAAGTCTTAACTTTAAGAATAATTGATTGAACCCTCTTTTTGATTGTTTATCTAGGATAAATAAAAACAATCTTTAAAAATGTTCTTTCCTTTATAGAATAGTAGGAATCTTATATCTGTAATCAAAGGCTAAAGATACAAAAATATTGTAACACCATAGGCCAAAAGTAGTGAATAGTCAAGTTAACAAACATTAATATTAATAGTTGGCTTGGCTATTTGCTGCTTTTGGCCTGTGGTGTTACAAATGGTATCATAACAAATCTTCTGCTGGTAGGTGGATGATTTAGGTTTAGCTCCAGTTAGAGAAGAGGTCCGAGGAGGGTGGGGAGTGTAACCAGAGCTTGACTCATTGTGTACTTTTAGGATGACTTATAGGTAGTGAGTGGTCAGAATTATACATTGAAAAGGGGGAAAAATTTGGGCTTAATTGTAAGGTCTTATGATGAGGATGTCGTATGTTTAAGGGAGAGAGATTATGAGATCCTATGGTTAAGTGTCTCATATAGATTGTAAGAGATTATGGTACTAGTTTATAAGGTTATGGTTGTGAAAACCTTGTTTACATAAGTTTGAAATTTTTGCGTTAAGTGGTTGAAATAAGCTCATTAGTGTTTGTTGGCTTAGCTATTCACTGTTTTTAGCCTGGGATGTTACAAATACATGAATTACATACAAAATGGACAAAATTAAGAAACAAAAAAAGAAAGAAAGAAAGAAAGATCATGAAAGAGTTCTACCTTCGACAGAGCATGTTAAATCAAATGCACAAAAAATTTGAGTTACAATCTAATAGTTTTATTACAATAAAAGAAGTAAGAAATGAGAAACTTAATAATAAACTATAGTAAATTGATATTCTAGCATTTTAACGTCACACAATGAAGGACTTGAATAGTCTGTTGTCACATACTCACACTGCAATATGAGTATATTAAGACTCATAATTACTATGAATTTAGTATTGGCATAATAATATCATTTTTTACATTTTCACAGTGTAAATTTAGTTTACAACAATTTACAACTTTGTTGTTTATACCGAAACATTAATCACATGAACCTTAAACATACGATTTATTATTATAATAATTTACTCCGATATGTTAATGTTGATCCTAAACCAAAGTCTAATGCCAAAACCCTGAGCGATTTCTTATTTGTTATACTTGAAAAAAGATATTCCATTCAAAGGGGTAAGTCGAAATCGAGCATGTAACAAGAACATACATATGACCCACATTACATAATAACACACACATTAGTTGCATTATCCTATTCAGATTGGCCATTAGTATAGACGTCTACTATAGTTGTTCATAAAAGTCTTCCATACTACTATTATAACTCAACTGGATATTACCATGATAATTCCCTTTATCAATAACCCATTGACAATATCAATGCTTAATCTATTGTATCATTTTGATAAGTAACTCTAATTGGAATGTTACTACATACCAATAAGTAGGTGTTTATCCGATCACTTGTTGCTTTAGATCTTTCAAGTCACGATCAAGCACAAATGACATACAATTAAAGGTCTAGATAAACTTGATTTCATTAGAGTATTGGTTCTAAAAAGCACCATAACATACAATCATTGTATTTGTAATCAAACTAAAATCCTCAACACTTACTCTTTTCCTTTAATAAGACTAACAAAATTTCAAACCCTATATTATTCTTTCAAGATATTCTAAAATTATTCAATATAAAGGGTTACAATAAAAAAAGAAAACAAAATACCCTTAATTGAAGTAAAAATCTAATACTTCATGCATTCCCTTCTTGTTGTTTCAACTTTACCACTAGAAAATTTTCAAATTTACTAACTTTCCTTAAATGTTGATGAATAAGAAATCTACAATTTATAAGGATTACATTATCAATAATTAAATATCCTACTATTAAAAAAAAAATTTCACTTAAAATCCTTCAAAAAAAACTATTCAACATTAAAACTAGCTCTAAAGAATAAACAATTGAAAAAATAATTAGGCTTTGATAAATGTTGATTAGATGAAAACTTAGATTGCTGAGAGAAGAATTACCATTTTATATTTGTATGTGGAAACCTTAATGAATGGAAAAAGAGGGGAAGGTTCATTTGTTTTTTTTTAAAGGAAGAGTATATGCACATTTTAACTTTTGTCAAGCAATTACTATAGAGGAAAAAGATAAGAGATTTAGGTTTGTTTACTTTATCGAATGGAATAAGGAAGGAACGGAATTTCAATTTATTAGGAATGGGAATAAGGCTGTTGTAGGGGTGTAGGTATGGATGCAAGGATCACATGTGTGTTGTGTATGAAGTCGTGCTGCATGTGACTAGAGAAATGACTTAAGTGACTTATATGTGATGATTAGGAGAAAAGTATAAGGAAGAGGAGTAGACAATCTTGGTAAGGTTTTAACATATATGGTGATAGATGAAAGAGCGTGATAGCATCAAACTCTACAATTGATGAATAACGAGGTAAAGTTTTTGAGGTGTTTAAGTATTTGATATTTGAGACAAGATTCGGTAGAGTAATAGTGTTAATGAGGTTTTTTCTTTCTTCCAAATAAGGATGTGAATAGGGTGTTTATAGGAAATGGTAGTTGATCAATTCCGTCGGATCATGATGGTAATCAATGATTAAAATCGAAACCTTTTACTAATGGATCTTAAGTGGGCTATTTTCATGGGTTTAGGCTCAAATAAAAGTTTTATTTATTATTTTAGTGTGAATTAAATAAAAAAAATGTTGGATTAAGTGGACCAATCCAACGAGCCCTACTTTAAATTTATTATGCCAAATCTTTCTTGATCATCTCGATATTTTATAGGCTTGGCTTTTTAAGCTTTGTTATCTTAATCTGAAGAGTCAAATCCATTTAATCAGTAGACTTGAAGCTCAATATTGAATTTAGCCCTCTATAGTTGTTATAACTATTATGTTGTTCAGTTGGATAAAAAAGTAATTAAGGTAGAGACTTCTAATAAAACATAAGTGACTGAATTACTAGCATCTTATTCCCTTATTTAAAATAGCAAATACATCAATCTCGGTCTATCTTTTGACTTAACCCTAATCGTAACCCTAACCCTAACCTTAAGCATATCTCTCTTCAATCCCTCTCCCTTCTTTTCTGAAACCTCCATTTTCACTCCTCCTTAAACCTTAACCTTAACTAAAGAAGCCAATATTCTCTATCCGGATCTTGATGCCTTGAAAACAAGTTTGAGAGGTTGATATAAATAGTAAGAGGAGCAAAAAGTACACATGGATAGTCGAGACCGAAGGGAAATGGAGTTTAGTGCTAGTGGACATAGACATGGCAAGGTGATGATCATGGACATCAACATGGTTGGGCGAAGAGTTGCAAATTGTGTTTGATGATGGTGATGGTGGTAGTCACGGATGGTGGTAGTCACGGATGGTGTTTGGTGGAGGAAGAAGAAGAATAGGGTAGTGAGGGTAATTTTTCCATTGAATTGCAATTCATCATCCAATTAAAGGAACTGCAATTTAAGATTTCGCGGAATGGATTCCATATGGGTAAAAATTGAATTAAACGTCATAATAGCAATTTCATGACGAATAAAAGAGGAATATAATTCCAATTCATACGAAGTAAACACAAGGGTTAAGGGCAAAATTACCAAATTTCCCATAAATATAAAACACTCTATTTGGGGCATTTCATTTAATTAGGGAATTGTATTTCCTAAGGAATTTAATTACTAACTTATATTCATTATTACGGCGAAATCAGATTCTTATGGAATTAAATAAATCAAAATCAGAACATTTTTGATGTCCATGTTTGGTCAAAGTTATTATTTTAAGAGATTTCACGAAGTTATCCTCATTGCAACACCTCATGGTACTAATCATCACGAAGTTGCTTGATGTATATTCTCTAATAAAGGGTCATTGCTTCGTGTTTTGCCCGTGTCTTAGATTAAATAATTTGAATAAAGGATTGATTAGTGGGGTCAAGTACTAGTAAAGCTTTGATACAAAAAAGTATTTTGCAAAATAGAAATAATAGACTTTTAAAAGATCACCATTATTACTACCATACACAAAAATATCATGAATCTTTTCTCTTGTCAGTGAAACCTTAGAATCAGCTGCTTCGATGGGCACATATCAGTTTGCCATGAAAAATCATCACATCCACGTAAAGACCATATCTAAAAGGTTCATAATCTGTGCCATAACATAACTGTTTGCTTGCTGAACTCATATCGCATGCACTATCATGATGGCATTTGGAAAGAACCAACCAATTCTTTTTTAAATCGAACTTACAAAAACTTACCCAACATTAATGCAATTCCTTCAAGGAAAAACTGAGACCAAAACCACAATGTGTTGACCCTATCCGTGACAAAGCACCATAAATTTTGGGGTGGGGGGGAAAGCTGAATCCTAATGCATGTAGGGTATCATATCTACGTACGGACTAGGGATCCCCCCACCACACACACCCTCACTTGAAACCCTTATATGTCGCAATCTAGCACACTCAAAACTTTGCGTCCTACACGCAAAACCCTTCGTGTACTCTTACATTATTCTCTTCTTATGCTTCTGCCAATAACAAAGTTCGGATTCTTGCTCCAGAAAAGGGTCTTCATGAACCCACCATTATTGATGACTTGGAACTTTTCAGACAAGAAATGAGTAAGTCCGAAGAAACATATAACATGGTAATTTTTCCAGCAGGCAGTGTCAATTATTGTTCGCAGTATCACAGCTATACAAAAATTATGGGGGCAAAAAAAAAAAAAAAAACAGAAGATACAAGAAAACATTCTTAAGTAATATTGTAAATCTGCTAATGCTACTCATACAATCTATCGGTTACGTCGGGCTTGATACGAACGGTACACATTGATAATATATTTGAATCATTTTTAAAGATTCATTGAATTTTAAGTACAAGTATGGGTACTATTAGTTAGGATTGACACAATCATTGACATAATATGACTATGAGAAGAAATTAAGACGCTATGTAGCATATAATACGAAAGACATTATTATTACATAAATAAATGTATGATTGTAATATAATCTAATTATTTATGATTTTGATTGAATTTTATCTTCTTACATGCAAATGAATCCGATATATGAAATGAGACACGAATCAGATTTACCACTACAAAAATTCTCATCCCTTGCAGGCACTTAATCCAAAAGCTTTACAAAAGTAAACAAGCTAATAATGGCAGGGACTAGGTCGCCTACGTACTTGTAGGTGGTGGGACTAAAATCAAGGCAAGGCGAAATGGGTGTTGCCCCGTGTCTATCTCCAGAGAAGAGAGATGGCTTTAGCTTTAGGTGATTCGGAGGTTTGTGCTTGTCTGTGTCCTCTCTGTGAATTGAATCCTTGAATTGGAACTCAAAGTCGAACGGTTTATAAGCTTTTATGATATGACCTACTTCGGTCCCTCTAAAACCCTAGAATATCTATCTACTTTGAAATTTCTTCACAGCACTGAAATAATCATGGCATGACATGGCATGGCCAATTTTTTTCACTCTCCAAGTTTTCACCCCCCACCTCATGAAGTCACACAGTAGATAAAACACTTATTGCAACATTAATAGTCTGCCCCATGACACACTATATGAAATCGCTTTCTTTTCTTGCTCTCCCCCCATTCTTTCATTCACCACTTATAAATACACTACCTTTTTCTCTTGTGTTTCCTTGTCCACCAAATTACAACGCAGCTATAGTGACACAAATTGGCAGTGTTGTATGAAGATTTTGCAAGCGAGTAGCTCCCTGCTGGAGAAGCAGGGCACGTGCAAATTAGCGTTGCGGTTATTCAATGCATGCAATTGCAACGCATATTACCTTATTGCACGTGCTCCCCTTCTCCAGCACGGGTTTCCCGCTTCTACACAGGTTTATGGTTAAGGGTTGTCTTGACGCTTTCGCGACACTCATCAATTACTTTATCTATCTACATATTTCAAGATATTAGTCAATTATTCCGTTTATCTATCTATGTATCTATCCATTTATCTATCTGTCTATATATACACGTCTTCTAGCTTAACGTGGCAACCTTGCAGAAGATTATCATGTCTGAAGTTATGCATCTTTGTAAATCCAGACTCTTTAAGAGCTAATATATACATAAATATATATATATATATATGTATATGGATAGATGCAAATGATATTTAGGTGTATATTAGTAGGGTTATTGGGGGTTCTCACTTTACTTTACAGCCTAAATTATGTAGCTTGTGATCGATATTTTGTTTGATTGATATTATGGAAGCAACATGTAGAAATTTTCTACCAACTAAAAATTGAAAATAATATGAAGATGATTATGGCTCTCTGGTGACTTTTTTTTCTTGTCTTTTTTACTTTTTTTTTTTTTAAGTTCTGCCATATATATAATATATATTTATTTGTATATGTATGTGTATGTATGTATGTATACTAGGAGAATCAACTCTTGATGCTGGTTTCTGCTTGGTTGCTATTTTCTTCGAATTTTATATATTTCCTGTTTAGAAGTGCGGTATCCTTGTATTCAGTGCCCAAAGTGGGATTCCCAAAACGTGGAAGACTATCAGTGAAGCCTACTGAAATGCAATCATATCGGTTTATATGGATAGGCTGTTCCGGACCGAGGTAGATTAATGGGATACATATGACTTTTTACACGGGGTTCCATAAAACTACAAACCACACTTTACGGCAGAATTTTCTTCTCTGGAGGATGAAGACTTGTAGTTGCAGAACATTTTATTTATTTTGAAAGATAGAGGAAGTGTTGTTTAGGCGAGAGAACTAAATTTGATATATAAGTGCTACAGTTCCTCACATGGTAAACCTTCTATGTGTATTTCTTATCGAGTTAAACATAGATAAGCTCATAGCTAATGTGCTAAAATCAATAGGGGCACTCGTAATTAATTATCGGTTAATACGGGTATAGTATAGCTGAATATCAAGTACTTGTATATTGATATATGTTCGATGCATATTGGATAGAGGCCATCGATAACTATGATATCCTTGAACCCGCCAAACCTTTTGTGTGGTCAGAAAAGTTCCATTATGGATATTACATATCACAAGTTAAATTTTCATTTTTAATTTGTTGAACTTGCAGTCACTTGATGGTGGGTCACAAGGGTAACGATGTATACATCCTAGAACCTTTATGGAGTGTGTGTTACCATTACAAAGTTTTGATGTACCCACAATTTGTTAATATGTGCATTATCATGCTTTGAGGATATGGAAACGATGGCTCATCCACGTAATTCTACTATCGTTATAAAAATGCAAAGAAATCCCAAACACTAATTTCCTAAAAAAATATATTTTTATTTCAAAGTCTCTAAATATCTCTCAGATGTCTTCATTAACTAAAAAGGAAAACAAATAATTCGTCTCAAAACATTTTAAATTGGAAAAACAATATATTATGTCGTCAATTAAAACATAAACTTTAATACGAATCGATCTATGCCTCCCTCCAACGCATCTCCAATTATAGGTGAAATATCCAATATTAACGTAATTAATTAAGAAAATTGCAAAGGATGATATTTAAAAGTAAGGTTTGAATGGTAATTTTAAAATCTCCATTCACTAAAGTTTTGGTTAAGGATAATCAAATAAGACATTTTTCAAGATTAAACTTATTCTTTTATTTCTTAAGCAAGGGTATCTTAGTCTTTTTCTAAGGTTAGATATTTAAGTATGATTGGCATTTAGAGGGTAAATCAAATATAAGATAACTACCATTTGAATTTGGAGATTCTGGAATCCTCTCACCTCATTGCTCCCTACTTAGTCTCACGTTACTTCTCTAGGAGAAGGATACTGCATGTCATTCAATTTTGATTTTAATTGAGCTTCCATTAGCATCACATTATGATCAAAAGATTTCAGGCAACGATTATTTTTCATATTTTTCAAAGGCAAGTAAATTTTAAATGCTAGAACTAGAACATTTTAGAAGAGAAGAACAATACAATAGAATAACATATCAACATACTTTGGTTCGATGTAATCTCTTCTTACTTGTAATTGTTGTTTGTGCAATGGTAAAAAAGAAAAAAATAAAAGGAAAAGTATAAAAAAATTCTTAACATTTCATGTTTTTATGAATTAATTTTTAACATTTCATTTAATCTATTTTAGTACTCAACCTTTTCAAATTGTATCAAATAAATCCTTTTGTTAACTCCATTAAATTTTCGTTACTATGGACACGTGTCAGTGTATAATTAGTTTATAACCTGTATATACAAATCAATCTTTAACGTTTACTTATATATACAAATCAGGATTTAAATTTTTTTATTTAGTTTATTTTAATCCTCGATGTGTCTACACATAACGGAAAAACTAACGGAGAAATTTTTTTATAAATTTATTAAAACGTTAAGAACTAAAATATACTAAATAAAAAGTTAATAACTGATTCGTATATAGAAGTAAACGTTAGAGACTTTTTTGTACTTTTCTAAAAAAAAAAACTTTTTTGTAGAGAGATACAATTTCGCGAATTGAGTCACATGTATATAATATATTCATAACTAACCATTTGCAAAATGGAAAGACTTATATAGATTATTACTTTTTTTAAAACTTTGTAACTATATGAGTGAAACACTTAAACAATTTTACCGGTTTTTCTTCAATTGATTTGAACTATTTGAGCTAGAATATTTGAGAAAGGAATTTGGGGTTTCTATGGATCCATATAACTTAGGGTAAGAGTAACACGTGCGTAAGTCTGTTAGTTTGGAAAGTATGTAATTTGGTAAAAGAAGAACAAAATCCATCTATTCAAGACGAGATGGTTTCCTAATTCCCCTTATTCAAGATGAAGAAAATATTCATGAAGAATTTGAAAAATTATAAATTTTGTTGAAACGAGTGAATGATTGATTATTTACAATTGTATAAAAAAACTATTCATATTATCAAGTAGAACCTTGATATTTGATTGATATTTAACTAATTTTTTGTCCATTGATATAAAAGAACTAAAATAATAACCTTTTACTCTTTTTTTCTTATTAGTATTTTGGATCATAACATTAGCCTAATCATTTTTAGGAACTTATTCTAGTTAACAAAAAAAAGAATACAACCAATAAAAATTAATCCTCTAGGGGCTCTAATGACAAGTTTGCATGCAATGGATGGATAATGGAATAAAGAACTCTTGAATTGTTTTCCTGACATGCATTCCATGTAGCATGTCATGTAAAGATCCCATTCTAATAAACATAGCACCATAACTATGCAATTTAACAAAATTGCTATGCTTAAATCATGAAATTCTCTAAACTTGACTTAAAAACTCTACTAAGTGACAGTAGGGTCTTTTTATTAACATAACTTCGTTACTATTAAAACTAACAAAATGCACTCTATCATAAGATTCTTTCCATCCACTTATTGTAAGATTGTTAAGATGTATGTATACATTGATTAAATCCAACAAATCAAATATTTCAACCCCTTTAAAAATCTCTTGCCACTTGGTTTTATTGATATTTGTAACTGCAGCTTCTTATTAGTTACTTGTGTTACAATAATTTCTTGAATTGTGTTTTGAAAATTTTCTACCTCTACCATTATTGTAATTTTTTTTTCTATTGTATCATCATCAATCTTCACTATTGTCTTGTCCATGTCTTCTTGTTGAATTTCTTGATCTATGGTAGTTTCTTGAACATGTTAGAAAGATTTGCCATATTTAATTCTTAAGTCCTTTGTTGCTTGCCTATTATTGACACAACTATTAGATATAGTTAACATTTAGTTAAAAGTTGGTAACTAGTTATGAATTAATTAAGAATATTAGTTACAAAATTAGAAGATAAAAACTATATAAATAAGCTTGTTATACATGCTTAAGAATTCAAGAAGGAAATAATGAAATGAAAAAAAAGTTTTCTCTCATAGTCCTTCCTTTTACTTCTACTGTAATCAACCATTACCATCCACCTCAACCTCTTAGAGCATTGCCAGCTAAAATGTGCAGAACCCACCTAACATTGATACTTGTATTCTCGAACTCTATGACTTGTACAAATTAGACACATGTTATAAAAATGAAAGCCATTAAGAGTATGTTTGCTTTAGTATAAAAACATTAGTAGAATATTGAATCGACTCTTACGACCATTAAGAATCAATTGCAAACACTTTCTTTCAGCATTGATCAGATGATGACACATAATATACAAAATGAGAACCATTATATTTCATTGGACAACAACAATTTCCAAGGAAATCTATATACATGCATGATTCAACCAAACATTCATAAAGATAATGATTACCATTTTGTAGTTGAAAAACAAGATGGTTTCTCAAATTCTAAGCTTTTTGAGTAAGGAACTGAAATTTCTCATCTGTTCCAAGGAGAAGTCATGAAAGATAGTTCATTCATTATTCTAATGGAGACATAAGTTAATAAATTGTCTAAGATGCTATAAGTGATTCAATACAAAAGTGGATGATGTAACATCTTAGGAATGTTTTCGCTAAGCAACATCTTGGGAAAACAAAGAGTGAGTTAAATGCATATTACTTTGTATTTGATGGTGAACTGCATGCACTTCCAATTTCCCATCGTATACTATAAGTCGAGAAAACATATCATTGCCATGAAAGGTCACAAAGATGCCTTAGAGTTATGAAGATTGATGTATTTTTGTTCTTATTAAATGAAATTACATGATCATATTTTTCTTTTGAATTCAAGTTCATTTCCGTGGAAGGGATGAATTGTTACAACTATAAAATATTAGTCACCAACTAAAATGGGTGGAACCTCTCTGAATAGTTATTAATTTAAGAAATTTAGCTACCTTTCATTAGCATGGTTGTTATGACAAAAAAATTATCTATTGATTTCATCTAGGGACAATAGAAAGGAGAGATATGGTATTGTTTATGATTTCAAATAACTTTTTGTAGGAACTTTCAATAGGTTCTCTTAACCAATCAATGAAGAGGAAAAATGAATTTAAAAATTTTTTCATAATGAACCAAAGTTACAAATGAAAAGAACAAGTTGACAAGAGCACCATTATACACTCATAGCTTAGTTAATTTGGAAAGTATTCAACAATGAAAATAAAACTCCCTTTATTTGAGATGAGGTGGTCCTACTACTCTCCAATTGAACTAAGGAAAATCATCATAACAAATTCAAACGAATTCTTAATTTTATTGAAATAAGTGAATGATTGATTTTGTACAAATATATGGAAAACTATTTATATTATCAAACAAGACTTAAATAACTAACCAATATCTAACTTATTTTTTAACCATTAATACGGAAAGAAAACTAAAATAATAACCTATTATTTTTTTGTCTTTTTAATATTTTGAGTCATAATAGAGAACAAAATGAAGGTTGTAAGCTTGGATCTCGTAGGGATGAAAATTATTATTTACTAAAGGGTTATGGGAAAAATTAGCAAATTGCCCATAAATAAAAAAAAATTCTATTTGAGGCATTTCACTTAATTAAGGAATAATATTTTCTAATGAATTTAATTGCTAACTTATATTTATTACCATATGAAATCAGATTATTACAGAATTAAATCAATCAAACTAAACATGGACTTATTAAATCAATTCTTTGTGTGTCTAAATAAATTCAACAACTCATAGTGTCTATGTCTATCTAAAGTTATAAGTTTATGAGATTTCATAAAGTTATCATCATTACAACACCTAATAGTAGTAATCATCTGAAATTACTTAATGTATTTTCTTGAATTAAGGTTCATTGCTTAGTTTTCATGTTTGAAGTTTTCATTGTGTGATCTTAGATTTTATAGAGGTTATTCCAAAAATTGATAAATATATACATGTATGGATGCTTATATTAACTCAACAAAGAGGAAATTCGAACAATAACTAAAATTGTGGGTGTATTTAACGAGCTTTAGTGAACAAAAAAAGATATTTTTATTAATAAAAAGAGTCCAATTGCGTAACATTTATGTTCGAATCCATGAATCTTTGAAGAAGCAATGAAGTACTCAATTAGAACATGGTTTAGAAGAATGATAAGTTTCTTCTATATGTCTCATTGCATGTATTCTACAATTGCCAGGATTCATAGTAATATTTAGTCCCAAACATAATATATAGCTTCACTTGCATAGTTGCATGTGGTAAGAGCTTACCTTATTGCAGTTAGAGGGCATAAAATTTGCTTCAAAGACCTTAAGTACTCATTGCGATAGAATTATGCAGCAAGTAAGTTCGGTATAGCAGTTAAAAAATATAGTGGTATAAATGTAAATGATTTCTAGATAATTGCACACATTTGTAAATGTTAGTTTTTAGTTATGATAATAGCTTTTAGTAATAATTGTAGTAGTTGTTATATTTGGTGGGAAAATTAGTTACTTGCAACAAACTAATAGATGAGATGTAAAAGTTTTCACCCCCTTATGAAGTCACAGTAGATAAAACTTAAGTTATGCTCACTTCGTAGTGTTAAATAAAGGAGGAATGGAATAGTAATTACAAAGGAATGGAATAGAGATGTAATGAGGCATGAACATGTATTACGGTGTTTACTTTACAAAAATCCAATAGAAAATAAGAACTAGGTAAAAATTAAAATTCCTAAAATACCCATGCTAACTAATCAAAAAAGAAAAGAAAAGAAAAGAAAGCTAGCTTTTTCTCCTAAACAAAGTCTATAGAATATGATCTCTTTAAGGTTGCCTCCCTTGTGTTTGATTATGGGCGTACAAACCTTCAGATCAATGCCCTAATTCCAAATCCTAATCCTTGAACTAATAAAAGAAAAAAAAAATATAGAAAAACAAATAGAGGAGAGCACCATCAAGGATCTTCCTTCTAAAATCCTAACCCTAACATTGTAAGAGCACCGCTAAGAATTTTTGGAGAATTGCGACAACAAGTAGATGGAGGAATCAACGATGGAGCGAGAGGGATTGAAAACAATGTCTTCTTATAGAATCAAAAGCATAGGGAGAGAAAGAAAGGGATTGTGATTCAGAAGATTGAAGTTGTAGGAATAGACGATGGAGTGAGAAGGAGGGATGAACTAGGGTTTATCTTTTGGAAATGATGTGCTCCTGTTGATTAATGTGTTTTCACTTAGGGTATTTTTTTTTTGTCTTTTTGAAATTTACACAAGGGTAGGCATAGAACAAAAAAAGGGTGTAATGGGCATTGAATTAGGATTCAGAGGTTGAGGGTAGGAATTGTGATTACTTGAGATCTAGTAATACAAATTCAATGGGAATGGCTATTGTAGGCTAAAAAATGAAGTGAACGTAAGAATAGAGACTCCATAAGTAATAGGGTAGGAATGGAATGGGCATTCAGTCCAAGTAAATGAGCAGTTATTGCAACATTAATAGTTTACTTCATGACATTATATAAAATCACTTTCTTTTCTTGCTCTCTTCGCTCTTTCATTCACTAGATATAAATACACCACTTTTTTCTTTTATGTTTCCTCATCCACCTAACTACAATGTAGCTATAATGACACCAATAGCTTAAGTGTTATATAAAAATTTTGCAAGTGAGTAGTTCCTTACCGGAGAAGCAGGGCACGTGCAATTTAGCATTATGGTTATGTAATGCATGCAACTGAAGCATATGTTAGCTTATTTCATGTGTTCCCTTCTCCAACATGGGCTTCTTGCTTCTATCTAAGTTTGTGGTTAAGGCTTGTTAACAAGCTGGTGCTTTTGAGACTCTCATCAATTACCTTATATATATACATACATATATATATATTTCAAGATACTCCTCGACTATCCTATTCATCTATCTATTTATCTATATTATATATGTAGATATGGGGATCCGGTTGTAAGAGTTACGTGCATTCAGTTTAAGTCTTATGCTATATGTGACCTTAGAGAAGTGATGCGAAATGATACGTAAGAGATGACTTAGAGAAGAAGAAGTATGGAGGGGGAGTAAATAGCTCAAGGAGCTTAAATGCATTGTTGAACCTAGGGTTCATTATTTGATTTTGATGAGAATAAAAAAAAAAGTATATATCTAAACATGTTGTTCTTGAAGAAAATAAAAATAAGTGGATGATTAAATTAAGTATTATTTGATTATTTTTGAAAATCGAATAAGTTCAATTAGCTTGCTTAATGATTAAATATATCAATTATCTCTACAAGAAATTTAATCTTTTGAAGTAGTGATCAAATGATCTTGAAGTTATATTGCAAAGAATATTTGTTTGTTATGTGTTAAAAGAATTTTCAGGTGATATTTGGCCTACCGGGTTGACGACTCAAGGAAAAACCAAGTTGACGGTATAAAGTCCTAGAAAACACAACGAAAAGCTTACTGACTTGAAAGAACCGACTTGCCGGTAGAGAATTTTTACCAGCTCAAAGTACCGGCATGCCAGTAAGTTAGATTCAACTAATCGTTGGAGCATTGAATGCATTATAATGGGAAGAAATGAATAGGATAATATAAATGCTCAACAAACCGACCAAGGACAGTAGAGAATTGATCTTTTGCTGTAATATTTCAACATTCTCTTGTATTCATGTTGTCTATAATTCTCATTGTCTCTTGTACCATAAATTTCTAATATTTAGAGAGATTTGAAGTATAGTGCTTGTGAGCTATTAGTTGCAAGTATTGAGAGTTAAAAGCACTATACCAATAATTCTTGAGATTGAGTTTTGTGTTGAGAGTTGAGATTGTGATTTGTGTTGAGAATTGAGATTGTGATTTGTGTTGAGAGTTGTGAGTGTGAAACTTGTGTAATCAAGTTTGTGTTTGTGTTTGTGTAGCTCTTAGAGCTTGGATTAAGAAATCAATAAAGTGGTGTGAAGTCCTCGGTTGGAGGCATTGTGTATCTGTGGAGACTAGGGGGCAGTCTAAACTCCACGTTATATTTGGCCTTGATCTTCTTTATCCCTATCTCTTTTAATTTCTGTACCTATTATTGTTCTATTATTGCTTTGATTACTCTTTTTATTGCATTTAGTTGTTTATATCGAAAAAGAATTGCAATTTGTCCTTAAACTCAATTCACCCCCCCCCTCTTAAGTTTCGCCTAATATTCTTCATACATTAGTTCCAAGTGGAGGAGTTATAGAGCATCAGCCCCATTATTTAAGGTGAGAGGTTGTATGTTCTTCACTTTAAACTCTATTAATCTTTTGTGATAGCAGTGTGATAGCACGTCACCTCGGTTGTTGAAAAATTATCTCAAACGAAGAGGAGTTCTAGGGTAGTTATAGAGTTAGGCCATCGATGATATCTATTAGATCACGATGACAATTGACGGTCGAGATGAGTCCTCTTGTTGATGGATTCTTCTATGGTCTCCTATTGAGTCCAAGTACATGGCCACACTCTCTATATACATGAGCTTCCTTAAGGAAGGTTGAGAGTGGACGGGTTGGTTCAATGATCTTTACTCTAAGCTTGGATGAGTTAGTTCAACGATCCTTACTCTAAGTCCACTATACTAAATCTTCCTAAGTTATCCCACATTCATGAATCTAATTCTTTAAGCCCTATCACTTTAACTCAAAGAGTTAAGCTTAGATCATTAATGGATTAAAAGTACATAAATCATTTTAACCCCTTTAATATATATATATATATATATCCTGTAGTATAACGTGGTACCTTCTTGAGAAGATTATCACGTTTGAGCTAGTGCATCTTTGTAAATTCAGACTCTTTTAGAACTAAGATACACACACATATATATACATATACATATATGATGTATATATATAGATGCAAATGATATTTAACTATATGTTAAAAGGATTATTGGGTGTTGATCTAAGTTTCCATCTTATGTTAAATAGCTAGTAGTTGATATTTTATTTGATTGATCTTATGGAAGTAATATGTAGAAATTTTCCATCAACTAAAAAGCAAAAATAAGGTTAATATATGAAGATGATTATGATTGTTCGGTACCTTTTTTCTTTTTTGGTTCTTCCATATATATAAATACATAGACATATATGTATGTATATTGGGAAAATCAAACTTTCGATGCTAGTTATTTTCTTCATATTTTATATATTTTCTTTTTGGAGGTGCTGTATCTTTGTATTCAGTGCCCAAAGGGGGGTTGCAATAACGTGGAAGACTATCCAATGATGCTTACTCAATGCAATCATATTAGTTTATACAGAAAGGCTGTTTAGAATTAAGGTAGATTAATGGGATTTTTCACTTTTTACACGGGTTTCCTAAAAAGGTTTATAGCACTACGATCTACAAACTACACTTTTATAGTAGAACTTTCTGATCTGGAGGATGAAGACTTATAGTTGTAGAACATTTTATTTATTTGGAGAGATAGAGGAGGTATTGTCTAGGTGAGAAAATTAAATTTGATATACGTGCTACACTTCCTCAATAGGTAAACCTTCTATATATGTATTTCTTGTTTAAGCATATAAGCTCATAGCTATGTGTATGTTACAACCAATAAGGGCACTCTTGATTAATTATAGCCTAATATCAAGTTCTTGTGTATTAATACATGCTAAATGCATACCTATCATAGTCATAGCTATGGTATCCTCTCCAACCTGCTAGATTCCATGTGGTTAGGAAGGTTCCATTATGGATATTTACATATGGTAAGTTAAGTTTTGGCTTCAGATTTACTGAACTTGTAGTCACATGATGATAGGTTACAAGGATGATGATGTATACATCCTATAACCTTTATAAAATGCATACTGCTTATGTTACTGTTAATTTTTATAAAGTTTTATTATAGTACCCATAACTACTTAATATATGCATTGTGACACTTAGAGACTAGAGGAATGTTCGCTTTACCACATATTTCTACTAAGAGTATAAATATGCAAAGAATCCTAAACATTAAATTCACAAGAAATATACTTTTATTTTAATGTATATAAATATCTCTCAAATGTCTTCATTAACTAAAAGAAGAACAAATAATTCATTGTAAGACACCTTAAATTGGAAAAATAGTATATTATCTCTATTGATTAAAACCTATATCTTTCTTATGAAGCAATCTATAGACTTTAAATTTGAATTGCATTAAGTATCATAATACTCGTTTCCTTGGTCTAGTTGAAATATCCCAAATTAGATAATTATTTAACAAAATTAGAAAGTGTGATATTTGAAAGTAAGGGTTGAATGATAATTTTGAAATCTCTAATTATAAAGTTTTGGTTAAGGAAAATCAAATAAGAAATTTCCAAAATTAACCTTATTCTTTTATATCTTAAGCAAGGGTATTGTAGTCTTTTTCTAAGTTTAGATATTTAAGTAAGATTATTATAGGTCGACTCTTTTAACCTTGAAGACGTAAGTGTAGGAAAGAGGAAATTAAGTCTTTTTAACTTAATTAAAAGCATTTAGAGGGTTAATCAAATATAGGATAACTTCCATTTGATATTTGGAGATTCTAGAATTCTCTCACATCATTGCTCCCTCCTAACACTATGTTTGGATTAGGGGAAGTAACGAAGAGGGGAGGGAAAGTTAGAAAATCAATGCACTTTTCATTATTTGATAAAGGAAGGAAAACGAAAAGGAATGGAATTGTTTCCCTTGGACCTACCAAAATAAATCCCCTCTAAATTGAAGAGAATGTGAGGGAACTATTTTGAAATTACATAATTACCTTTATAATAAAAGCATATCTTAAAGTTAGAGGGGCTTTATTGACATTTGATAAAATAAATAATATTATTGCTAACTTTCCCTTCACTTTTAGTCCTTCTTTTTCCAAACAAGGGAATTGTTATATCTTACAATTAGATGGGCTATATGACTCTGAGTTTATTAGATTTAATGAAGATCTCTATTTCCTTTGATTCAATTATGCACTCTTGATTGCTTTAGATTAATATTTCCTAGGATATTGATCTAAAATTTGATATTGTGCAAGGAATTAGGAGATTGCTTATATGATTAAATCTAGTCATATGATACATAGAAATTTAGTTTATAGTCATAATCATACAATTTTTCACACCCAATTCACATATAGATGCACAGACAATGTTTGTAAACATAAGACATGAACATTAGGGTTAATATTTTTGTATTTTTCCTTGATTTTTGATTGTACAATGCAGTGATATACAGATTGTACACATGCTTGCCTCCCCTAAGGCTAAACTGAAGAACAAACTATAGAATGTTCTAGTACATGACAGCTTAACTCTACTATTTTTGTAATTTTCTATTTTTTTTGATATTTTGATACATAATTTGTATAAAGGAAATAAGAATTATCTATAAGTAGTGTTGGCCATGCATTCAATTTATGGCCTAAGGCATAGCTCTTTAGTAGTTGTATTATGGCCTAACATCCCATCGAGGACCAATATCTAGTCATCGACAACATGAAACAACAACTTTTAGACTTCGTGTCTCATTCTCAACATCACAAATCCCTAACATAGTTTCCATACTTCCTATTAAAGAAACCCCAAAATTGCCAATTTCAATGTCTTCACTTAGTTCCCTTATAACAGTACCATCTCCTTCAGAAATCCTCAACTATAAGGATAAGAAAGGAAAACGCTGACAAAGATTGTAAAAGAATTCCTAGGTTGTTGATGAATGATTTGAGCTATGCTACTATACAAGGACTTTTGTATTAGCCATAGAGCCATGCTTCACCATCATCCGAGCAAGAATAGCTGCTAGCTCTTTATTGATTGAAGGATCTTATCATGGCAAAGGTATATGTGACATTGTAGTGGGAGAAAAACACGGCCTCAACTAAGAGATATGGAATGTTGGAAGAATTGAAGAATTTCTTGGTAAATCTAAGGTATAGGCAGTAGTCTTAACCTTGTCTATAATTTTAAAAGGTTCAAAAAATTTTGGAGAAAATTTTGTATATTTGTGCTGTCGTATGTTATTTTGCTTGTAGGGTTGCAACTTAACCTAAACCTAATCTCATATTTGAAATTATTGATCACTCCTTTTTTGATCTACCATCTTTTTCATCTAATCTTGCGCCTTATGTAGGTGAAATTTAAGGGTGCTAGTCATTTCCTCCCTATTGCGTAAAATTGCATCTACTGTTATCTTAGTATCATTATCTAGAACATAGGGCAAGCATAGTGGTGGAGCGAACCTATAGACCACCTTAAATTGTGTGCAATTTTTGAACTGTGGAAGGTTGTATTATACCACCACTTAATAAGTGATAGAAATCGAAACCGCCTTTTAGGTTGCTTGCCAATCACATACCTTAGATATGTTTCCAAAAACCTATTAACCACTTCTGTCTGACCATTGTTTTGTAAGTGGTAAGTTGTAGACATATGGAGTTCGATTCCCTACAACTTGAAAAAATCTCTCTAGAAATTGCTCATGAATATTGAGTCATGATCATTGGTGATCAAATTATGGAACCTATGTAACTTGCAAACATGATCTAAATAAGCTTGGGTAACCCCAGTAGCTATAATAGGATGAATCAACCTGATAAAATGAGCTTACTTACTAAACTGGTCAACAATAACCATGATAACATCCTTGTTATGAGATTTAGGCAAACCCTCTATAAAGTCCATCGTAACATTGACCCAAATTCCTTCTGAAATCAGAAGAGGTTAGAGTAACCTTAGTAAAGCACTGTTTTCATACTTGTAACTTTGACATACATCACATTCCCTAACATATTGTCGAACATCTTTTCCATCCCTTTCCAATAAAAAAAACACAGTAAGCCTCTTATAAGTGGCCATAACAACAAAATGACCCCCCAAAGGGCTATCATGATAACACTTCAGTAGCTGATTCTTTAGTATTTTGTTTGAAGGAACAACCAAATGACCTTCTTACGCAAATCACCATGATCCAAGTGAAATACCCCCTATCCTCTCCCTTCTTAAGCTGTGCTAAGACACTGGTAAGGTAAGAATCTTCAGTCCATGTCTGATTGCATCCATTAGTTCTAGTGCTAAAGACAAATTGACCAATTGATTAAGTTTAACACCTTATTTCCAAGATAAAGCATTAACAACAATATTTACATGTCCTTGTTTGTATTGGATTTCAAAATCTAAAGCCATAAACTTAGTTAACCATTTATGTTGATAATGGTTGGTGATTCATTATATTTAAGGCTTTGGTGGTCAATTTTTATTATAAAATGTCTACCAATGAGATCATGCTTCCTTTTTTTAGCTGCTTTGATAAGCACTAACAGCTCTTTTTCATACACTGATAAAGCTTGTTGTCGCAAAGATAAAGACTCATGAAGGCAATGGGGTGCCAGTCCTAAAGAAGCACAGCTCTACTTTGTTGTTGGCATTTGTTTCAATGGTGAAAGGCTGAGAATAATCTAGCAAATTGAGGGTAAGAGAATTGATAAGTGTAGTTTTAAGCTTTCCAAATACTGCATCTGCATCATCATTATACTTAAATTGGTCTTTTTTGAGCAACTCTGTCAACGACTTACATAGTTCACCATATCCCTTGATAAAGTGTTGATAGTACCCTATTAGACCCCAAAACCCTCTATGCTGGTTCAAAGTGTTGGGCTTCAATCTCTGCACAATAGCCTCAATTTCCTTCGAGTCCATAGCAACACCATCACTTTATATAAGGTATCCTAAGTACTCTACATAAGAGCTGCCAAAAATACGCTTACTTTGTTTTAAATGTAGCTGTTGCTTCCTTAGTACTTTAAACACTTGCCACAAGTGTTATAAATGAGTCTCCATGTCCCTATTATAAATCAAAATGTCAAAAAAAAAGGAACAAACCTTCTAAAAAACAGATGAAACATGTCATTCATTAAACTTTGAAATGTAGATGGTGTATTAGTTAGCCCAAAAGGCATAACTAGAAATTCATAATGGCCATCGTCTGTCCAAAAAGCCATCTTAAACACATCAAACATGTGCATTTAGATCTGGTGATAACTACTTACCCCTTGTAACTCGTCGAATAAGTCCTCAACAATGGGTATAGGGAAACGATCTTTAATTGTTTGCCTATTTAACTCCCTATAGTCCATACACATTTGCTAAGGATTGTCTTTTTTTTTTTTTTTTTTTAACTAAGACCATTGATGAAGCAAATGGACTTTTACTAGGACGTGTGATTCCTTATTTGAGCATTTCTTTGATTGTGTCTTCCAAAACATTTTTTTTGTTGATCTGAATATTTATAGGGTCTTAGGTTCATTGTTCTTGCACCCAATTCAAGGGGAATTTAATGATCATGCACTCATTTTGGTGGCATTCCCTTTGGTTCTTTAAATAGATCATAACGTTCATCTAACAAATTCATCGGCTTTAGCAGTAAAGGCTGTGGCTCATTTATTTTTATGTAATCTGACATCTTTACATTGATAACCCAACAAGAAATGGATTGTATAACTGCCTCTTTCTATAACATCTTTGAAATTTGTTTCCCATCAACTTTTTTAGTTTCAGGGTGGGTTATTCCCTTTAGCTTGCCTGGCTGTCCAATCATAGAAAATTTCATAGTGAGTGTCCTAAAATTCCAATCAACATTTCCAAAACTAACTAGCTAAGGTAAGCCTAGTATCAATTTTGCTCTTCCCAACGACAACACATGGATATTAGCCTTATATTCTTGCCTTTGCATTGTCCAAGTAGAACCCGATACATAATGTGTACTAGTAATCTGTGTCCCATCAACTACTGCCACTTTCAATAAATCAATTGATTGTAAGTCACAATGTAATCCTTTGGCCAGCTTAGCATTAATGAAATTTAAGGAACTCCTTACATTAACCAAGATCCTAATTGTGCACTTCTTTTAAAATTCAATTAGACACATATGTGATCTACTATCACCATCTTTTTCACCATATATAGAACATAAAGTTAGCTTAGATAGCTCATTCTCAATGTCCACATCACCTTCTTTTTCTGGCATTCCATTTTCTTCATTGTCACTTGAAGATAAAATTATAATATTAAGTCTTCTATTTTTGTACCGATGACTAGGGACATACGGTTCATCATACTAAAAATAGAGTTTCTTACTTCTCTTCTCATTAAGTTTAGTAAGGGTCATTCAGTGATTCGATCGGATTGAGTATGTTAGGGTTTTATGGTTGAATTCTGTCTAGGGGTTGGAAGTGCTATGGTAGTGGGTAGAAGGTAATGTAGATGGCTGGGTTTGAAGAGTTGTAGGTATATATTTACTATTTGGTTGGGAGGGATTGGTAAAAGCGGTTTGAAGTATTGCAATGGTTGTGTCTTGCATGTTAGCTAGGGTATAAACTTATTGAATTGCATTTGGTTGGAACATTTGGATAAGGTATTAGATCTCGAGGCTAAGGCCAATAGAAAAAAAAAAAAAACTGATCTAATAAGGTTATGTAAGCTAAACTTTTGTAATCATTTGTTCAAAAGCATCCATATATTCTTGTAAGCTATCATCCTGTTTTAACCCAATTAAATCCCTTAAATGATCTACATACCCTTTATCACCAAATCTTTCATTTAACCCAGCTATTAATTCTTCCAAAGTAATAGGATAAGCTAGATTACAAACATTAATATAGGCTTGATACCATTGCAAGGCTCTATCCTCAAAGTGTAAGGAGGCAACATGTACCTTAAATTGAGGTGGAGTGTTATCAATGTAGAAATATAATTCTGCTTTATATACCCAAGTCTTAAGGTCATCACCATTGAATATAGGAAACTCTAATTGGTTTATCCTTGAAAGAATCACATAATCATTGAAGGTCTCTTTATTGTCAGTACTTGAAGACTCAACAGATAAGCCCACTTTCTTCCTTATACTTTGCTAGCGGTTGAGATGGTGGAGGAGTGGTCTTAAGGGTCTCACCAAGTTGATTCTTTATCTCAGATAAGGTGGTCATATGCTTATCAATGGTCTTGTGTCTGCAAAGTGTCCTTGAACATTTGTATCTGACCTTGGATTTGCTTAGTCAACACACTTCGCATGGGTTCCTCTATGCACTTAAACTCACAAGTACCGTCAGTCATGGCCATAGTTAGAATTAGAGGCTCTGACACCACTTGATGTATAGAAATTTAGCTCATAGTTATAATCACACAATTTCTCGCATGAAATTCACACACAAATGGACATACATAATTCGTAAACATAAGACATGAACATTAGGGTAATATTTTCGTATTTTCCTTGATTTTTGAATATAGAATGTAGTGATATATATATTGTACACATGCTTACCTCCCCTAAGGCTAAATTGAATAACAAACTATAGAAGGTTATGGTACATGCTAGCTCACCTTCATTATTTTTGTAATTTTCCGTTTTTCTAATTTTTTTTGATATTTTGATACATAATTTGTATAAAGGAAATGAGAATTATCTATAAGTAGTGTTAGTTGTGCATTCGGCCTATGGCCTAAGGCCCAACCCTTTAATAGTTGTATTATGGTCTAACATCCTATTGAGGACTAATGTCTAGCTGTCCACAACATGAAACAATTGCTTTTAACTTAACAGGACTTTGTGTCTCATTCTCAACATCAGAAATCCCCAACACAATTTCCACATTACTTATTAAAGAAACCCTAGAATCCCCAATTTCAATATCTTCACCTTTTTCTCTCATAACTGTATAATTGATGAAGATTATTGCAAATTTAGAGATAAATTGAAAAATCTTTCTGGATCTTGATTTATATTTTTAAGAGAATTTGTTGTTTTTTAATGTGATCTTTAATTATACTATTGAGAAGAGATCTTAATAGGTAATTCAAAGATTAGGGTTAATAAACTTGAGAAAGTTATTAACTTTCGTAGAGAATTCTCCCGATCAAAGAAATTATAGATTGAGTTAGATTATCTTTTAGAAAAGTCGCATATGTAATTTTAGGGGAAACAAGATCTAAGTACGTAGTTGAATCTTGAGTTAATTTTTTAAATTAATTGCTTTCTTGTATGAGTTCCTTAGTTGAGTTTTGATTAATTGTTAGATTAATCATTAGTAGTAATTTAGATAAATTTCTTTTAGTTTCTTGAATTTGAATTTCATTAGTTAGATCATAAAGAAATAGTTAATATTAGTAATCATAATCCTTGTGGGAACGACATCTGTTTTTCGAAGAACTATACTACTATCAATAGGTTCACTTGCCTTATAACAGTTGTCTATGAAGAAATAGACTTTTAGTTGGTAGATTCGATAAGATTTCTTGGTTTTAGATGTTTAATGCAGGTTCTAAACACTTCAACATGTCACTACTTATGGGTTGTAGGCTTGTAGCTCTCTAAGTTCTGGGCGTTACAAATAGAGAGTGTAATAGAGAATAGAGTGAAGATTGCAAGCTTGGATCTTGCATAACTTTTATTTTCTCAAATAGTGGAATGACCAATGTGGAGGATTGGATCCTAAGATGGAGCACTTAAAGAGCGAGTGACTTAGAAGAAGGAACTACTATAATTCCTAATTGATCTTGTTGACTTTGTATTTTTACTTTCTCGTACATTCATTTGTTTTGCTTAAGTTTTGATATACTTAATTAACTATCATAATTTGTATAAAATGATTAAAAGGGGGAAATTGTTGAAAAGTTTAAAGGGCAAATTTTAAATAACTCCATAAATTTTAATCTTGGCATAGACATATGCTTCTCAACTTTCAAATGTAGCAAATGATCTCCCTAAATCTTTAACTTGGTGCCAATATAACCCATGAACTTTCGAATATTGCAAATTACTCTTCAAAACTTTTATTAATTAGTATCATCAAGGACATTTATTGAGGGAGTATTTCCATACCAAAGTTAATATTTTTGTTTGGTGTTTGTAGGGGGCTTGTTAACATATGAAAATTTAGGAAACTGAGTCAAATTTAGGAGGCCATTTGCAACATTTAAAAGTTTACTAGGTATATTGATATTGAAATTAAAGTTCAGGGAATCATTTGTATTTTCGTCAAGTTTGAATTTTTAATAACAATCAATTCAACCCTTTCATTAACTGTTTTATCAGGAATAATAAGTGTCCTTCTTCAATAGATAAGGGGAGCAAATATTTAGGAATAATGTCTCTTCATAGTGTATCACCAACTCTAAGAGCTTTTACAAGGTCCTTAAGGTGCCATATCAACACCTTAAGGACCTCTCCTCCTTAATAACCTCTCACTTTATCTTTAGGTCCTTCAAGAGAGTTCTTTAATGTATTTTTTCTTTTTCTTATTTTTTATTTTCTTGTCAATTTATCACCATCATCAAAACATGTGTTCGTTTAATTTTGTCATAAAATTGTTAAAAAAACAAAGCAACTTTGAAGGATCCCTCATTTGTGAAGGACCTCTACTTATTGCACAAAAACCTCTTATAAAATAGGTTCTTTCCATTGGATTTAGGATAGTGATACGGTAAGTGAACTATTTGACGTTGATCCAAGGACTAGCGTTTTCAATTCAAGGGGAATAACTGCTAAAGTGGTCTCTTTGAAATATTTGAAATGAATTTAAAATGGTATTTTGTTTATTTATTTATTTTTTCTAACCTTTTGGTGTAGGCTTTTATCTCCTCGGTGAGATTGTTTTTGGTCAAACTCATATTTCTATCTCTATTGTCGAGGTAAAAGGGGACAGTGATTTCATCATATTTGAAAGAAATGTGTCCTTATTGCATTGAATCTTCGAATGCCAATCTTTCTAGGTTTCTCTTTTCTTTTTCTGTTTCTGGTAATTATCTTATCTTCTTGGTTGAGTATCGTGTGACATAATTATTGATAAGCTCATTTGAAATGAATGGGCTGTTTTTCTTATTTTCTTATTTTTTTTATTTATTTTTACCCTTCACACTTTGTTTGGTATAAGGGAAATAATTGAAAAGTAAAGAATATGAGGGAACTGATTGTAAAGGTATTTAATTCCTTCTAATGTATTTCGACAATGGAGGGAAGAAAAATAAAAGAATTTTAATCATTATTAAAGACAAAATAAGGTAATGATAGCATTTATCACTGAGGTGGTTATCTTATGGTCTCTTGGTAGTCTAGTAGCCACGAGCATCAGTAGACCTATAAGAAAACCCTTTATGGGGTTGCCAGTGAGGGCTCTCCGATGCCAAAGTTAGTAGAGAGAGTATTTAAGGATGGAAAGGGAGTGTTATAAGTATGTAAGGAGTGCTCAAGAGAAGATCTTGATACTTATAGCTCCATGCACTATTTATATGGCATGAAGCTTACCTACTAGGAATACGTATTGGATATGGATTAGGTTGTATGTGATCTAGGTATGGAGGCATGTTTAGTACAAGAAATGACAACTCCTTTTGGTAATTTGGTGGATCTTAGGAAGGGAGTTTGTCACATTGGCATGGGTGGCATAGTAGGCTATCACATAGTATTTAATGAAAGGAAAGAAGGGGTATAGGCAGTTCATCTCTCGGCATTGTGCACTTCAGTTTGGGCACTTAGTACCTAGTGCATGCTTAGGTATTTAGGTTAGAGTGGAGTTGCTGGGCTATGAACTTAGTTGTTCCAAGGTCCTTGAGTCTTCAGAGCCTTAGGTTTGGGAGCCAAGGAATCAAGCATCCTAAAGGCTTCACTAGAGGCTTCTAACTTCTTCTCTTATTTGAGTTTGGAGGAGTGCTTAGGGTAACCTTGAGCGCCTTACTTGGGTGCTTGCTACAGTAGTTGTCATTGCCCACTTCCTAGTCTAAGTTAGTCCATCCTTCAGGAGATCTCGAGCATGCCCAAACACTTGGGCTTAGACCTTTAAAGCTGAGGCCAAAAAAACTTATTAACATAGGGTATAACATAAAATTACTGTTATACCTTGAAAAATAATAAAAAGAAGAAAAAGTAAGTGAAAAGAAGGAGGGAATTTGTAATTATAAAAATTTTTGCCCCTTTCACTCCTCCTTCGCTCCACTTTGGAGGGGATAAAAATTAGTATGACCAATAAAATAATTTCTTCTAATTTCCTCCACTCGCACTTCCTTTTCCCAAAATTTCATTCTTCCCCTATTCTTTCCTTTCCCTTTCCTTAGTCCCAAATATAGTGTTAGTGAAAAAATTAATGAGAACTCACCTAGTTTTAGCACTTACAATAATGATGGATCTAGAAATTTGGCTTCAAAATTATATCAATAAGCCACGTTTGTTGCATGATTAATAACTTTAGAATATTAACTTTTGATAATCCCTTATTTCCTTCTAAGAATAAAACATGTTTTTACTAGCATTTATAGCTTATGTGAAAAAAATTCATTACGTATTATATGCTACATCTATGCATATATGACATGTAAATATTACCGATAAAATCTTTATATAAATAGTTCTTAAAATAACTACCACATGTGTTTTGCAAACACTACATCTACCAAAATTTTATTACTATTTACACATTACGTATATATAACACAAACACATGTTGTTAGTAGGATTCGCCTGTAAAGTAGATTGGATTTGGGTTTTGTGCTTGAGTGAAGAGCCTATAAAAGAGAACATTGTAAGAGGCGTTGGGATATTATTCGGCATAACCACTCCAATGCTTAAGTTAGTAAATTAGGTATGTAAGGATGCAAAAGGCTCAAAGATAGTATGAGCCCAAAGAGTTTAAGTAAAGTACCGTTGGGATGCTTGTGAGTATTTATAGAGAAGGGTCGTTGAGAATTAAAGGAGCATGAGCAACATCTTAGCAAGCTCATATGACCTAGGAAGTGCAAGTGTAAAGTTTGATGTGCTCCAGATTTGTAAGGCTATGGTAGTTGATTGAGTCTTTGAGCCTTATCTTCTTGTTTAATAGCATTTATGAAGCTTTACGGTTGGGTAGGTCATTTAGAAGGCTAATGTCGAATTCGGAGTAAGATGATTAGGCCGGGTGATAACAAATCAGGTTGGGCCATGGGCCTAATTAGGTTAGCCCAAAGTCCAAATAAGTCGTCGTAGGCCTAAGGGACCTATGTCTAAAATATCTTATCAATATTTACCTCCTTCGCAATCTCATTACTGACGGGGTGGCAAGGAGATAGAATGGGTGGATGGGTTCCTTAGGTGCATAGCTAAATTGGATCTAAAGCGTTCGATGTATTAGTTAGCTGATTTGGCATGTTAGGGAGATGTTCTGATATCTGTAGGGAAGAGGCCAACGTGACATGGTAGGAGTTTGACTTAGGAGAGACACCTAGTAAGGCAATTTGAGTTGGCTTACACTGACTGGGTTAAGGACTTAAAAGGTTAGGTATTGAGCTAAGGAGCAAAAAGATCGACCTCCTCGAGCAGTGGAGAGAGCTAAGCCTAAGAGGCAATCTTAAGGGGTTCCTTATGGTCATTTATATCAGACTTAAGGCCATGCTGATAGGGCTTGAGTGATTCAATCCATCTGTATTGGGCATAATGGTTTCCTGGGTTGCTTTGCTAGCCAGTCGTTGTAGTAAATAGGGAAGCTAAGGGGGCTTCTGCTAAACTTATTAGGGAAGCTAGCCTTTTGAAATTCCAGCCTTGGCGTATGTTCCTAAATTGTAGTTGATGCGGCATGATAGCTATCATGTATTCACATCTGTGCGCATAGTTACAGTTGGTGTATCTAGGAGCTCAGTTATCACTAAGACTTACTGTAGTAAGTCTAACTGAATTGGGTCCTCCAAAATATCAAAGAAAATTAGAGGGGAATGGTTCACAAACGAACAAGAATAGTTGAAGTGAAGCTACTCGGAGGATGTGACTTACCGACGAACACAACACGACTTAACACTTCACTTAATATGATGCACAAGTTGATGTCAAGGTCCACCCATTACTAATCTTGAGCTACTTGGCAAGATTAGATAAGAATGTATGAAAAATAAACTTGTAGAGGGTTGTCTCACAAGAACAGAATATTCAGTATTAAAAATATAAGTTATTTACGGCTTACAAGAGAAAAAGACTATTTATAGTAAGTCCCTAGGGTAGCATTACAAATAACGAAATTACAAGAAAGTATATACATAAAAGGGATTTTTTGTACATACAAAAAAGGGTAAAAATGACAAAAGACTAAAAATGGAAAAGTAGTACAATGTCAGATGAAGTGGACAGGTGGCAGTACAACATTGGTCTCGTATGAATATTCTCTGAGCACAGTAGGTCTCTCGTCACTCAGTAGTTGGTCGGATTACTCGGTATAGGGTTCTTGGCAAGGGAATGGTTGGCATCATCACTATCGAGTATATAGATCAATGTATGACAATTCGGGGAGCTTAAGGAGTTCAGCTATATTCCTTCGGCGTAAGCTTTTTCGTCATCAGTAGATTGCTGAGAGAGAATTCGTTAGGTAAAGGATTGGAGTTCTCGGAGTCGTGCACGAGTAATGGGACCATTGGTCGGCAGTTCATCAACAATTGTATTATAGCTTTGGTCTTGACCATCCGATCAAAACTGTTGCCATGCGTCTACATCTTAGCACATTGAGAGAATAACACCTATACAAATCTCGATAATTGCCAGTGCACTTCCCCATGTTCGAGGCCTATAAATACCCCTTAGGTTTGTCGAATAAACACTTTATGAAACTTAAAGCCTTTATCCTTGATGCATCTTTGGGGTTGGATATACGGAGAAGAACCATAACGAAGTGAACCAAAAGAAAAAAAAAAGAAGAAGGAAAAGCTAGCAAAGTTCGGGTAGCTATCAAATGGATATGATGAACCACTCAATCTTACTCGGTCTATAATCCATTAGATGCGACTTATCGATCAAAACTGAAGGGTTACTTGCCGTTACTCCTTACTAAAGGAAATAAATAAAAGTTAAAGGAAAAGATAACAAGAATACCGAGGTTACTTAAAGGAAACGTGAGTAATTTCTGTATTAATGATTGATTGATTGTTTGTATACAAATAAGTGGGGATTTATATACCCATCCACTAGGGTTACTTTACATGTATGAAAAGACAAAAAGGTATTCTTACAATTAGGTTACATAATATATACCAAAAAGGGTAAAAGAGATAAAGAATATTTAGTATGGAAAAGTAAGAATCTTTTTAGAATGTTGTGCCAGAAGGCATGTATCGCTTGATGGGTAGGTGTTAGAAATATGGTACAAAGTAGGTAAGGAAGAGAAAAGGAAACTTGTAGTCAGGGGCCGACTTGATCTAGATCAGGTCAAGAGCCAACCAGTCATGTTGTAGAGTAGTTAGCTTGAGTTAGGGTTGGATGCATGTGGTTAGCTCGAATGGTCTTTGGGATTGTCTTCTCGGATATCTTGCCATAGCATAGCTATTGGGTAGGAGAAGGTCTAGCATACGTGAGGGTCTGATAGTCAGATTGGCAAGAGATTAGTTCGGAATAGGAATCCCCGTCTCGAATATGGCTTTAAGCTAGTATTCTTCAAGTGTGTTCTTAGAGTCCTTTAGCTCGGCTATGTGTGATTGGTTCAGAGGGTTATTTCGTATCAATCCTCCTATTGCAACTGTAAATACTCTTCTTCTTTCTAACCTTCGTCAATCACTTTACCTACTTTCTTTACTTTCTTTTTCAACCATAATCACAAATGGCATCAAAGTTTGGTGAGTCATGTTCTGAATCTCGCTTGTCGAAATACCAACAAACACCCTTTGATTCTGAAGCAACTAGGAGTTCTTCTCCCCTTGTAAAGGCAACTGAAGAAGTTTTGTCCCATTGGCACACATAGAGGAGGAATCTTCGGGAGTGGTGGTGGAGATCAACAAGGCGGAGCTCATCAATGCCATGCTTGTGAAGAATACCCCTAAAAGATGGTACCATAGGCCGTTGATTTGTTTGATAGGCCTGGTAATGATAAAGGGCCAAGTGGTTGGGTGAGCAAGAGTAAGCCATCCGCTGTAAGATATGTTTTAAGTAATGATATGGTGGCGGCTTGGCTTGGCATGGTGTTGCGGGTGCTAAGGCCAAAGAAGAGGGTAGCCTTGCTGTTGAAGAGGTGCTTTGCAATCTATGAGAAATATCTGGAGTTTGGGATGTGCCTCCCTTTCACTGACTTTGAAAGGGAGCTTTTTGATTGCCATCGGTGCTACCTCATCTAAATTCCTTGTAATGGGTGGAGGATCCTGAAGGTATTCTAAACCTTCTACAAGTACTTGGTGGTATGGGCTACACCAGAGTTATTTAATTATTTTTATTTATGGAAGACTCTGGGTGGATGGGCATACATCCAGAATTGCCAAGGGAAGAGGTTGTTCAGGGGCTTGGATTGGTCCATGAAGCATTGGTAGGACAAGTTTCTTATGGTAGAGCTACTCGAATAAGCAAATTTTTGGACTCACTCGACTAAATTGGTCCGAATTAGCACATTAAAGAAGCTTGGTCTAAGTGACTCCAAGGCCGTACAAGAGATTGATACCTTTATGGCTATGAGGCACAATAAATTAATTAATGTCAAGGAAACCATGTAGAGGTACTTCTCCTGGCTAATCTACCAACTCTTCCTAGGCATGGGTAAGTCCATGATGAAGAAATGGTTAGGAGGTACGAATTTGACCTTGATGTGAATTGACTCCTCCATTGTATTAGCGTAGGCTCTCAGGAAGTTATCCTTGGTCCATCATCATTGGAGGAGTGGAGATTCCTCCTTATCTATGTTGATCATGGAGGGGCTCATAAGTATTGGTAGTCTTTTATGCTTCTATTAACTTTGTTCGTTTCTCTTTGCAGGTGAGAAGTTGGAAAAGTCTAGAGAATTACCTCGACCTAGTGGATTGGAACTTGAGAAGAAGGCCTTTGATCTAATGGCAAAGGCTCCCAAGTCAAAGTTAATCATAGGGAAGACCAATCAAATAGAGCCACTAAGTCTGCTTCGGGGGATCCTACTTAATACTCCTTTTGTGGAGTTGGTGGTAATCGAGTTTGAGACCATGGTGGCCCTAGTAATCGAGCCTTTTGCTATTATATAGGGGGATAAGAGCATGCTTCTGGGGAGCAGGAGTTGGTGGTGCCTTCCTCCCCCTCTAAGGACAGAGGGAAGAGGCTTCAGGCTAGAGAGGAGGAAGAGTTGGCAGGTTGAAAAAGGAAGGCCCAAGAAGTGGTGAGGTAAGCATGCTGCCTTAAAAGAAGGTGAAAGAGGCTATCAAAGTCCTATAGCTTTTTAAGGCCATGAATGAGCAGGTTGATCAAACCATCATGCTTTAATATCTCCCTGCTCACCCCTACCTTGCTTTCGATCAGATCGGGAAAGCTAACCTAGAGGAGCTTAAGGAGTGCTAAAAGAGTAGGACAGTCCCAGACTTATTTAAGAGTGCCTTGTATGAGTCTTACAACTCTTGCTTGTTGATAAATGTGCAAAATTGTACTTTGTCTCTCCCTATGGCACACATTTATGCATGTATTAATGCTTTTATAGTGAATTTTGACTAAAAATTAACAAAATACATGTTTTTGGATCTATTCTGTAAGAATCTTAAAATGGATCATATTGTAGTATAGGATAGTTTTTGTGTACTTAGAAGTCTCAATGCAAGTGTGGACTGTTCTTATGTGCTCAGAAGTTTTTGTGTGCTTTTCCAAGTCCATATCTGTCCATGTTGCATAAAAAGATAGTTGCTCTGCAGTTCGATTTGTGCACAAATATTGCCTGAGATCTGTTTGTTCAGTCACATATAAGAGCAGCTTTGATGCGTTTGAGAAAAATCTGGATGCCTTGCATTGTCTTGAATGAATATGACGGGAGCTTGGGATGTGAATTGGTGGCCAATTAGAAAAAGAGAGCTCATAATACTGCCATACATTTCCTTTGTTCACAACAAGATCAGCAGTTAACTTGTAATGACATTTTGCAGTTGAACCAGTATTCCCAATTTGAACCATATAGCAGCAAATTGTACAGCAAAGCATCCACTCAACAGCAGCCGAATCCAAGCAAGGACAGCTGCTTGTGTATTCGAGAATCCATCAAGTGATAGTAGCTACTGCAACAAGAACCAAGCAACTGAGAACTTAAACCAAGCCAAGCTGGTGCCTGATGCCAAGCAACTTCCTTCCACAACCAGTAGCTGAACTCCATATTTGACAGCAGCTGAATTTGAATTTTTAATGTGCTAACCAAGAGGAACCAAATTGAGCACACCTAGCTGTCAACACACCACTGAAACAGAGGTCGAGGGCTCTTTTTTGATCAGCAGCTACAACGGAAAACAGCAAGACAGTCCACGCAATTAGCATTTCCTAGCACCAACACACAAGAGACAGCTGCTGAACTTCATCCAACTTGGAACCAAGTAGCCGAGAGCGCAGTAGAGCATTCGATATTTGACTAGCAACCCCTTGAAGCCAAGGCTGAGAACAACACAATCAACAATAGCAGCCACTCTTGTCATGACCAAGCAGTAGCTCCATTCAACTAAAGCAGCTGTGAACACTTTGTACTTGGAGTGCTTCAACTCTCCATATCAGACACAGCAGGACAACTTGCCAAGCTTTGCCGAGCAGCTCAAGTGGTTGATGTGATTTGAACTCTCCTTGTGTGACTGAGTTGCAATTGATAACAGCCTTAATACGCCTTGAAATTTAGTCTATAAGCTGATATCATCTTCGTTTTTATTATTTAGTTGAGTTTGCAAAACTTTCATTGTCATTATATTTTATTGAAGGCCATGCAATTGCAGCGGCAACACTCCAGAGTCGAGACCAAGCAGCTGCTGGACTTCAAGCAATCATTGAGCACGAAAAGAGAGCAGCAGCTGTGAGCAGCAACTCCACGCAACCAAAACAGCAGCTAATTAACTTCAAGCGCGCAGATTTCCTGCACACTATAAGGTTGAAACAGAGAAACATACATCTGCTCCTCTAATTGGAGATAGCAGCAGCTTGTGACAGTAGCTCCTTCCTATGTACCAAAGCAAGAGACAGCTGCGATTTGTCAAGCAAAAGGCGAGAAGCTCCTCATGCAAAACAACAGCCGCGGGATCTGAACAGAGCGCCCAACGTGCTGAACTGAGCAACCCGATCCTTTCTCAATGCCCCACTACAACACAAGCAGCAGCTCACTTTCTTTGCAGCTGCGAGCAAAATAAGCACACTCCAAGTAGCAGAACGTTGTAACAACAAGCCGAGCAGCTCTGTTTCTTCTCAAGCCAAGACCGAGACTAAGCTAAGCTGCTGATGTTTAACTGCAACAGACGTGACCAAGCTATGAAATTCACTTGCAAAGCACAAACAATTGAGCTGCCCAAGTCAAACTTGGGCAACACGTGGGGGCTGGAAGAATATATTAGCTAAACAATACTACTAGTTGCTGATTTTTTTTATCTGGACTTGGACCATGTCGATGGAAGGCCCGTGGGCTAATTAAAGAGCCCTTTATTTCATTTTACCAAGAAAAGTAATTTTGTGAAGTGCAGCAGGTTTATGGTGGATACACGAACCAAGCACCTGCATCAAAACGAAGAACACGTGGGGAATTTAATAAGAGAAAAATGAAAAGCTGATGTGGGGGCTTGAGCCATCCCATTTTTCGTGATGTAAGCCCAGATGTAGACAAAATAGGGCAGCATCTTAAGTAAATAGAGGAGAGCAGCTATAGAATAGGGGGAACTGGATTTTTGAGTCGAGTAGCTTAATATAGAGAATAGAATCTCGAGTAGCTTAGAAATAGAGCAGCATAGTATAGTAAATAGTATTTTCTTATTTAATTTTATGATGTTTTCTATAATTTCATAACACTAAAACCCTTATTCTAACCCATTAAAGAATTATTTTAGGTTTTAATTGAATCAAGACAATACCAGATTTCTTTCGAGAGTTAGAATTGAAAATATCCGTTAGGGTGTTTTCTCTTTCTTATTTATTTTATTGATTATGTTTTGATTTATTTGGATATTATAATGAGATGTTGTTCTTTTTAGTATATGTTGAGTTTTATATTGATAAATTCGATAAGTTGATGTATTTTATGAATTGTTTTGATTTCAATATCGAACATTTTTCTATTGTGCTATTCATTTATTTAGTTAATACTTAGTCAACACTTTTTAATTAGATAAAGTTAGAAGATGGTCATAAGGGTTCTGATAACGTATGACCAACATAGCTTGAATTTATAAAAAAACCTATCATAAGAATATGTAGGTTTTAATTAAATTCATAGACTCACACATTTAATGCAATTGGAAATATGATTCGGGTCATCAGGACTTGCTCAAACCATATTACTAGAATAGTGTTTCCGGTGTGAGTGGATCGCTATTTATCTGATAATTATAGAAAAATAGCCTTGAAGGATGAATTTATGCTATAATTAGAACTCAACTACTCTAGGAGATAGGGGAGTTCTAGTGAGTTTAGTTAAATCCCGTTTAATCAATTTTGAATATTGCATTAAGGCATTACATTGATTTAAAGGAGAATAAATTTGCAAATTCTAAATTGATCTTTTTATCTCCTAAACCCAAGACCCTCATAGTATAGTTAGGATACTTGATTTGGTGTTCATTTTATTAATTAGTTTTTACTTTCTTTTAATTCAATTTTCGATAGCTTTGCTTAGGGAAAGACTTGATTAGTTTAGTACTTAGCGCTTAGCTTTCTATGGAATATGGCCTTAACTCATTAACTATGCTACTTGTATGACCCTATACACTTATTGGTGTTCACTCGCTTCGAGTCATTTGTACTAGGGAGCTATTGAGGCCACCACCAAATAAGTTAGGGGGAAGATCGATTGGCCTTGTGGGGGGTTTGGGCGAGCAATGTGATGTTACGCTACCAGGAGTTTAGTTACCAGGCCATGATAGTGTCTTATACCCCATTTGAATGGGCTGTCTTGGAGAAGATCATGGAGGCTAAGGGCAAATCACACTCTGATATGGGAGGCTATTTCACCATCTTGGCTAGCTAGGTGAATTACGATACCCTTGGGTTATTTTATTCAATAGCGTACTTTAGGTCTTCTGTCTTCTAATTGCTTGTTGTTTTGATTTCATGTAATATAATGGTTTGTTGCTACTTTGGCTCGAGCATTGTAACTAAGTTCTAAAAGAGGTAAAGTTCCCTCAATAAGAGCTATTTAGCGCAAAGAAGCAACGTAAGGAGTCGAAGTCTTCTTCTGAACGTTATCATAAAAAATTGTGTAAAGCTAATTGACTTCTTCTTCGTGCTTATGTGCGAAGATCATGCTAGAAGTTGAGTTTGAGAGGGAAAGGTAGATGCCCAAAGAGGTTAAAGGGGCTATCGAGGAGATTTCGGTGCTAAAGCAGTAATTGGAGGTAGAGCAAAAGTCCAAATTTGAGCTCTCCAAGAAGTTAGAAGACAAGAGAAAGGCTAAGGCGAAGCTCGACCAATGTAACTAGGAGCTGAGTGCATTAGTCTCTAGAATGCAGACTGAGCTTGCAATAAAGGATAAAGAGTGCTTATCCACCAAGAAATTCTTTCTTGATCTGGCTAGTCAAAAGAGAGAGCTGGAGAGGAAGATCAAAGATCTTCAAGACAAGGCTAGTGAGATAAATGAGCTAATCATTAGCCTCGAAAAAAGAGACATCATTCAAGCAGTGGGATGATGAATGTAAAGACATCTCCACTAAAACAGGTCAAGCAATCAGAAATATGGCACTTCAATAGCACTCCGACTTAGACTTAAGCTTCTTAGACTTCTTGGATGGTCTAACCAGTAGGGAAGAACGGGAGACCAACTTTAAGAGGGAGGCGATTGCTCTTACTACCAAAGCTGTTCACGAAGGTGTTCCAGCATCCTCTCCAACCTCGATAACTTTATAGGGGGTCACTCTTATAGACGCTTAAGGAGAAGATCAAAACTAGGGTGACCTTCCTCCTCTCCTTACCTTAACTTCAGATCCTCTAACCCAAACTCTGGTAGATATGTCCTATGAATAGATCGGTACGCTAGATTTTTTAGATTTGCTAGAGTTGAGTGATCTAAGGTAGCTGGTTGAAGTTTCTTTTCTCTTTTTCCTTTTTGTTTTTGTTGTACTTTTTTTCTTTTTTCTACTTTTCTTATCTTCATGCTTAGAGCTATACAAACTTTGAAATGTAAAGGCTGGTATGCCAGCCACTCACCTTGTAACTGCTTTGTAAATGTTTAAGTTGTAATAAAATGAAGGATTTGGTTTTTCAATTTGTACTTCCTTGTTCTTTTCATGTTTCTAACTTGTGCTGTTTTGTAGACTTAGTTGAAGAGTTAGGGTTACATGTTCTTGTAGCACTGTTTAGCTATTAAGAGCTTATGTCGTTCTACTTAGGGAAGAGTTGGGGTCGCTTTTCTAGGAAGGACTGTTTAGCTGTTAGTAAATTTGGTCACTTCATTAAGGGAAGAGGTGGGGTTGCTTTTCCAAGGGGGACCATTCAACTATTAATAGCTTAGGTCGTTTTGAGGGGCTGAGCTAATGATGTTCCAATGGGCATCATGAGAGTCCTCAATTGTGTGTGTGTGTGTGGGTGGTGGTGGGTTGGGGGGGTGGTGTTAGGGTGCGGGTGGGGTGGGGGTGGAGGGGCACTGTGGTTACTTAATGGGGCTAAGTCAATGGTGTTTTGACTTGCTCGTGCTTGAAGAGGCATGCGAATTAAGGGTCCTTTTGTGGACTTTAATAATTTATAGGTCCATTCATCCACCATGGGCTGGGATGAGCTAAAAATAAAGATGAAAAAAGACACATAACAACTTTAGGGAATAAAATTTTATTAATGATCCAAAAAAGTATGGTTATATTTACAACATTCTAATCAAATTATGCAAGTTATCGGTGTTCTACATGCACGGGATGAGCTCTCCATCTAATTTTTCTAACTTGTATGTATAATTACCCAGGTTCTCTCTAACCCTAACCGGATCATCTCGATTGAGGGTTAGCTTCCCCTGTCTTTCTCTTGAGCTAATCGCTCAAAGTCTTCTGTAGACTAGGTCTCTTACTTTGAACTCCTTATACTGGATCTTCTTGTTGTAGTATCTGATCGCCTTGTGTCGATAAGTGGCCATTCGAGGTACAATAAGGACTTAGATTTCTTTTATTATATTTACATTGGCCTATAGGATGGATTCATTTGCAAGGGCATTGAACAACTGTGTCCTAATGTTAGGAAGTTCTAACTCTATGGGGAGGATAACTTTTGACTTGAAAGTCAAATGAAATGGGGTTTTACCTATGGAAGTGTGGTGAGTAGTCTTGTATCCTTACAAAATATTTAGGAGCTTGTCTATCTACCTGCCTTGAGCTTGATTGACCCTCTTCTTGATGTTGTAGAGGATGATCCTGTTGGTCACCTCAACTTTGTCATTGGATTGGGGGTACATAACTGAGGTGAAGTGGGCTGTGATATGGTGCTTAACGTAAAACTCCCTTAACTTAAGGTTAGCAAACTGCAGTTTATTGTCCATTATGAGGGTGTATAGAACCTCAAACCTAGAGAGGATGTTGTTGTAGACAAAGGACTCTATGCTCCTTTCTGTTATCTTAGCAACGGCTTCAACATCGACTTAATTAGTGAAGTAATCGATGATCTCTATAATAAACCATTGTCCTCCAAATGCCTTTGAGAAAGCATTGAGGATGTTGTTGCTCCGTTAGCCAAAGGGTCATGGGTTCATTGGAAGTTGAAGGTTTGAGCTAGGGGCAACATAACTAGAGCATGTTTCTAACATTGCAGACACTTTTGGATGACTTCCTTCACATCTTGTCTCATGGTTGGCCAGTAGTATCTAAGTTGAAGAGTTCAAATATAAAGGGCTTATGACTAGATGTGGTTGTTGAATACATCTATGTGTGGCTCTTTTATGACATGTAACCTTTCTTTAGGTTGGAGACACCTTAAAAGAAGAAGATTGACCCCTCTTATATATAAGACATCATCAATTAGATTGTAGTTGGAGGTTTGGTATCTCAACTTCTTGGCCTCCTTCTTGTTGGCCAATAATGTATCTTGCTTTAGGTAATCTCTGATCAGGTCCATCTAGCACAGCTTTGCTAGTGCCATGTTGAGCTTAAGGATAGTAGCTTTATCTGAGCTAATATTCTTTTCTGGCAAGTATTCTATAAATATTTTTTTGTCTTTCACCTTAGGTCTCTACATCCTTTTAGAGGTGAGCTTAGACAAGTAATCAACTATTGAGTTCTTAGTTCAAGAAATCTTTGTGATATTCCATGAAGGGAACTTAGTTAAGAGGATCTTCACCTTCTCTAAGTATCTTGCCAGGCCATAATGTCGTCCTGGCTTTGTATTCGCCTCGGACTTATTGGATGATAAGCATTGAGTTGGAGAAAACATCCAGGTGCTTAGTGCCAATCTCTTTAGCCGGCTTAAGACCGGCTATATGTATCTTGTATTCAGATTCGTTATTACTTATTTTGAACCTAAACTTGAGCGTGTAGCAAACTATGGTCTTGTGTGGTCTAGTAAGCACTAAACCCGTACCTCCTCTTTCGGAGGTAGATGGACCATCGATGTGAAGAGTCCATACCAATTTGTCATCTCCAATTGGTGCTTCTTCCCCTCCAATATACTTTACGAAGAAGTTGGCTAGCACTTATGCTTTGTAGATTGTTCGTAGTTGGTATTGAATTCCATATACGCTTAGCTTTAGTGTGTACTTGGTCATCTGACTAGATGCATCAGGCTTCTGTGGAAGTGTGCAAAGTGGCTGATTTGTTAACACGATGATTTAGTGTGCTTGGAAGTATGGTTGGAGCCAATGTATAGAAATCACCACTATTAAGGTGAATTTCTCCACCTTTAAATACTTGACCTCAAGCTCTTAGATAATGTGATTAATGTAGTACATGGGCCTATGTTGCTTTCCTTTTGCCTTGACTAGAGTAGAGGAAAGCATTTTGTCACTAACAGCTAGGTATAGGTAGAGATCTTCTCTTAGTATAGGCTTTGACAGGATAGGTGGGTGCTTTAGAAAATCTTGTTACTCTTTGAAGGTCGCTTGGCATTAGAGAGTTCATTCAAAACCCTTAGGATTCTTTAGGATTTTAAAGAAATCTGTACACCGATCTGCATTCTTGGAGACAAATCTACTCTATGTGGCCACCATGTTAGTGAGCTTTTGGACCTCCTTGACTATAATGGGGGCCCTCATGTCTTTGATGGTGGTGATCTTTTCATGGTTGGCCTTGATCCTTAGCTATGCGACTATGAATCCTAAGAACATGTCGGAGGCTACCCTAAATACATGCTTTTGGGGGTTCAGCTTCATGTTATACTTTCTTATCCTATCGAAGGCCTCCTACAAATCCTTGATGTGGTTGTTGGGCTACTTGCTCTTAACGATCATATCATCTATGTACACCTCTATGTTACACCCAACTTGAGGCTTAAATAATGTGGTCACCATCCACCGGTATGTTGCCTTAGCATTCTTGAGTCCAAAGGGAATTACTACGTAGTAGTAGGTGCTGAAGTCTATAATGAAGGAGGTGTAGATTTCGTCCTTTGAGCCCATCTTAATTTGATTGTAACTTGAAAAGGCGTCCATAGAGCTCAATAGAACATGACCCAACATGGAGTTGACTAGATGATTTGTCCTCAAGGAGAGAAAACAATCATTTAAGTAAGCTTTCTTGAGGTTGGTGTAATTGACACATATTTGCCAGTTGCCATTCTTCTTTTTAACTAGCACAACATTGGCTAGCCAAGTTGAATGCTTTTCTTCTCAGAGAAAGCCTACCTTGAGTAACTTCTTTACCTCTTCCTTTATCGTAGCTTACCATTTTAGAGTGAAGTGCCTCTTCTTTTGCTTAATAAGCTAGATCTTCTTATCAATTTTGAGGTTGTGGGTCTCTAAGTTGGTCGAGATACTGAGCATATTTGACGGTGACTAAGTGAGTTGATCTAAGTTGGCTTGTAGGAGCTAAATGATAGCCTCCTTCAGCTTGAGAGTCGTTTCAACCCTAACCTTGGATGTCTGGTCAAGGCTAGTGTCAATTTGCACCTCCTATGTTTTTTCATTAAGTTCTCCGATGATACGTTGTGCTAAGAAATGATAAGGGCAACATTATCGTGGTGGGTCCAAGCTTATGGAAAGCTTAAAAGTGTAAGACAGAGAGCACACAAAAATGAAAGAAAACTAGCAAAACCTACAAATGATTTTGACAATATGATGCACCAAGAAACCTTCATAGACTTACGAACTAGCTTGATATGAAGCATGAATAACATGATGAGGTCACTCATTACTTAACCTTGCTTAAGGGATAGGATAAGAATAGTAAGCAAAAGAAGCTTAACATTAAGAGGAAAAATGCAATATATTCAATAGTAATGATGATTCTCCTTCGCGGCTGCTTATAAGTAGGTATTTATACCCAAAACATTAGGGCAACCTACTATATATGGGAAAGACTAAAAGGGCATTGCCTAAATTAAGTAAAATATAGGAAATAGATAAGGGTATAAAAGAAATTGTAGAAAAAAGAAGCTTCTTTTGCAAATACTTTTATGTAGATAGCTGGGACAGGTGGCAAATAATCATTAGGGAGGTCCATGTAGAAGCCGATAAGAAGGTATGGTTGGATTCAGTTGATGTCGAGCTAATCTATGAGCTCTTTAGGGTTGTAGAAGCTTGGACATGATTTGGGGAAATAGAAACAAATTTGGCCGAGCTGCCAATAGAGCAGTCCTCAAGTCAACACTCATTTATTAACAAACAAAAAGGGGCCCATCTCGGTATCTTAAGCAGATTGACAGTTAAAAGCAGCTCAGATTCTTCAAATGTAGGTCGGGCTAAGAGGATGTACCTTGCAATGCTCTTGAGTCCTTGAGCTCGAGCTTAGGTCAATAGCCTGGTGGCTAGATTCCTATCATACCTTCCATACTTATTGGGATTTAGGATCAAATCCAGCTAGACTTTGCTTTGCTCTTCTTCAGATCAGTAGGGGTTGAGGTTGGCAATATTGAACTCATTAGAAACTCCAAAGTTTTCAGGTAGTTTTAATTGATAGGCATTATTGTTGATCTTCTGGAGTATCTTAAATGGTCTATTAGCTTGAAAGGATAACTTGTTCTTCTTCTTGTTTAGAAACCTTTCTTTAGTTAGGTGCAACCATACTAAGTTGTTGAGCTAAAACTGCTTTGTTTTCTTTCCTTTCCCTCTTCAACTTCTTGGCAGCTTGGTCAATCTGTTGAGCAACTTTCTAGTAGATTTTCTAAAAGGATTGAGCTCTAACTCTAGTTTTGAGGTCTTGTTGCTCGGATATAGGTGTTAGGGTGTGATTAAGAGGTGTATGCCTAATGGTGTTATGTATTTTTCGATTGTAAGCAAACTCTATTACGAGTAAGCACAAATCCCACTCAATCAAGTTCTTTCCTACGGTAGCTCGAAGTAGTGAACCCAAAGTGCAATTGACGACCTTTGTCTGGCCATCAATTTAAGGGTAGCAAGAAGTGCTAAAAAATAACTTGGTTCCCATCTAATTCTAAAGAGTTCTCCAAAAATGGCTTAAAAACTTTTGGTGTCGATTTGACACTACTCTCCTAGGCACTCCATACAAGCAAGCAATCTCCTACAAAAACAAAAAAGCAATAGTTGAAGCATTGTTAGTCTTAGTATAGGGCACAAATTGCGTCATTTAGTTGAATTTGTTTATAACAACCGTCACTAAATCTTTGCCTTGGGCAGTTTAGGGTAGGCTAAGGACAAATACATGCTTAAATCAACCCAAGGTTTAGTCAGGATGGGTAGAGACATTACTCTCCCTTATTCAGCTCAGCTTTTGGCCTTCTTATAGGTTGCATAGCTCTCAACATTATGGTGCACATCTAGCCTCATCTAAGGCTAAAAGAGTTGGTTGTTCAACAACTCATAAGTCATTTTCTCCCTAAAATATCTAAAGAGTCCTCTACTACAAATTTCTCTCACTAATTGCTCTCCGATGGAACAAGTTGGTACACAAAGTTTGCTACTTTAGAAAAGATATCTGTTATCCACATGATTGTCATCTACTATTTGTCCTTCTTCACAATGCTCATATATTGGACCAAAATGAGGGTCTCGAAGGTATTTCTCTTTAACGCTTGTAAACCCTAATAGCTTAGTTTGCAATTCAATAAGAAGAATATGCCTTCTCAATAAGGCATCAACAACGACATTGGTCTTACCTTGCTTATATTTCATCACAAAATTAAATCCTTCGAGCTTGTCTCTTTGAAAGCTTGGCTTGGCTTCTTAGGTATCTCAAAGACTCATGATTGGTGTATATGATGAACTCTTGGCAAAAGGTAATGTTGCCATACTTAGAGTTCTTAGATCAATGCAAAGAGTTCTTTGTCATACACAAAGTAATTCAATTGCATACCTCTTAGCTTCTCACTATGGTAAGCAACGGGTCAGCCTTCTTGCATTAACATAGCCCCTATCCCTACACTTGATGCGTCACACTCAAGCTCAAATATCTTTTTAAAGTCAGGTAGGGCCAATATAGGTGCAGTGTTTAATCTCTTCTTTACTTCAGCAAAAATCCTCCCTTCTTTCTTTGCCCATCTGTAGACTACAACAAATTTTCCAATCAAATTCCATAATACATGATTCATTAACCTCATGAAAGTACTTAAGGCATTTAATATAAACTATGCTAGGTCTTAAATGTAGTCTTCCACTCATCTCCTGGTCTTGTTCGAATTTGGTGGTAGCTAAACTTCAAGTCGGTTTTGTTGAAAATTCTAGCACCATTTAGTTTGTTAAGCATATCATCTAACCTCGGGATTGGGTATTTATACTTGATTGTTATCTTGTTAACAACTCTGCTATCCATATACATACACCGAGTTCTATCCTTCTTTGGAATAAGTAGAGCTAGTACAATACGAGGGTTGAGGCTCTCTCTTACATAGCCTTTTTCCAGCAACTTATTGACTTGCCTCTATAGTTCGACAGCTTGCTTGGGATTTATTTGGTATGCAGGCTTGTTAGGAATGGCAGTACCAAGTATTAAGTCAATACAGTGCTTAATACCTCAAAAAGGTGGTAGTCCTTCAGGCGACTATTCAGGGAATAGGTCGGCATATTCATCGAGCAACTTTTGGACCTCATTCGGTAGCATGACTTTCTCCTTCAACTTCAGTAGTCTTTTGATCAACAAGAAGGTCGGCTTATCGAATTTGATAGCTTCTTAAAGCTTAGAACGACTAAGAAGCAAGGTCTTCTTGGGTCCTCAAGCTTGCTTTGCTTGCAACTTACTCACTTGATTGGGGGTTATGGGATTCAAGGTGATCTTCCTCCCATCTTTCTTAAATGCATATGTATTCCTAAACCCATTATGTGTAACTTTTCGATCAAATAGGCAAGGTTGGCCAAGCAATACGTGAGATGCACACATGGGTAGCATATAATAGAAAACCTCATTAAAATAGTTCTCAATCGAGATAGGTAGCAATACTTACTGAGTGACATGTAATGCTCCTTTTTCGCTCAACTAATAGAGTTTGTATGGTCTTGGGTGTGATAGGGTTGGCAACTTGAGCTTTTGAACTAGGTCGGTAGATGCAATGTTAGTGTAACTCCCACTATCAACAATGAGTGTTGACACTTGCTCATTCCCTTTACATGTGAGATGGAATAAATTTTCTTGTTGCTCCTTCTCTACAGATGGTTTAAGGCTCATTCCCCATTTGACAACTAATGTTAGCTTGTCTAGATCGTCAGCAAACACATCCTCTTCAACAAGTTTCTCATTACTCATAATGTTCCTCTTTAATTTTTCTCTTTCTTTAGGCTCCTCATTTGTACTATTCACTTCAACTTTTGGAAGTTTGCCCTTAATGACCATGGTTCATCTCTTCGGACATTTGAAGACCATATGGCTAAATTGCTAACATTTAAAACACTTTATTTGGCTAGACTCTAGCCCTGAACCTTATCTTTTCTCAAATGTCCTCTTCAATGCTTCACCATCACCAGCTATACTCTTTTACTTAGTTATAATATTTATCCAGCTATCTAACTCAATGCTATATTGAGCTCAATGACTTCCTTAAGCAAGTCAGTTTCTTTACACAAGTTGGCTCATTGGAGGTTTGATTAGCCTATTCCTCCTCTGTTTTTCAATACGTTGAGAGATTCTTATAACTTCATCCAAAGTGGCAAATTTTTGTAACTTTGCTACATCTTGAATCTTTGACCTCAATCCAATCAAAGAATCTAGATATTATCTAGGTTGATTGATGCAAACCGTGACCAAGAACAAACATGGCTGGTCGCAGAGATGGGTCCAAGCTTGCTGAAAGCTTGAAAGAGTGATGGGGAAATGTTTGAAAGAACGGAAATGAAAAGAAAGTAAGTAAACACACGAATAGCTCCAAAGGATATGACGCACTAATGGAACATTTGAGGACTTACGACACAATTCGATATGATGTACGAATTGGTTTAGTGAGGTTACTCGCCACTTAGCCTTGCTTAAGGGTTAGGACTAAAGTGAAATGAAAGTAAACAATTAGTGTTTACGAGAGGAAGAATATTCAATGTATTAATGGTAATTTGATCATTTGTAGCTATATGTACAAGGGGTATATATACCCAAGAATTTGGGGCAACTTACCTAAAAGGGAAAACATGAAAAGGGTATTACTCTAAAGAAGTAATGTACAAGAATACAAAAGGGTAAAAATGAGTATTTAAGAAAAATAATGATTAGTGTAGGAAATTCTACATGTGGTCTTCTATACGTGGCAGAGATGCATTGGTGATGCCATTGGAGGATGTAAAGAAAAGAGTACGATTAGGTTGCTTATCTGAGCAAGGGTGATTGAGGATTAGTTAAGGGCTTATCTCTTGTCCTCTTGGTAAGGGTGATGCCGAACAATTGGTTGGTTTGGACATGAGTGAGCGAGCATGCAAGGCTTGGTTGCTGTCTTGGCAGTCTACTATTCGGCATAAAACTTCTGAGAGATGGGTAGTGTAAGCCCTAAATCCAAGTCAAATAACCGTAGGTTTGAATTTAAAACCCAAGGTTTAGGACGATCGGCTAAGGGGTCCGATCAAACCCAAATTATAAACTATTTAGCAAAATACCAGTAAAAATGACCCTGTAAACTTAAATTTAAGAAAATAAGTAGTAAAATAAGAGACTATAAAATTTTCAAATTTTAAGCATAATAACTACTAATTACCGAAAAGGCGAAAAGTGTAATATAATAACTAATAAATTATTAGAGATAGATTATATATATACTAAAAATTTTAGAATGACCAAAATAATATTTAGGAATGTTCACGTGTACCCTACATGTATTTATGTGTAGATAAAAATACGCGTAATTACTAAAATTGGCCGAAAACTAAGTAAATAATTAAAGAAAAATACAAAATAATTATAGAAAAATCAGAAAAAAATCAGAAGAGGATAACTGCAACAAGATCAGGTCGTGGACAGAAAAGAAAAAAATAACCAATAAGAATTTGACAAACAAAAAGCCAAAAATCAAGGAAATGGGGCAAAATCCCATTAAATTAATGCACATTAATTACTATATTTGTCTATAAATAAGGAAAAAAATTCTCAAAAGTCATTTGGCCAGTTTGAGATCTAAGAAAAATCGAAACACTAAAAAAATCGAGAGAAAATCCAGAAAAAAAAAAAAAGAAAACTGTGCAGATTAGCAAGGTGAACTAAAACCACCACCCACCACCACCTGGGACCGAAGCACCACCACCACCCTACACTAGAACCACCGCCTGGACCGGCCGACAGCCTTGGACCGGGTTTGGACGGCCAGAAAGCTTCAAACCGGTTAGTTATTTATTCACCCCGATTTTTGTATAATTTTGTAAAATTAGTTATTTTGCCCAGAAAATTATGAAACTTGTTATTCTGAGGTTTTATTGTATGTAGATTTAGAGAAAAATATTGATTTAGTTTAATTATGTCTGGAAATATAGGGTTCGTAACAAATTGTTCAAAACCGAGCATGATTAAACCGGAAAATAAATAGGCTTAGGGATGTAGTTTGAAGTTCAAAATTTTTCTGTAGGATGCTCATATGATGTATAACAGTGCTATGAAGCCATTTTTTTAAAATTAATTTTTGAAATTTTTAAGTTAATTTTTAGCCCTAAAATGATGGTAAAATTATGTGATTTAGGGTTAATTAGGTGATTAGGATGTTAATTACTGATTTGGATCTTAATCAGATGTTTAGGGAAGTTAATCTCTGCAGTGGAACCCTAATCCTAGCCTTTAGGTACTAAGAATGGTTAATTAGGGAAATTAGGTAAAGAATATAAGAAAATTAGGAATATGTAAAAGTGTAAATTAATAAATCTAAAAAAATAAGGTTATTTAGATAATATTATAATTGAAATAAGAAAAATAATAAATCTGAAATAATATTTAATTTTAAGTAAATATCTCAAAATGTAAGATTTTTACACATCGGGAATAAGTCCGATACCTCAATTAGGGTTAGCGTGTACCGAATAGTTTAGAATACCAAAATTACGACTCAATAGGATATTTGAATACCCGAGCATAATGTGATTAATGTCACATTGGGATTCGAGCTTAATTACGACTTAGGAATTAAAACTAGAATTTAGTTTAGGAGCCGAACCCCGAAATAGAATACAACGAATTATTAATACATTATAGGTATACAGGAGGAAAATAAGTTACATTATGAATTAGAATAAGAATCCATAAAATATAAGTACTAAAAGGACCTATTTGCATTATAGGACACCCAGAAACAAATCAGCTCGCAACTTGAGGATCGAGCGATCGAGCAAATTCAAGTAAGTTCGGTTATTGCTTATTGTAATAGAGTACTAGTTTTGTAGTGCTCGGAGACTTAGGCTTGTATATGCTTGTGATTGTAAATAGTTTGTGCATGTGTTTGATGTATTTGAATACGTGCTGGAATTTGTACTATGAATGAATTTGTGACTGATTGAATTGGTATGAACTTGTTTGAACACCCTAACCGGAATTTAATTTTAGTCGACCTTAATAACCGAAAATGTCATGCATTGCAACCCGTTAGGGGATCATAGGACTCTCCAACCAAATACCGACCCCTTCGAAAAGGATAGCGCAGGATTGCAAAATAGTCCCTTCTTCATCCTCAGTCGAACTAAGTGACAGGAGAGGAGGTCGCGGCGGGGGTGAAGTCAATGGTTCGAAGGTAGTCGCGGGAGGAGCGAGGTCTCCATTGCACAAGCCTGGGTTTGGTTGTGAGCTGCTGCATAACATGGAACTCCTTAACCCGGATCGGAGCGGGTGAAATTTCTCTGATTTCACAACGGACCAGACTACGTTGTGCGATGACACTTGATTGTTGCATTGCATGAAAATAATTGTTTGATAACCCTGTTTGTGCTTGTATGCATTCATGAGTCTCCAATTCAACTTACTGAGCTATAGTTGCTCATACCCTTATAGATCCTTTTGCAGGTTCTGATTTGTGATCACTACAAGTATTATGCCGCCCTAAAATTACCCAGAGGTTAGTCTTTTTGAAGCCAGGGGAGTGAGGTCTAAGATATTTAGTAAAATGTGTAACTGGACTAACCTTATAGTTAAAGGTTAAAGACTGATAGTCATTCTGTAAATTAGTAGACTGTGGTGATTATGTAAATTTTCCTGGGAAGCTCTGTGGACTTATTTATAATTATCTATGTTTAATAGAAATTGTGATATTTATCATGATTGTAGTATAATTATTAATCGAACTGTTTACTTCAAAGCGAGTGGTCGTCGACGCCTTGTGTAGATTATCTCTATAGTAGGAATTGTGAGGCCAGTTTCTATCATAGAATGGTTTACACGGCGGGACTGTTGCGACTTCGTGACTTCGTGACTTCAAGGCGTAACAGGTAGTCCTTCGGCTTAGCATGCATGGTGGCTTGACAAAGAGATACTTAGCTTCAGTAGGAGTTAGTTGGAGTAGGAGGATTTGCCTTGCTAGCTCCTCCAGTCCTCGGGCTTGGTTGTGGGTCAAAGGCCTAGTAGCCCGATTTTTGTCATTCCCCCCAAGTTAATTTGGATTTGAGATTAAATCCGAGTGGTCTTCGATTAGCTCTTTGTTAGGGTGATATGGACTGAGGTTGGCAACGTTAAAGGTGTTAGAAACCCATAATCTTTGGGCAGCTCTAACTTGTAGGTGTTGTCTTTGACCTTCTAGAAAATTCTAAAAGGTCCTTTAACTTTTGTAGATGGCTTAACCCTTCTCTTGTTAGGAAACCTTTCCTTAGTGAGGTATAGCCACACTAAGTCTCCTGATTGGAATTGCTTAACCATCATACCCTTTGTCTTCTCTCACATTCTTTAAGTGACTTGGTTGATCTGCTGAGTGACCTTATTATAAATGTGTTGAAGGTACTATGTTCAGGCTTTCACGTCAAGGTCTTCTTACTCAAATTCAGGTACGGGAGTGTAATTGAGGGGCAACTCGGGATTGAAATCATAGACAACTTCGAAGGAGGTCTACTTAGTGGTGTCATGTATGATTCAACTGTAAGCGAATTCGACCATCGGCAAGTAGACGTTCCAATTAGCCAAGTTCTTGCCCACTGTAGCATGAAGCAATGATCCTAAAGTGCTGTTGACTACTTCTATTTAGCCATCCGTTTGGGGGTGACAGGAAGTATTAAATAGTAGTTTGGTCCCCATTCGTCGCTAGAGAGTTCTCTAGAAATGGCTCAAGAACTTTAGATCTCTGTCTGACACTATGCTTCTTAGTACGCTGTGTAACCTAATAATTTCTTGTAAGAAAAGACTAGCAAAAGCCAAAGCATCGTTAGTTTTAGAGTAGGGTACGAAGTATGCCATCTTGCAAAACCTATCCACAACAACAATTACAGAATCTTTGCTTCGGGCAATTCGTGGTAATTCGAGGATAAAGTTCATGCTCAACTCAGTCCATGGTTTTGTCGAAACAGGCAAAGGCATTGCTTTCCCTTGTTCGGCTTAGTACTTAGCCCTCTTGTACACGAGACAGCCTTCAACAACTTGGTGTACATCATGCCTCATTCTTGACTAAAAGAAATGACCATTCAACAGTTCGTAGGTCCTTCTCTTCCCAAAATTCCTGGAGAGTCCTTTATTGTGGGTTTCTTTGATTAATAATTCCCTTAGTGAACAGGTAGGCATGCTCAATTTCCTTCTTTAAAACAAGTATTTGTCCTCTATATGATACTCGTCTACTGTCTTCCCGTTGACACAACACACAAGTATAGGTCCCTAATGTACTGTTCCTTAATGCTTGCAAACCCAAACAGTGCCATCTATAGTTTAGTAAGGAGCGCATGTCTTCTCGAGAGAGCATATGCAACCATGTTGCTCTTTCGTTGTTTATATTTTATTACAAAATTAAATCCTTCGAGGAATTCAACCCATCTCACCTACCGCTTCGACAACTTCATCTGACGTCGAAGATATCTTAGACTTATGGTCAGTGTAGATGATAAATTCTCTTGGCAATAGATAATGCTGCCATATTTACAGCGCTTGGATCAGTGCTAAGAGTTCTTTATCATACATAGAGTAATTTAGTTGAGATTCCCTGAACTTCTCACTATGGTAGGCAATTGGTCAGTTTACCTATATTAAGACAGTGCCTATCCCAATGCCTGACACGTCACACTTCAGCTCAAATATTTTCTCGAAGTCAAGTAAAACTAGTACAAGGGTAGAGGTCAACCTTTCCTTTATCTCGATAAAACTTCTCTTCTCCTTTTCTCTCCATCGGAAGCCAGTGTTCTTCTTTGTTAGTTCTATAAGTGGTGTAGTGAGGGTGCTAAAATTCCTAATGAATCTTCTATAGAATGAAGCCAATCTATGGAAACTTCTTACGTTGGCACAAGTAGTAGGAGTCGACCACTCGACAATTTCTCGGATCTTCTCGTTATCCACTCTTAAGCCTTCTCTGCTTACTATGTAGCCCAAGAATACCACTTCCTCCTATCAAAAACAACACTTCTTAAGGTTACTAAATAATCTCTTAGCATGAAGGATATTCAGTACGGCTTGGAGATGTTTATAGTGACCTGGCATGTAGGCACTATATACAAGGATGTTTTCAAAATACACCATGACACACTTCCCTATTAGATGTCTCAGCACATAGTTCATCAACTTCATGAAAGTGCTCGGGGCATTTGATAGGCTAAATGGCATGACCATCCACTCAAAGAGTCCATGCCGAGTTTTTAAAGCAATCTTCTACTCATCTCCTAGGCTCGTTCGAATTTGATGGTAGCCAAATTTTAGACCAATCTTGCTAAAGATCTTAGCTCCACTCATTTCATCCAACATATCTTCTAACTTGGGGATTAGATACCTATATTTGATTGTTATCTTGTTCACTGCTCGGTTGTCAACATACATTCGCTAGGTACCATCTTTTTTCGGCATTAGGAGTGTCGAAATAGTACAAGGGTTGAGACTTTCCCTAACATAGCCTCTTTCTAATAGTTCATTGACTTGTCGTTGGAACTCAAAAGCCTATTCGGGACTCATTTGAAGGGTTAGTTATTCGGCAAGGCGGTATTGAGTACTAAGTCAATGCAATGTTCTATGTCTCGAATTGGGGGCAACCCCTTGGGCAACTATTTTGGGAATGGATCAGTATATTCGTCCAACAACTCTCTTATCTCTAAGGGTAGTTCAACCCACTCCTTTAATTTTAATAGACACCTAACTAATAAGAAGGTTGGCTTGTCAGCTTGAATAACCTCTTGAACCTTGGCTTTACTCATCATTAGAGTCTTCTTTGATTCAAGAACAAGTTTAGCTGGTAGTTTGTTAACTTCACTCGGCAGTATCAGGTTCAATGTGGTCTTTTTGCCATCCTTCTCAAATATATATATGTTCCGGTATCTGTCATGGATAACTCTTCTATTAAACAGCTACGGTCTGCCTAGCAACACATAGGAAGTGTACATGAGTAGTACGTCGTAGAGAATCTGGTCAAAGTAATTTCCGATAGTGATCGCCAATAGTACTTACCGAGTGACATGTAGTGCTCCCTTTTCACTTAACTAGTGTAACTTATATGGCCTCGAATGTGCAACAATTAGCAACTTCAATTTTGTGATTAAATTGGTTGATACCATATTGGTGCAATTACCACTGTCCATAATGAGAGCACACACATGATCATTTACCTTACAAGTGATATGAAACAAATTTTCTCTTTACTCCTCCTCGTATGAGGGTCCTAAGTTTATTGCGCGTCGGATAACCAAGATCAACTAATTCAAGTCCTCGGCAAACACGTCCTCCTCAATTAGTTCATTATCATGAGAAACTTCCTTCTCAATAGGGCTCTCCTCCTAAGGTTCCTCATTAGTATTCTCTAATTTTAGCTTTGGGACGTTTCCCTTAATGACCATAGTTCTTCGGTTCAGGTATTAAGTAACTGTATATCCAAACCTTTGGCACTTGAAGCACTTGATATAGCTCATCTTCCTACCAAATCCTTACCCTTTCTCATAAGTTCGGGTCGACATGTCACTATTAGGTTGGCCCTTTTATTCGACTCGGACATCCATCTTTTGATTGGCTTGACACTTAGCTAAGCTCGGTGACTTCCCTATCTTGGTTGGTTAGTCAGCAATCTAGTCGGTACTCAACTTCTTTTTTGCCTCTCCACTCATTGAGCTATTCAAATGGCTTCATCTATTGTGGTAAATCGTTGGAGTTCCACAATGTCTTGAATGTTACTCCTTAATCCAATGAGAAACCTAGAGACTGTTCATACTATTGGTTCCTCCACTTTACATCAGATCATAAGCATTTAGAATTCTTGAACATACTCATCAATAGTTCGTTCTCCTTATCTTAGCTCTTGAAGCCGGGTAAAAGTATCTTGTAGATAAGTATTTGACACAAATCTGTTTCTGAGTATTTTCTTCATCTTAGGTTATGTATTAATCTCTCTATATCCTTCTTGTCTCCTTATAGTCTGGAAATTCTTCCACCACATAGCGGCATATTCGGAGACCTTAATAGCAGCAGTTCTCACTTTCTCATAATCCTCATATTGATAATAGTAAAAAACACGTTCCACTCTCTCCTCTTAATCCAAGTATTCATCCGTACTTTTAGATCCATTGAAGCTCGAAATTTGAAGCTTCACATGGTCAGAGGCTTTAGGTGCTTGAGATTACTCTTCTTCTTCAAAATACTCTTCCTCATCCTATTCCCTTAGATCTCCCAAGACAATCCTTCTCCTTACTCGTCTGCCTACTCCTTTACCTAGAACTTTTCGAGCTAAGTTCTGACCTCTCGTAGGTCAGGTAACTTGTAGGGTGTTATACGTGGCTTTAGCAAGTTGGTAAGCCAATGCATGAATAGCTTGGGTTAAATCCACCAAAAGGTTAGTCACCTCGTTAAGTCTTTCATTTATGCTTCTTGAAGTTTCTTGAGATTGTTGGCCATGGTAGACAACACCATTGTTGTTATCTCTAACACCAGCATTGACATTCGAATTGGTCATTTTCCTTAAAATAGAGTATGAATAGGGTACTTTGAGAACAAACTACTATAATTCAAATGAAAACCTCTGCTCTGATACTAAGATGATGCAAAACGTGACCAAGAACAGATAAGGATGGTCGTGGGGATGGGTCTAAGCTTGTTGAAAGCTTGAAAGAGTAATGGGGAAACACTGAAAGAACATAAATGAAAAGAAAGTAAGCAAACCCATGAATAGCTCTAAAGGATTTGATATACCAATGGAATTTTTGAGGACTCACGTTACAACTCGATATGATGCATGAATTGGTTTGGTGAGATTACTCACCACTTAGCCTTCCTTAAGGATTAGGATATGAGTGAAATGAAAGTAAACAATTAGTGTTTACGAGAGGAAGAATATTTAGTGTATTAAATGGTAATTTGATCATTTGTGGCTATATGTATAAGGGGTATTTATATTTTAGAATTTAGGACAACTTGCTTAAAATAGAAAAGATAAAAAGCGTATTACCCCAAAGAAGTAATGTACAAGAAAAGAAAAGGGTAAAAATGAGTGTTTAAGAAAAACAATGACTAGTGTAGCAAATTTTACACATGGTCTTGTGCACATAGTAGAGATGCATTAGTGATGCTGTTGGAGGATGCAGGCAAAAGAATATGATCAGGTTGCTTGTCTAAGTAGAGATGATTGAGGATTAGTTCGAGGCCTATCTTTTGTCCTCTTGGCAAGGGTGATGCCGAGTAATTGGTCGGTCTAGACATGAGTGAGCAAGCGTATAAGGTCTGGTTGCTATCTTAGCAATCTAATATTTAGCACAAAGCTTTCGAGAGATGGGCAGTCACTTGGCTTGGCATTTAGGGTAGCTCAACAAAGAGATACTCGGCTTCGGCAGGACTTGGCTGAAGTAGGAGGATTTGCCTTATTAAACTTAGGGTTCATTATTTGATTTTGATGAGAACAAAACAAAAAGTATATAATTAAACTTATTGTTTTTGAAGAAAACAAAACAAATGGATGATTAAATTAAGTATTATTTGATTATTTTGAGATAATTGAATAAGTTGAATTAGCTTGCTTAATGATTAAATATATCAATTATCTCTATAAGAAATTCAATATTTTAAAGTGGTGATCAAATGATCTTGAAGTTAAATTGCAAAGAGTATTTATTTATTGTGTGTTAAAAGAATTTTCAGGTGATATTTGGCCTACCGGGTTGACGGCTCAAGAGAGAACTAGGCTGACGATATAAAGTCTTGAAAAACATAAAGAAAAGCTCACTAACTTAGAAGAATTGGCTTGCCGGTAGATCAGAGTACCGGCATGCCTGTAAGTCTAATATAATTAGCCGTTGAAGCATTTAATGCATTGTAACGGGAAGAATTGAATGGGATGATATAAATACTCAACAACCCGACCAAGGACAGTAAAAAACTAATATTTTGCTGCAATATTTCAACATTCTCTTGTATTCTTGTTATCTATAATTCTCATTGTCTCTTGTACCATAAATTGCTAATATTTAGAGAGATTTGAAGTGTAGTACTTATAAGCTATTAGTTGCAAGTATTGGGAGTTAAAAGCACTACACCAATAATTCTTGAGATTAAGTTTTTGTATTGTGAGTTGAGATTGGGTTTTGTGTTGAGAGTTGAGATTATGATTTGTGTTGAAAGTTGTGAGTGTGAAACTTATGTAATCAAGTTTATGTTTGTATAGCTCTTGGAGCTTGGATTGAGAAATCAATAAAGTGGTCTGAAGTTCTCAGTTGGAGGCATTGTGTGTTTATGGAGACTAGGGGGTGGTCCGAACTTCACGTTATATCCGGGCTTGATCTTCTTTATCCTTATCTCTTTTAATTTTCGCACTTATTATTGTTCTATTGTTGCTTTGATTACTCTTATTATTGCATTTAGTTGTTTATATCGGAAAAGAATTGCAATTTGTCCTTAAACTCAATTCACCCCTCCCTCCCTCTTGAGTTTAGCCTAATGTTCTTCATTCCTTGTTAGCCCCTCCAGTCTTCAAGCTCGGCTGAGGGTCAAAGGCTCAGTAGCCCGATTCCCATCATTGATGGTTCAATAACCTCATATCTGATCATAAGCCTTTGAAATTCTCGTATGTATTCATCAATAGTGTGGTTCCCTTGCTTTAGCTCTTGGAGTCGAGTAAAAGTATCCTTTAGATAAATATCTAGCATAAATCTGGCTCTAAGAATTCTCTTCATCTCGAACCATGTACTAGCCTCTCTATACTTATCTCACCTTTGCATAGTCAAAAAATTCCTCCACTACATCATAGTATACCTTGAAAACTCGATTGCAGCAATTCTGACCTTATCATTGTCTTTATACTAATAATAATCGAAAACTCGCTCTACCTTCTCTTCTTAGTTCAAGCACTCTCATCATTCCCAAAACCATTAAAGCTTAGGATTTGAAGCTTCACATGATCAATAACTCAAGTGCACGAGCTCTATCCTCTATTTTGTAATTATCCTCTTCATTCTCTTTGTCAACTTCACTTAAGTCTATTCTCCTTTGTACATGTCCTCCTACTCCTCTAACCTCAATCTTATCAAGTTGGGAATTGCCTTTGTGATGCGTCTCTAGGGTCAAACACATGGAGAGGCGCTACAACAAAGCGAACATGAAAGAAACAAGAAAAAGCTAACAAAGTTCGAGCAGCTACTGAATGGATATAACACACCACCCGATCCTACTCGGCCAACAACCTATCGGATATGAGACATCGGTTTGAATTGAAGGGTCACTCGCCACTACTCCTTGCTAAAGGGAATAGATAAGAGTTGAATGATAACGAGAACACCAAGGTTGCTCAAGTGAATAATTCTGTATTAAAAGTTGAATGTCTACATATAAGGAAAGTTGGGGTTTATATACTTGCTTACTAGGGTTATTTTATATGTATGAAAAGACAAAAGGGTATTTTACAATAACGTTACATGAATCATGCTAAAAAGGACAAAGAATATTTAGTACGGAAAAGAAAGAATTATTCTAGAATATTGTGTCAGAAGGCACATATCACTTGATGGTTGTACGTCAGGAATAAGATACAACATAGGTAGAAATAGGAAGTGCCGGTAGTCAGGGGTCATCTTGATCTAATCAGGTTGAGAACCAATTAATCTAGTTAGGAAGTCAGCTGAATTGGAGTCAGGCACCGGTGGATGGCTGGAGAGCTTAGCTCAGCTAGCCTTTCTTGGGTTACCTTTTGGGTCAGGACTTCGCAGCTGGGTAGGAGCATGTTGCATACATATGAAGATTTGACAGGCAGGTCAGCTAGGGGTTGATCGAGATAGGAGTCCTTGTCTTGGCTATGGCTTAGAGTTGGTATTTTCCATGTGAGCCCTTGAAGTCCTTTAGCTCAGCTTCTTGTGATCGGTCTAAGGGGTTGATTCCTATCACTTTGGGTAGGTTGAGCATTACGGGTAGTGACACTAACTTCAAGAGTAGCTTGGGGGGTATTGTAGATGACCTTAATCAGTTGAGAGGCTAACACATGAACAACTCGATCAAGTAAGCTATTAAGTTAGTCACTTCATCGAACTATGCATCGAAACTTCTAGAGGTGTTTTGGGGTTGTTGATTATGGTAGAAAACACCACTATTATCATCTATGATTCCTACATTTACACTAGAATCAATCATCTTCTCTTAACTTGGTCTCGTTCCTACAGTAGAGCACATAATACTCGGATTCTCACTACTACCTAGAAATAATATATATTGCCTTCAACTAATCAACTACACACATACATAGCTTCCTTACACGAATTCTAAGGTCTAAATATATTTTACTATAGAATACCAATATGATAGTGCTTGACGAAGAACATAAATGTCCAGTTAATGCTTTCTCTGTTTTCTAAGACTTGAAATGGAGTGAAGCAAAGTACCATACAGTAGTCACCACAAAAGAATAGTGATACTAATTCCACTACTTTCCAAACACTGCAGTTATCTCTCACAGAATTACAAAAACACCTTCTCTACATGTACTTACCGTAATAGTTCTTCAATGCAATACAGTAATGACATAGTGCAATAGTAACCTACCCAAAATGAATTTCTACTCTTATATCAAGATGATACACCATGCTAAGAATAGACAAGGCTGGTACTATTGAAGTGAGTCCAAGCTCATAGAAAGCTTGAAACTGTAGTATGGAGAATGTACGGAAATGAAAGAGAACAAGAAAAACCCATTGAATGATTCTAAGGATATGACATACCAAGGAACCTTCGTAGACTCATGAATTAGCTCGATATGACATACGGGTAGTTTAGTGGGTTCACTTGCTACTTAACCTTGCTTAAGGGACAAGAGAAGAGTAGTAAATGAAAGAAGCTTAACACTAAGAGGAAAAATGCAATACATTCAATAGTAATGATATGACACAGTAGTTTGGTGGGGTCACTCGCCATCTAACCTTACTTGAGGGACATGATAAGAGTAGTAAATAAAAGAAGCTTAACACCAAGAGGAAAAATGCAATACATTCAATAGTAATGATGAAGCTCCTTTGTGGTTGCTTAAAAGTGGGTATTTATACTCGAAATATTAGGGCAACTTACTAAATATGGAAAAGACTAAAAAGGGCTTTGTCTAAATTAAGTAAAATATAAGAAATAGATAAGGGTATAAAAAAAATTGCAGAAAATAGAAGTTTCTTTGATAGATTTTTCCATGTAGATGGCTGGGACACATGGTAAACAATCATTGAGAAGGTCCCCATAGAAGTAGATAAGAAAGTACGATTGGGTTCGATTGATGTTGAGTTGATTTATGAGCTCCCTGGGGTTGTACTAGCTCAAGTGTGATTTGGGGAGCTCAGAACAGATGTGGCCGAGCTGATGGATAAGTTGGTTGAGCTATCAACAAAGTAGTCTTTAGGATAGGACTCAGCCATTAATAAACAGAAACGGGCTCGTGTGAGACACAACAAAAAATTACCAATTGGGATTTAGAACCAAAATTAAGTGCTATCATGAGAATTATCCATTTGAGCAAAAACGTAAGCTATAAAATTGGCAATTAGGGTTTAGCACCTAAATTAGATGAGTCATAAGTTTGTATTTTGGAAATAATATGATAAAATAATAATAGTATAGGGAAAAAAAAAACTAAATAGAAATTATATTATACATCATTTAGTAAGAGTACAAAATGTTGGTTCCAATAATCAAAGAGCCATTAGAAAGAAATTACTTAGACAATAATATATAAATGACGTGAAATAGTGTAAGACCTTGGTTTATAAGTAGCTAGTTAGAGTTTAGAGCAACATCTTTTCTTAGGCATGGAACACAAAAGGCCATAGTTGGAAATAGAAAGATTGACTCATTATTAATAACTTGAGCAGCAAGTTCAATATGTAATAAGATTTTAAGGGTAATTCTTTTAGTAATAAATTAATAAAGTGGCATGTAATAATATTAAAAGACAAGGTTTACTCGTTAAATATATTTAACATGCAGGATATATATATATATATAATTAAATTAACATAAACTCTAAATATAAATTGATAAGTACATATATCGTATTTAACTGAATGAAATATTTAGTAAATGAGTAAGCTTCTAGGTAATATTGTTATAAATATAATAGTTGGTATTATTGACTTAGATAATGTCATGTCAATATAGACATTATTGGGCATGAATTACTACATATAGATAAAATATATCCTGAATACTACAAATGCTACTTTAACCAAAGAAAAAATAAAATAAAACTAATGATATGTTATGGCAAAATAATGTGATTGCCTTTATGGGAAATAAGGTTTTGCATGGGGAATGGAATCAAGATTAAGAAAGTTAACAACAACACAATAAACAATTAAGATAATAATAATAATAATAATAAGGAAAGGTTATATGTCCATATGCATCGGTAGATTTTCAAAGAGTACTAAGATATGTTGCAATTGGTTAACTTAGTGAACACTTAGCAACTTAGTGAGTATGCGTATGGTTTATAAAAGGATACATCAATTTCTTTTATGCGCTAGCAAATATTCGACTAAATGTGATGCGGACTCGTGGATGAACATACGATCTTGATATCATATGTAACCAAAAGGGGTGGGTTCAGGCCGCGAGATAGTTTGAAAAGTAAATGAAAGTCGAGGGATGAGCACTGGTTCTCGTGCATCGACGATGGATATTATCATGCCCCAAAGCGGCAGAATTGTAATAGTCCTACTGTGCAAACCATTCTAAGATAAAAAATTGACCATACAGCCGCCATCTTAGATTTGATTTACATAAGGCATCCATGACAAACCCGCTTTAAAATAAACAATTCATAAATTAAATAAATTATTTACTTATAAATTTAAGAAAAATAAATATTCACATTAAATTAATCTGAGTGTATTTACAAGATTTAGCAATCTAATCATAATCTAATTGAGTAATTTGTAAACTAATGCTAAAAGCTTTAAAATAAATCTAATTAAAGAATGAATTTAGTCTTCTGTTTATATCCTTCTCAAGATCCCGCAGTTGCTAGCGTCAAGGTGATTATAGGTCGCTTCATTGCTAGTACCTACAACAACGGCTATAGGGTTATGAGCAACCACAGCTCAGTAAGTTAGGATGGAGACTCAAAACCATACAACAAACATAAATAGGGTTATCAACCAAATTACTTAGTTAGATGTTATGCATGTACAAGAAATGGCATCGCACGATGTTGTCTAGTCTGTCGTGAGATTAGAGAGATTGTGCCTACTTTAATCCGGGTTAAGGAGTTATCATTAATACAATAGCTTACGACCAAACCTAGACTTGTGCAATGAAGACACCACTTCTTCTGCAACTACCTTCGAACCATTGACTTTACCTTTACCACGATCTCCTTACTTATCACTTAGTTTGACTAAGGATGAAAAAGGGACCAATTATGCCATTCGGTGCTATCCCTTTCAAAGGAGTCAGTATTTGGCTAGAAAATCCTAATGTTTCTTTAATGGGTTGCTATGCAAGTTCGGTTTATGATTGCAAATCATATATTTAGTTAGGTCTAATTTAGAGTGATAAATCATTTCATACAAATCATACAATACAAATCAAAGCAGTACATCAAAATCATATCATCAGCTCAGAACAAGCACAATCAAGTACAATTTTAAGCTTTCAAAATACAACACTGTATTAATCCCAACTTGCCTTAACTCCTCGCTTGATCACTTGAGGTGGGACTTGTTTAGTCAATTGCCAATGAAACATTATCTCAGTTTTCATATAATTGTCATAGGTTTGTTTTATCATATAATACTTATTTTTATCTTTGCTTTAGGGTTTAATATGTCCAATTATATAGGTTCTCAAATCTTTTTCAATTATTTTAGGTTTGGGGCTAGGTTTGGGTTTAGTTTCCACATTGATTTCTAAATTAGGTTCTACAGTTTTATACACGAACCCTAGAAACTCGTTTAAACTCATAATGTGAAATTAATCACATTATTTTTTGGTATCCTCAATATTGTTTTTGGTTTTTAACAAATGTTCTAATTCGTGCAGTACATCTTAATCTTGATTTAACTACCAAATTTACTCCTGATATGAGAAAATTTTATATTTTTCATATAATTACCCTAATTTAAGTTTCCTACTAGATTTTATATATATTCCTGTTATTAGTATAATATCAATCTTTATTCTAATATTTTCTATTTATTATATTTCCAATATTTGCATATTATGTATTATTACTTATTACGTACATAATACAAATCTAATATTTCTATCATTCTAAATATCATCTCCTAACATCAATCAACATCTTAAAATATCTAAATTCATCCTAAATTAGGTTTTACACCTAATTACCCTAAATTATGAAATTAACTTAAAACATACCATTTTTATCTATTACATATATATTGCATAATACCCTAATAATTACATCTAATACCATATATGCTACAAATATTATACTTCATCAGATTTTAATATCCTAAAACATATAATTATTCACTAAATCAGTAATTAACAAAAAATAACCCATTTTTTGAATCATTTTAAGGCCTAAAAATTTCAAAAATTCATTTTTGAAAAAGGGCTTCCTGGTACTGTTCTGTATTACCTAAGTAGTCTATACAAAAATTTTGCATCTAAAACTATACTTTTATGCCTATTTATTTCTAATTCGAAATATGCTCGGTTTTGCATGATTTCTTAAGGACAGTATATTTCTAGATATAAATTCATCAAAATAAAATTTTTTCCTTAATCTACATACTAAAATATTTCAGAATAAAAAATTTCATAATTTTCTAATAATATTTAATATTTTTACAAAATTACACAAAATTAAGTTCACAAATTGAACTCACCTAAACTGGTAGCTTCGGCCACCACCGGCCGTCGGCTGTCGTGGCCTTATTAACCGATCTAGGCACTATCACCACCATGTAGTGGTGGTAGTAGCCGTTCACTCCTAGGTACTCGTCGGGTGTTGATTCCCTTTTGACGCCCTAATTGCGCAGATTTAAGCAATTTTTTTGTAATTAATCTTAACACTCAATATTTCGATTCTCTCTATTTTTCTCACTCTCCAAACTGACCAAATGAGCTTCTGTAATTTTTTATATATTTATAAAGGTCTAGGAAAATTATTGTGCATTAAATTGATTAGACAATTGTCTTATCTCTTCTTTTTCATACTTTCTATTTATTGTAATTTGATTGGTTGCTTTTATTTCTTCAATTCCAGATTACCATACCTCAATTCTGGATGTTTCCTCATTTTTCCTTATTTTTCTTGATTTTTCCTTATCGAGCCTGATTTTTCGATTTCTTTTATTTAAAATTAATTTCTCATTTCTCGACTAATACTAAACCCTAACCCGTTTAATATTAATTCTTGACTAAAGAAATTGAGAAATTCCGGTTTTTATTGAAAATAATTTTTGGAGTCGCCACCCTACCAAAATCAAGAAAAGAAAAGGAAACCGTAATCAATTGGGTGGATTGATTACGATTTGGCTACCGGTCTTTGATTTTGATTTGAATGAAAAACCAGAGGGTTCTGAGTTTGGGGGCTAACCTATTAAACCATAACGGGTACCATTATTTATTTATCGAAATTAGGATTATTTTTTTAATTATAATATTTAAAATAAATAGATAAATAAACAAAAAAATAAAAAAAAAACCTAAGTTTAACATATTTTATTGTCGCCCCGAAGGTGCTTACGTATTCACTAGCCGGGATCAGACGATCGTAGTTCTTTGCAAAAAATCTTTAGTGTGTTGGTTGATTTTAATTTTTGAAAACTGACTGAGTTTATGTCTTAATTGATTTGGTTCATTTAAACTAAATCTAAGGTGGTCCTAACTCGTAAATGGTCATAAGTCTCTCTAAGACATTATAACTTTCTTTTAAAATACTTTTTGTTAATTTTTATTTCTAAAAAGAATTTTTCTATATAAGGATTTCTAAAAAACCTAATTCTAAAAAAAAAAAAGAAAAATCCTAGGCTAACATATATATATTTATTTATATCTATATTACTACTATTAAACAACTATTCACTTAAATCAATATATCATATTTAACCGAACCTGAACTTACTCAGTTGAAGGACAGAGGCGTTGGATTGCTGCCAGCGTTGAGGATTAGTCGTCGTGTTGGCGTTGATCGCTGCAATAGACAGTAGGGGCTCGACGCTAGACGTGAACTGTGGCGCTTGTCATTGGTTAAAGCATAGACTTGCCGGCTGGAATTTGTTCGGCTGTTCGTACTGTGCGGCGCTGGAGACTGAGGGTAGACTGGATTGTACGCAGAGTGCAGTGGACTCATTAGCGGAGCATGTTGCAGCAGTGGGCGTGAAGGATTATTTAGACTTTGGGAGTTGGTCAGAGGTGGAGCGTATGTTATGGTGATCGGTGAAGCGTACAAGGATGCATAGGACTGCTGTGTGTTTGGGTTTGGACAGTATGTAGCGATGGTGGATTGTGCGTGCAGCAATATGGCAGTATGGCCGTGTGTTGCTGTAGACGTGTATGGACAGCGTGTGGCGAACTGCAGCTGTGTGTGGATTGTAGATCTGGTTCAGCAATGTGTAGTTGGACGAGTGAGGATCAATGCTACAGTAGACGTGTGTAGATCGTATTTATGTGAACATTATTGTGTTCTACAGCGTGGTGATTAGGCTCCTGTTTTTCTGTAGTTAGTTGGTGTGCTCCAGGCATGTATTGTTTGTAGGTTGTAGGCTGTGCGATGTTGAATGTATTGTTGGCGTGTTTGGAAATTAAGCTCCTATTTTTCTGTTGTTGTTTTTCTGACTGTGTTTATATAATCTAAACTATATCATATTTTATCATATCTAATTATATCTGATTCATTAATTAAATTAGACTCAAATAAATTCAAATCTGATTTAACTAAATTCACATGATTTAAATAGATATGATCCATTTTTATCTCGCTTCTGCAGAGATAGAAAAATAAAGACATAGGTGTCTACTAAGACTTGAACCCAAGACCTCAAACTAAATCCATCCTAAATACTCCACTACTTATCCGTTAGGCCATTAGCCTGTGCCTTGACATTCATTACAATTAAATTATATTTAAATTATCCGATTCCTTAAAATAAAATTTTTTAATTAAACTAAAACTAACACTAAAACTAATTGTTCCTAATATAAATTATTTCCTAAAAATCTACAAAATTTTTATAATTAATTTTTTTTCTTTTCTTATTTTTTTTTGGTATTTTCATCATTTGTTAATTTTTATTATCTTTTTATCTTTTATTAATTATTTATTTATTTTTTATTATTTTTGAATTAGGACCCTTTTTGTAAAAATAAAACTTAGAACTACAGAGGGGCAAAAATTAGGTGTCTACATTCCTTAATTAATTATGAATTTTTTTAGTTATTTAACATTATTTTTGCCTATTTTGCTTGTTTTAAGTAATTACACGTATTTCTACCTACATATAAATTCAAATATAGTATAAATAAATACTTTTAAATATTATTTAAGTGATTTTATGATTTTTAGTATGCATATAATTTATCTCAAACTTATGGGATCGCTTTTACTAATATTTCTAACTTTGTTTGATAATTTAGGCTCGATTGGATACTTTAGCTGATCACCCCAGATTCTATAAGCTAAACCCTGAGTAGTTGATTGTGGGTCTTACAAATAAGACGCACCAATGCCTCATATAAGCTTAAGTCACACTTGATATGACGCATAAGTGTGGTCAGAGGGTACTCGCCATTAGTCCACGCTTAAATGGGCTAGATAAGAGTAGCTTAAGAGTAAGCAATATGATACTTAGCTCGAGAGAATAAAAGAAAGGTTCAGTGTATTCTTCTGTATATATTCTTGCGGCTATTACATTATGTGATTATTTATAGTACTCTATTAGGGTAAGTTCTATGTTACAAAAAATTACAAAAATGGATTCCTATTTGCTAAACAAAAAGGAGAATAATTTACAGGAAAAGCATGAAATCGTATGTAAAGGGCGTCCTCTGTTAGAAAGGATAGTACAGGCATCAGAAAGGATAAAGTGCGCGTGTTTTATTGTGTGATTCTAACAATATTGTTAGTTGGACAAGGGTGGGCCTCTGATTAGGTCTGTTCGACATCAACAGTTTGGTACCTAGACTGTTGGGGTTGGATTGGAATTGGCTTAAGGAAGATTAACATTCAGGTTAGCCTTAGATGGTCAACTCTTGAAAGTTGTCAATTCGGCCTTGGCACTATAGAGATTGCTTTATTCAAATTTGGCGCTTAAACTAGTGCATAGCGGAGGGCTCGGTTCGGTACATCGGCTGGTTACCTCGGCAACACCTTGGATATTATGGAGAGTGAAGTATCTTAGCATATTGGATTGGGGTAAGCATTGCTCCTTAGTGCTTAAATCACCTCAGACAGCTCAGCAAACCACCTAAGAAAGCTCTTGGGCTGGAGAGCGCGTGATTGGTCCTTGATCCCTATCATCCCCTCTGGGTAGTTTGAGATTTTGGATCAAATCCAGCTTATCTCCAGGTTGCTCATCTTTGGGAGTGTAAGGTTGGAGGTTGGCAATGTTGAAGGAGTCTGAGACTCTATATCCTTTGGGCAATTCAATCCTATAGGCATTAGGGTTGATCTTTTTAAGCACTTTCAAAGGTCTGTTGGACCTGGGATACAATTTGCTCTTCCTTGAGTTTGGGAGTCGTTCCTTGTTGAGGTGTATCCAAACTAAATTGCCTGGTTGAAATTCTCTCTTCCTTCGTCCTCGGCTTCACTTCTCAAGCTTAATATTAGCTCAACCCAATTGCTCTACAACCTTCTAGTGCATGGTTTTGATGGCCTAAACTTTCTCAATAGTTGGCCGATCATCATCAAATATCAACTGGGGCACTCGGTCCAATGGCAGCTCGGGATTGAATCCATAGGTAACCTCAAATGGAGACATGCTTATTACACTATAGGCAGTCTTGTTGTAGGCAAACTTAATGATTGGTAGGCACAGATCCTAGTCAGCCATGTTTTGTTCAACAACAACCACAGCAAAGTTCCTATGGTTTTGTTGACAACTTCAGTTTGCCTATTGGTTTGTAGGTAGCAGGATGTATTGTACAATAACTTGGTTCCCATTCGCCTCTACAGCGTCCTCTAGAAGTGACTCATGAACTTAAGGTCTCAGTTTGAAACAATGATTCTGGGAATTCTGTGCAGCTTGATTACTTCCTGTAAGAAAAAAAAAAGAGATAGCCAAAGTATCATTAGTTTTGGAATAGGGCACGAAATGTACCATCTTACTAAATCGATCCACAACCACCATAATGGAGTCCTTCTCTCGTGACGTCCTTGGCAACCTTAACATAAATTCCATACTCAGCTCGGACCATGGTTTGGTTGGGATTGACAAGGGTTAGTAATGTCCTTGCTTGGCTTGACTCTTCGCTTTTTGGTAGGTTGCATACTTTTCCAGCATAGATTGGACATCTCTTTTCATCTTTAGCCAAAAGAATTTAGAGGATAGTACCTCATGAGTTCGGTGTAAGCTATAGTGTCCTATAAATCCTACTCTATGTGCCTCGCGCATTAACAGTTCTCACGTGGAACAGGTTGGGATACATAGCCTTCTCTTCTTGAATAGGTATCCATTTTCCTTGTGATAGTCATCAAGTATCCGTCCTTTCTCACATCGAGCGTAGATAGGACTAAAGTGTGGATCCTCAGCATACAGATTCTTTATGGTTGAAAAACTAAGTAGCCTTATTTGTAGTTCGATTAAGAGGGCATGTCGTCTTGATAGGGCATTAACCATTATATTGTTTCTTCCATTCTTATATTTTACGACATAAGAAAAACTCCCCATGAACTTGATCCACTTGGCTTGCCTCCAAGACAACTTTGGTTGGCTCCTTAGATATCTCAAGGATTCATGATCGATGTAGATCACAAATTCCTTGGGCAACAAATAATGTTGCCATACTGTTAGGGTTTAGATTAAGGAGTAGAACTCCTTGTCATAGATGGAATAGTTGAGTGTAGCTCTTCGAAGTTTCTCGCTAAAGTAAGCAATAGGTCAGCCTTTTTGCATCAGCATAGCACCTATGCCTAGTCTAGACGCATCATACTTTACTTCAAATACTTTGTCAAAACTCGGTAAAGCTAAGACAAGGGCTGTAGTTAGTTTCTCCTTTACTTCCTCAAAACTCCTCCTCTCTTTCTCTCCCCATCTGAATTCAATGCTCTTCTTTGTTAGCTTAGTAAGTGGGATAGCAATCATATTGAAATTCTTTATGAATTGGTGATAGAACGATGCTAGGTCATGGAAACTTCTTACATTAGTAGAATAAGTCGGCTCAGGCTATTCCATGATTGTTCTTATCTTCTCTTCACCAACTTGAATGCCACCTCTACTCACAACAAACCCTAAAAAGATCACCTTGGGTTAGCGACAGTTGCACTTCTTCAAATTGGGGTAGAGATGTTTAGCTTGAAGTTTTGCAAGCACTCATTAGAGATGTACTTGGTGAGTCTTTGGGTTGAGGTTGTATACTAAAATGTCATCAAAATAAACTACAACAAACCTCCCCATGAATTCTCAAAGCACATGATTCATCAGGCGCATAAATATGCTCAGTGTGCTGTACAACCTAAATTGCATTACTAACCATTTATATAAACCATACTATATCTTGAATGCAGTTTTCCACTCATCATCTTCATGCATTCAAATTTGATGATATCTAGATTTGAGGTCGATCTTGGAAAACAATTTTGCTCCACTTAACTCATCTAGAATGTCATCAAGTTTAGGTATGGGATACTTGTACTTGATGGTGATTTGGTTGATCACTAGGCTATCTATACACATTCTCCAAGAACCATCCTTCTTCGGTACTAATAGGGCTGGGACGGCACAGGGGCTAACGAACTCACATACATACCTCTTCTCCATTAACTCATCTACTTGCCTTTGCAATTCGGTGGCCTGTTCAAGATTCAGCTTAGAGGCAGGTTTGTTTAGCAGTGCGGCCCCTGGCTGTAGGTCGATTGCATGCTCAACGCCTTGGGTTAGGGGTAGCCCTTTCTGTAGCTCCTCTAGAAACAGGTCAGCAAATTCCTCTAGTATGGTTTTTACCTCAGCAGGCAACTCCTCCTCCCCAGGTCTCATCTCTAAAAGTCTTCTAACAAGCAGATAGGTTGGTTCCTCTAGCTCCATTTCTCTTTTCAGTTCAACGAGGGTCAATAGCAAAGCCTCTTTCTTCAAGGTTTGGCTAAGCTGAGACTGCATGACCTTTACCTGCTTGGCAGTCATGGGACTTAATTTCAACCTTCTTCCTTCATGCTCCACAAAACATGTGTTCCTCCTACCATCATATATAACTAGTTGGTCAAACAACCATGGTCGTCAAAGTAAAATGTGGGACGCGCTCATGGGCAGCACATCAAAGAGCACTTCATCTTGATACTTGCCAATGTAAATTGGCATAGACACCTGTTTATTCACTTGTAGGGCCCCTTTTTCACTAAGCTAATGAAGCTTGTAAGGTTTTGGGTAGGGCATGGTTGACAATTTCAGTTGTTGGACCATAAATGCAGAGAGTGCATTAGTGCAACTCCCACTATCAATGATCAGCGCACACAACGATTCATTTACCTTGCATCCAATATGGAAGAGATTTTCTCTCTGTTCGTCTTCAGGCACAAGACTGACACTCATTGTCCTCTTCAACATTAAAGTGATTAGCATAAAGTTTCCTTCCTTGCTGTAGATGACTTCCTCCCCGGACAGCTCGGTCTATCCATCCTCTTTCAACTCCTCTACTTCCTCATTAGTATTGTCGATCTCAATGGTTGGTACCTTGCCTTAGATCACCATTGTTCACCTGTTCAGACACTTAGCGGTCATGTGTCCAAATCCTTGACATTTGAAACACTTAATCTTACTCATCTTCTTCCCTGAACTCTGGCCTTTCTCAAAATTCCTTAGGGGTTCCTTCTCCTCGACTCGGGTGATCGGAACGAATTGGGTCTCAATAACCTCACTTGGTTCCATTCGTACTGGTCTGCTCGGAATAGTTCGAATGCTTCCTGGTCGGCTAACAAGGGGTCGGAATCTTCTTGTTTGGTGCCTTTCTATCCTTTGGGTGGCTCAGATTGCGTCATGAAGTGTTCCAACATCCAGGGTTTCTAGGATATCCCCAATCTCTTACTTCAACCCGCCAATGAATCGAGATATAGTTTGGTCTTCTGGCTCTATGACTTCACATCGGATCATTAACATTTGGAATTCCTTAACGTAAGCATCCACACTCGATCCTCCTTATCTCAATTCTTGTAATCTCTTAAAGGCATCCTGCAAATAATACCTTAATATAAACCTTCTTTGCATAACTCTCTTCATATTATCCCAACTCCTAATCTCTTATTCTCCCTCCCTTCTTCTAGTAGCTTACAAGTTCTTCCACCATAAAGTGGCATAACTAGTGAATTCCAACACAGTAAGTTTAACTTTTTCATTATTAGGCACTTCGTGGTATTCAAACTGCTTTTCAATATGATCTACCTAATCTAGGTAGTCCTTGGCATCACCACTTCTAGAAAAACTTAGAATACGCATCCTTAATCCTTCAACTTTGCGAGCTCATGCGTTTCTTTCCCTAGGTTCATAATAATCCTCTGCCTCATCATCTCCTTCTGCTTCTTACTTAATCTCTTCAAGCGCTAGCCTTCGTCTAGCATCCCTACTAATTCCTTTAGTTTGAGGTGGTCGAGCTGGGGCATTAACTTAACCAAATTAACCATTACCTCATCCTTACTGTTCGAGTTCCCTAATGGGGCTATTTCTAACCTGTTGTCGATCTTCTTAGATAACAGTCACTAAACTAACTATCAAGTTGGTAATCCTATCCAAGCGGTCACCCACTGATTGAGGTGTGAAGCTTCCTTCTTGACCTTGGCTATGTCAAGTACCAATTTCTTGGTTTTGTAAAGTTCCTTAAACACTTGAGTTTAACATTAATGGTTACTTCACAACGACAATCAAACGAACAGTCAACCACACTTTCTTTTGCATATCTAAAACAGGGGAAAACAGAGTACTAGGCGCTTCTCAACTACTAAACTCCAATGTGAACTATAGAAACTCTATCTTACGAGAGTAGTGACAAACCACTCAAAGAACATAGTAGCAGAATCCATCTTCGAATGTAGCCAAACTTTGATACCAAGATGATATGGACTCATGGATGAACACACGATCCCAATATCACGCGTAACCAAAAGGGGTAGGTCTGAGTTGCGAAATTGTCTGAAAAGTAAATGAAAGTCGAGGGATGAGGAGGGGTTTCTATGCATTAACGATGGATATGATGCACTAATGCCTCACACAAGCTTAGGTCACACTTGATATGACGCATAAATATGGTCAGAGGTCACTCGCTACTAGGCTACGCTTGAATGGGCTAGATAAGAGTAGCTCAAGAGTAAGCAATAGGACACTTAGCTTAAGAGAATAAAAGAAAGGTTTAGTATATTCTTTTGTATATATTCTTGTGGCTATTAAATTATGTGATTATTCATAGTACCTTGTTAAAGTAAGTTCTATGTTATAGAAAATTATAAAAATGGATCCCTATTTGTTAAACAAAAAGGAGGATAATTTACAGGAAAAGCATGAAATCGTACGTAAAGGGCATCCTCTGTTAGATAGGATAGTACGGGTGTTAGAAAGAACAACGCACGTGCATTTTACTGTGCGATTTTGACAATATTATGAGCTAGGCAGGGGTAGGTCTTTGATTAGGTCTGTTTGGCATCGACAGTTTGGCACCCAGACTATTGGGGTTAGACTAGAATTGGCTTAAGGATGGCTAACATTCAGGTTGGCCTTGGATGGTCAACTCTTGACAGTTGTCAACTCGACCTTGGTACTATAGAGATTGCTTTATTTAGATTTAGCGATTGTACTAGCGCATAGCGAGGGCTCGGTTCAGCACGGCATGTTGGCTGGTCACCTTAGTAACACCTTGGATATTATGGAGAGTGAAGTATATCGGCAAATCGGATTAGGGTAAGCACTGCTCCTTGGCGCTTAACTCACCTCGGACAGCTCGATGAACTACTTGAGAAAGCCCTCGGGCTTGGGAGCGTGTAATCAGTTCTTGATCCCTATCAAAATGCATCCCTACACATAGTTTTATGAACTCTACATTCAATAAAAACACACACACACATACATACAATGAAATTGGGAAGAAAAGAAGAAGAAGATGAAGGAGAAGGAGGAAACATAATTCTATAATAAGAGATGAGGCTTCATTTTATGGCTTAAAAAGAACACAATATTTATCGAACACTCTTTAGCATTCATATTTACTTGGAAAATAACCTAGGGACTTGGAGGATTAGGGCAAATCTCGAGAAGACAAACTAAGGTAAGAGGAAAAGAAATCAACTTATAGTTTCATTTCCTAAATTTTAGCTTATCTTGTTGTTGATCAGGTTTGGCTAGGTACTTTGGCAGATTTATTGTTAAATTTTGGAAAGAAAATAAAAGGGGCTTATTGTCCCAATATGCAACATTATAGTTGTTAGTCTAGTTTTAATTAATCTACGGTTAAGTATATATTTTCTTTAGTTTTAGTTATCTAGTAGATTATCATTATCAAACTTCTTAAATGGTAAATGCTTTCAAATATGATTTTTGCATATATATATATATATATATATGTATATTATTTTCTATGGTTAATTTAGCACTCATATTTTCATCTTCAACTTGTGAATATCTGCAAGTCTAATATGAAAAAGGAAAGCTACGAGAGATATTGGTTGATTGGTTTAATTATTTATTTATTCGTTTTATTACGAATAGTCCATCTTAAGTAACTCTCGCCATATTAGAGAACTAGGTCTTAGTAAATATATTTGATTTTTTTTGAAATTCCTCCTAAACTTTGTTAGCATAATTTCAAAAAATTTCCCTATCTTGTAAAAGACTACAAATCATGGCATGATAATGTCAAGTATTAGTGAAGATATGATTCACGATAGTGTATAATGTCAAAATGAAATTCATGAACTTGATGGTCATGGAAAAAATAAGATGAAAATTATGGTAAGTCATGACCAATAGCCTTATCTTAATGCATACAAATTTCTTTTTTTTTTTTTCCCTATTGTCTTAAATTTTGAATCTGCAAGATTAATAGAGAAATCAATTACTTTAAAGTTATATTCAATACAACAATGTCGTTGAATTTGAAAAAAATTAAAACCGGAGAGACAAATATGGCGTTAATAAGCCATCTTTCATGTCATAGGCCAATGATAAAATATACGCACATGTGTATATATACAAACATATAGATATATATGTATGTATGTACGTATGTATCATCGGGATAGTCTATAAGTATAAGAACATATATGTACCAAAAGAAGAATCATGTATGAACGTTAAAAACTAATAGTTAAAATGGAGAAAACGAGTGAATAGAATTTATAACAAGTTATATTTGGCACATTTGCTTTTTATGTGTACTAACTTATTGTAGTTCGGTTAAGCAATCTTGTGAGAGTTAGATTATGAGCTGTGTAATGGAATCTAAGGATTCCCATAGTTTAGAATTCTCATTTGAATCAACTCAAAGAACATCTTAGAGATTTCATGGCCAATAACTTTAAGTTTGAATTGACTTAAAGAGTACGTCAAAAGGTTTTTGACTATCAAATATGACTCGAACCAACTCAGAAGGTGATATAGGAGATGACTTAGAAGGTATTTTGGATAAGAACTTAATAAAATAACCTTAATTCTTAACCACGTCTAAGCGACAAGTGTACTATGATAATGAAGTAGTAAACTTAATATAAAATATGATAAATAAATTACTATTGTCTCATAATTGGTATGGAACCAAAGACCATTAATCGTAATATAGGGAATAGTGTCAAAGGGAGTCTAACATGTGCAATTAATGTAAGTAACAGATATTCTAGGTAAGTGGGATAAGTATTTCACCGCACTTCGAAGTATTATTTCAGAATACTTGGAGGCCTTAGTATGCATATGCTTATGGCTGTAATTTAGTTGACAGTACGTGTGCAGTGTATGTACTTGAATATTGTTTTGCTATCATGGAATGCTAAACTCTATGTATTGCTTATTTTATGCTTACTGTTTGATTAAATGGTTTAAAATTGATTGATCACCTTAGAATGATTAAGATTCTCGAGCCAAACATGAATCCCTTCAATGAGGATGGCTAAAATTATCTTTGCCCCACCCTTACTTGAATTAAGTGACAAGAGAGAAGGTCGTGGTAAGGTTGGAGGCTGTGATTTGAAGGGAATTTCAAGCGGAGGGTATTCTTTATTACATAAGCCTTGATTTAGTTTCAATTTGCGAGTGCGCGGTGTCAAACTCCTCAACCAGGATTGGAGCAGGCAAAATTTTTTTAATTTCACGATGGACCAGTAATGTTGTACGATGATATTTACTTGTACATGTATTGCATCTAATTAACTTAGCTGAAAACTCTATTTATGATGTATTGAATGCTTACTTCTATCTCTATCTCACTTACTTAGCAAGTTGTCACTTATTCTCCTATAGTTTGTTTTGCAGAATTAGAATGGATTACAAGTACACATTTAAAACCAAAGCACTAGCAAACGAGGTTAGGGAGTGAGGTTCAAGAGGAAATGGCTAACATTTGTTCTTATTATTGACTTTTCAAACTTATAAGGAAAACTACATGAGTTACATCAAGTGGCTCGTTAGTTTTTGATATACTGGTTTGTATAAGGAGTGATATGTACTTGTAGGTGTTTCAACTACTCTTATGTAAAGTCAAACTATAAGTTTGTTTTAATAGTTATTTCAAAAGATTATTCTACAAGGTTATATTAAATAGATATCAAATTGAATTTTTCAAAGCAGTTGAGTTAAGTATGCCTGGTGTAGACTAGGTCAACGATAATAGCTATAAGATTAGCTCTTACATTAGGATAGTTCACATAGCAGGACTGTTATGACTTCACCTCTTTGAGGTAAGACTATTACGACTTCACTTCTTCAGAACGTAATAGTTTGACTTAATATCTTAGGTAGATCAGTAGTCAGAAGCAGCTCAGATTCTTCAGATGTAGGTCAGGTTGAAAGGATATGCTTGGCCATGCTCTCAAGTCCTCAAGCTTAAGCTTGGGTTAATGACCTAGTGGCTCGATTCCTATCTACCTCTCTCAGTAGGCTTCTCTTGCAACCCTATCTCTAAAGCGAAGATGCCCTCACTTTATGTTACCTTTACGCAAAGCTTCCTTGAGAGCTTCTGATCACATTACAAATTCCCACCCCAATTAGATTAGGATATTTAACCTTCAAGAGGAGAGACGACATGATGACCTTGAAGTTGGTGAGGCTCAGTTGTCTTAATGCATTGTAAGGAGATGGGCAATCTACCACCATAAACTCTATTAGTTGTTTAGCGACATTGTTGTCGTTGCCGAGCTCTATGTTTAAGGTGATGATGCTCTTAGCTTAGACAATACCCCCTTCGAAGTTGATCGAGTCGTAGTGGTACGGCTTCATTTATACTGGTAGTTTTTTCTGCATCTTGTCGTAAGTATGCTTAAATAAGATGTCGGTATAATTGCCGGTGTCCATCATAATTTTTAAGGCCTTAAATTCCGAGATCCTTACCCCAATCACAATGGTATCTTGATGAGGGGTGTCAACCCCCTCAAGGTCTTCATCAGAGAAAGAGATAAAGGCATTGCACTTCTACCTCTTCTCTCTTACGACTATCACTTCGGACGAGGCGTTAACTAAGCTACTACAACTCAGCTGGCTCCTTAGGTGTAGCCCTAACTATAATGTTGATGACGCCATTGGGGGCTCAATTGTTGCAATGATCTTTGTTCTCTTCTTCTCGAGCATTCTTAGTTAGTCACCTCTAAGGTACCCTCTCTTTGCCATCATTGGCATCGGCTACGTATTCCCTAAAGAGGGCCCTTTGGATGGCATTCTTCAACTGGAAGCACTCATCTGTTGTGTGTCCATAATCTTTATGGAATTGACAATATTTATCGGAATTTCGATGACTAGAGTTTCCCGTCATCTTGGGGGCCTTCTATAGTAGGCTTCTCCCTTGAACCTCTATGTATACTTAGGCAAGAGGTCAGTTTAGAGGCATGTGTTGGGTGTATGTCAATAGGGGAGATGGGTGCTTTTTGCTATCAAGGTTCCCCTTATCAGAATAACTTGATAGCTTACTACTAAGGTGGTCTTTGACAAACCCCTTGTCCTTGTCCTTTTTTCCTCCTAACCTCTTTAGGTTGGTTTCACACTTAGCATAAATATTATCCTCTTAGTTCATGTACTTATGGGCCTTTTGCTAGAATTTGACTAGGGTCTTGGGCTTACTTTTGTAGACTGACTAGAAAAAGTCTCTAGATAGCCTAATGTTGAGTTATGTGGCATGTATAGCAACCCCTTCGTTGAGCTGAGGGATTTCTACTATGGCATTATTGAACCACGCTACATATTCTCGAAGGGTTTTCCCTTCCTTCTATCGAATAAGATACGAGGACGAAGTGTCCTTAGATGATACTTGCTAGCCCTAGAAGTGGGAGCTGAAGCGACGAGCAAGCTCATTGAATGATGCAATGGAGTTCTCAAGAAATGGTTAAACCATGTCCAAGCTACCTTTCTTAAAGTGTTTAGGAAGGCCTTACACATAATTGCATCCTCATGACCATGAAGGTTTATGAGGGTACGGAAGTGAAGCAAGTGATCATCAGGGTCACTTGTCCCATCGAACATGTCCAGGGTAGGGAGCTTAGAGTTTGGATAGAGGACTTCGTCCTAGACACCCTTAGTGAAGGGGGTTTTGTTGCTGGCGATAAGGCCAACGCCTTTAACTACTTTGCTCTCCTTTATTTCTCAAAGAGCCTCTTGACCATAACTTAGAGCCCATTTGAATTGGCATTGTTAGCCAAATGAACTTCACGTGTTGCTAATTAGGTGACCCCTCTTAGGAGTTGGCTAATTGTTTGTTGCCAATAAGGACATGGTCGCGGTTGGCCGTGAGTCGCGCTTGTTATTCTTACATTAGGGGGTTGGGCTGGGATACCCTGTTATTCTGCTATTACTGGGTGTGATTGTTTTGATCATAACGAATGTTTAAAGCCTCAATAAGAGGAGGTAGCCTGTTCTGCCTCCTTTACCTTGTCCAATCTGGTTTGGAGCTTTTTGTTTTGAGCTATAAGTTCCTTAAGCATCCTTTTTAGTTGCTCTAATCGACATTGCTCGAGAGTGGGCTCAATTGGATGTCAGTTTTTGGGTCACTAATTTGAGACATGATGAATTAGCTAAAAAAGAAGTGTACATGAAATGTTTGTTGTGTTTTACGTATGGAATGAGTTAGTTTCCCATAGATGACGCCAAATGTCATCAATAGGATTTAATCGATAGAGTAGATTGGATTTAGGCTTTACACTTAAGTGAAGAGCTTGCAAAAGAGAACACTATAAGGAGCATAGGAGTGTTATTCGGTATGTCCACTCTAATATTTAAGTTAATAAATTAGGTATGCAAGGACACAAAAGGCTCAAAGATAGTATGAGTGCGCAAAGAGTCTAAGTGAAGTATCGTTGGGATGCTTGTGAGTATTTATAGAGGAGGACTGTCGAGAATGAGGGGAGCATAAACAACACCTTGGTACATCCACACGACTTAAGTATTGGGAGTGTAGAGTCCAATGTACTCTAGATTTATAAGGTTATGGCAGTTGACTGAATCTTCAAACCTTATTATCTTGTCTAATAGCAGTTATGAAGCTTTAAGGTTGGGTAGGTCGTCTAGAGGACTAATGCCAAATTTGACTAGTAAGATGATTGGTTTGACGCTAGCAAATTGGGCCTGCCCATGGGCCTAATCAGGTCAGCCTATGGTCCAAACAGATTAGTATGAGTTCAAGGAATCTATATCCAAAATATTCAATCAACAACATGTAACATGAATAAAAAATTTTCTCGCATTAAGGTTATAGACATGTGCTTAGGATACAAACAACATTATACACATGGAAAATATGAAACAGGTAGATCCTTTAACAAGTTGGTGAGAGTAGGTCCATGGACCATGTTGACAATAGATATTGCTTTGTCAAATAATATATATATACATAAGCAACCAACTCTATATTTTAGGCAGCAAATTCAGTTAGGTTGTAGATTCCACTAGATTCTTCTATTTATATATCGTATTCGGACCATTGAGGTCAAGGTGGAACTTAAATAGGTAGGTGGAAGTCATTCCCCGTATTTTTGAATATGGAAAGTCTGGAGGTCATTTGGTAGGTATTCAAAAGCTTCTTCCCTTTCTTGCCTCTTCATAAATTCTGGATTTAAGTACTTGCATACGATCAAAACTGTTTAATTTATTAGTATAAACAATAGTTTCTTAATAGAATGAATTATGTTTGAATTTCTTTTGTTTTTTTTATTGTAATGTAAATGTAGACGGCAAGCCAAAAAAAAAAAAAAGCTTGCACATGATTATAGCCGCCTTAAAATTTACAATAAGGCTACGGAGGTAACCCCTCTTTGGTGAGTGAGGTTGGCGTAATGAGTAAAAACGAAAAACTATAATATAACCATCCTCTCGCGAAATAATTCGAGGCCATTTTAGTTGCATCTAATTTTTCAAAAGCTGTATACTTAGTAAAATAAATTACTGCATATATGTGTTTTTAAGAAAATGGTGTGGATACCACAATGGATCCATTTGCTTTAATGATACATAAAGATATTCTTTAATTTTATTTCTGCCGCATTCTGAATTTATGCTAATATTATAAATGTGGTAAATTTCAATTTAAAAAAAAGTGTTGACTTTTTAACGAAGAGATGAGACTTAATCTGGAAGGATTGTATATAAAAGCCGTAAGGTTAAGCTATGTTTGGATATGTATACGTGGAAATTGATGGAACCAAATATTATGCTTGGTAACTGTAGCAAAGAGGAGAAATGAAGGAAATGGATGGAAACATTTCCGCATGGAAATACATTTATTTTTCTCCAAAACTGGGGGGGCTTAAGTAGTTCACAAGTTATCTTTTATAATAATTTTTTATCAAAATAAAATAGGATAACATTTTAAATACAAATTTTATTTATTTTCATTTTCTTTTTGAGATACCAACTAAACAAAGAAACGGAATATTTTTCTCCATTTCTTTTTATTTTTCTTCATATGCATTCATTTCTCTACAATTCCCCTCATTTGCACCCGATTCTCTTAAATGAAAAATTGCTAAACATAGTGTAAATATCATTAGTATCAGGGGAAAACCCAAAAAAAAAAAAAAAAAAAAGGTAAAATGGTTTTTCATTCACCTTAAAGCGGTCGCGGAACAATTTTAAGGTTGACTGACCTTCAACACCCCTGGAAATGACAATTCGACAATATATGTTGTAACTTCTGTCTATAACAAAACTGCACGATTGTAAATTACATATAAAATTGAAATTCCACATCAATTATTGCAACTCACAGGCAAAAAGCTTCAATTTACCTTTTTCGAACGTTCCAGTTTCTGAAGCTAAATACATCTAGTGGATGTGAAGATTTTCCTACACTACATTTCCGGTTCAGGGCATTATGTCATATTAGCATCTAAAAGTCATTGTTTGGGGATAGTGGCAGGACAGGGCTTCTGCCAGCAGTAGTGGACGGTTAGTTAGACCTGCATGGCAGATATACAAAAGAAAGTACATCAGGATATTTGCTACATACTCATCCTTTTTCACCGTTACCATCTCCACTCTGATTTTACTGGAAAAGCCGTCTTCATTGTTCGGAGAAATTTCGAAAACCGTGCATCACTTTATTGTGGATGGCAAACGTAGAACCATCATCAAAAACTCTAGTAAATATGATTTCCCGAAAATGATTCCTCTCCTTGATCAGTAATGCTATTATGTACCTACTTAGTAAGATTGCAAACAGAGTCACAGTTAATTTGTAGGAATCAAATCCTATCTCTAAAAAGGTATGCTTGTTTTAGTTGTTTGATCATAAATTTTAAAGAACGACTCATTTTTTATTCCACTCAATCCCTTCTTGTTCACATGAAAACAATCTCTAATATTTTCACCAACTATGAAAAGAATTCACAAGTAGTCTCCTACACCACTAACAGACATATATATTGGGATACGAACCAATATGAGGAACAAGAATGAAAATTGAATGTTGCATACAAGGAAAGCAACAAGCTGTAAATTTGTTCCACATAAAGATTTTTAGAACACTAAAAGAAGAGTGTAATTTTAAACCTGAACTTCATATTTTTACACAACCAATGGACTATTTAGCCATAGTTCTTAATACTATCCCATCATAGATCATTCCCTAAACAATATCACATACTTCAGAAAAGCCATGTGGACTTACTTACCAAATGCATGCAAAGCAATAACTCTCTGTTCCACTAAAATAAATCTCTTGCTGCCGTAGAACAAGTTTTATCGTCCAATGGAAGCATCCTTGTTCATTTTGTCAAAACAACATAGCACAAATTAGACTAGATTTTGCATACAAATCCTTGTCGGTAAACAGATTAGATCAACAAACCTATGAATTGGACATGAAAAACTTAAAATGTCACTGTTATCGTTTTTTATTCACATAGAACCATGCTCACCAAAGACTTCCTAGTAAACAATAAACATGCAGTCGAGCCTGCCAGAAGGCATATGTCTAGACTGACTCATTGTTATAATCACCACTCTATAAGGAAGCAAAAAAATTTGTGCATTTTAAAAGTAGATGCTACCAGGTCTTGCTGTTATACTCCTTTATTTCCTCAATAAAGGAACCACCTAAGAGAGAAATTTCCAGAATATAAACTTTATTTCCATAAAACTCTCTGGCCCATATAGGTCTTAAGCAGATAAATTATGTTCTACTTGACCCACCAGAAACACAGTCACAAGATACAATGAATCCAGCTAGGAGTAGGCTTATGCACAAAACATGGGATGGAGGAAAGGTTGGACAATCTAAGGTTCTTCTGCATATTGAAATAGTGAGCATATTAAACTTTTCACTATTACAAGTTATATATTTTTCAATCAATAGCACATTGTTTAGAGGTTTAGCATCTATGCTAATATGGACTTCCATTAAGAGAAGAGTCAAGGCAAAGATACTAAATAGGGTGAAAGAAAATATGGATCACAGAAAATATACATTGTGTTGATATAATGCATGGTAATAAACTACTTAGCATGTGCCTCTATGAAACCTTGCAAAAGGAGGACAAAAAGAATGTCAGTAAAGACAACATACCAAAAGAACTGAATCCGCATGTAGACCATTAAAGTTCCTCAAATCCTTCTTCATCACCTTCGTCCTCAACTCTCTGAAAGTCTCTCCTCCATGTTTCCATCTGTCATGGTCCAGATAGGCAACCGTTTAGTCAAATCCTCAGTCATTCCATCAAGCATTGAAAAAATGCTATATTCTCTGTTGTTCTCCATATATTCTCATCAATAGTCTTTTCCAAACCTCACTGACCCGAGAGAAGACAAGCGAAAAATGTCCATGAGTTAAAACTTAGGAAAATTCTGCTACTGAAAGTTTGTTTAAATAATTCTCTCATCCTCACTTTCAGGTGATGCCCTTTGAATTGCAGTTTCACCCCTTGAATATGAGGTAGGATTAATTCTCTGTTGTTCTCTCAGTCATTCCATCAATGCTATATTCTCTGTTGTTCTCCATATATTCTCATCAATAGTCTTTTCCAAACCTGCCTGACCCGAGAGAAGACGAGCGAAAAATGTCAATGAGTTAAAACTTAGGAAAATTCTGCTACTGAAAGTTTGTTTAAGTAATTCTCTCATCCTCACTTTAAGGTGATGCCTTTTGAATTGCAGTTTCACCCCTTGAATATGAGGTAGGATTAATTCTCTGTTGTTCTCTCAGTCATTCCATCAAGCATTGAGAAAATGCTATATTCTCTGTTGTTCTCCATATATTCTCATCATTAGTCTTTTCCTAACCTCACTGATCCGAGAGAAGATGAGTGAAAAATGTCCATGAGTTAAGACTCAGAAAATTCTGCTACTGAAAGCTGTTTAAATAATTCTCTCACCTCAATTTCAGAAGATGCCTGCCTTCTGAATTGCAGTTTCACCCCTTGAATATGAGGTAGGATTACTGTGCCTCTTGAGTTTATATTTTTCAAGATGTTACATTTGTTTAACCATTTCAGCTAGAAAGGAATAATGTATATGACTCTTGGTTCCTAAAAAGTTAGGGGCAAAAGTACTCTAAAGTAAATTCTGGGGGATAAAGTGCTTTGCAAGCTACTATTTAGGGTAAAATTGCAATTAACTCAAAGCTTTATTTGGTTAAAACTTCTCTAAGAGAGACTGTCAACCTTCCCACCTTTGGTGTTAAGTATATTTTACAAACATATCCTAAAACCTGATGCCACTTCTCCACAACTTAATTACCAAAAGAAAAGGAACTCCTAATGCTTAAAAATAACAACAATATTGGAAACATAGGAGAATTAGTCATGTAATGAGCTTCAATTTAATGGGTATAAGCAACATAAATTATTTGTTTGATAATGAGAAGCATCAGACCTGATCATCAGAAAAACGCAATTGTTCTGCAATAAATAATATTTTCCTGTAGTCTTCCACAGTTAACTTTCCGCCTGAATTTCTGGCAACTTCATCATAACTTATCATGTCCACTTGGAAACCATTGCTCATAAAAATCTTTTCCATCCATTTGCTTATGTCATACTGTACAGGAGCAACTACTATAGATTAGAGACTTCGGGTGATCAAACTACCTAGATATTAATTTAAAATGAAGGAACCTTCACCCTGATTTCAGTTTGTGCCAGCCATGCAGGCAATTCTCCAAAAAATTTGCATCCATTCATTGCCATGCTACCAATGACATACAAAATCTCCTCAAAATTTGCCAAAGTCGTCACAGGCAAGCCCTGCATACCATTCAAAAAATTGGATTGCTTATAAAGTTCATAAATGTCCTCCCCAGACTAACTTAAATTGCTTTTAAAAGTTCAAGACCGCTCAAGCATATAGAATTTAATCACCTGGATGGCCCACACACTTGGCCTATTACCGGTGAAACCTTTTGACCTCAAAAGCTGTTCCGTATTTGAAGACTCCGATGGAATGTGAAAAAACAAACAACCTTTTGGGACCTTGGCACTAACCGCTAAATGCACCATAAACTATATTAGGAGATGATAACACATTGTCAAATGGAAAAAAGTTGGAAGCATGAAAATAATATCAACAGAGTGACCATCATTCAAACTTATAAATCAAAGAGTGATATCCCTGCCACTGTTTTCGTATAGTGGAATGTCAATAAGATGCTCAAATCGATGTCAATGACATACTGACATATAATTAAAAGAGAAACTTCGTGTCCAAGGGTGCAAGTGGATAAAACAAAACTCTGACCCAGTTCAACTAATAAACATGAAACTTTTGAAAGCATCAAAACACTAAGATGAAACACCTGCAAGTTTTTCAGCTGCTCTGTTGAAAACTCTACCAGGAGATATATCATATATGACAGTAGAAGGTGGCCATTTAAGCCTGTAAGCCCTAGTGTCCATGCCATCTGTTAACAAAACAACCTGCACAACATCAGTAGAAGTACATAACAATTTCAGAAAGAACCATTCAATCAATCAGACCAATCTCAGCCAAAAAAACAACAAAGCAATACCTGTTTAAGACCGTCCATACTACTCACATCATGAAGCAATTTATCGTCAATGTATTTAGTCGCAAGGCAATAATGGCTGGAATGTTCGACTTCCTTTATTTCCATCTGATCACTGGGTGTCACGAAACAGCCAGCATATGCATCCACAAAAAGAGGCTCTACCAATGAAAGTGTGATATTAAAAGTTGTCAGCCCTTTGTCAATCTGCTTGGTATTTAGGAATAAGGAAAAAGAAAAGTATTTGATAACGAGTCCTCCAATATGCAATTCTCAATAAAAGAACGCAAATTTTGAGAGGAAAATACTTGGAACTCATAAAGTCTATCGTCACTTGTCAACTCGTGCTTAATGAAAACCATTTCAAATAGTAAAATGAAAAATGGTACCTTTGACATATATGCTGAGAGATCGAATGAAAATTTTTTTTTCCATACTTTTATATTCTACTTCGAAAGGGAAAAAGTTTATCTTTTTAGCTACTTAACTAGTGCCTAAAGCACCTGATAAGGGAACCTTCTCAATAAGTGATCAAGAAACCAACGTGGTGTAACGGGTTGCAGTAAAACGACTGCTCCTTTCAACATAAATACGAGCTAACTATACGATTGTCTGCTGTACTCAAACCATTCGACGAAAAGTCCGAACTAGAGTGCCATGTAAATAACCCCACGTGACATAGGACTACTGATATACCTGAGCGATGGGTCTCCTGAAAACGAAGAAAGGCAGCATTTAAGGCAGCTTGGAATAATGGGTCATCGTCATCGTTAAGTTTGGCCTTCACTGGGCAATACCTGCTTCTTCTAGTCGAACTATAACCACGTTTATGCGTTGGAAATAGAGAAACAATGACTGGTTGACAGATAAACCCAAGCAAACTCACCATTTATGCGATTAAACGATCGTCACTAACATGACAGTTCTCTCATCTCATCGTACACTCGAAACTGATCTGCTGCAACTGAGGAGTTAGACGCCCAGTATATCGTTAGGATATTTATGAAAAAATAATACGGAAATAAGTTTAGATAAAAGGTTTTTATTAAATTATAGTAGTAAAGTCGAATGAAACATGAGATATCATTATTTGAATTTTTTTATACTAAAATGGTATAGGGTATGTGATTTTAGTGTACTATTTTTTTCCCTTTGGTGTAATTTGTTTTTAAAATTTTTACTTAATTGCAATGTTTTATCATACTTATATAACTATACGACGAAAATCACATGAATTAATACAACTTCAATATAATTTTGTTATATGGATACATTGATTGTAGGCATATGATTGTAGTGTAAAGTCAGTTAAACATAGATTTTGAAAATACAATGCTTGTGTGAGTGTTTTTTCATTTTAATAGAAATGTGAAACACTTATATTTTATATAAAAAAATGTATTCATATATCGATACTATAGATACGTATGATAAAAATATAATAAAAAATAAATTTTAATCAATATTTGGATACATTAGTTATTATTATAATAAGAATATAAAAAAATAAAAGAAAATAAAATTTAATGTCGACCCTTACACCGACCGAAAAATGATTCATATCTAGATAATAGTGATAGTTGTCTCTTAAAGGACCCATAAAAGGCTCAGCTGACGAGTTTGAGAAATCTTTAAGCAAGACAGGGTTAACATGTAGAGGTGGACGATGTTGGGTAACTCTTTTACCCATGGTAAAGGTCTGCGAGTATGTGGTACGTCTTTTGTGGGGTACTGTTAGCGTACCATGGAATGGCTGATGAAAAGATGGTTAACATACGAAGCTCCTGAGCTGGAACCAATCTGACCTAAGTTAATGGAATGTCGCCCCATAGATGAAACATTTGGATCCCTTCGACCTCTTCCTTGTCTAACCTTAGTATAACCTTTCCTAATACAAACTCTGTTACGTGGTGGTTGAGGTGCAACTGGTTCTAGTTGTTGAAGCTGGGTGCCTTCATCAGGTGGTGGATTTTGTAGAAAGGGATGTTGCAAGACAATGCCACTCTAGTCCTCTAAGAACTGTAAGCCACCTCTAACGATCTGGTGGGTTAATTGTGTATCATTAATCAGCTGAATTGACTGTAGGGTGTCGACTTACATGGAAGAAACACAATTAGAAATCAATAAATGAGGTTATACACAGATTGTTATATTGATTATACTTACTAAATGACCCATTACCACACCAGAGTGTGTTATGTATCGATAAGTATGCTGTTTGTACCACTGTAAATAGTCAGGGTCTACACCAAAAATTAAGTGTGGATAAACAATCTAAGCGTACCAATCTGCCTACTGTTGGATGTAACCATCATGCACTACTCTCTAATCAACATCCGTACGACCTTTGAGATCTTGTCGATACAGCTGCTCATTAGTTTGCACTGGTTGGAGCTCTATTTGGAAGCCACTAAATTGTCGAATGACGCGATCCGAAAAGTAGAACTCTATAATGTGGAAGCAGATGAGGAGTATCCTAGCCATCCAAAGAGCTCAATCGATCATGCATATAGGAGGTAAAAATTGAAGTAAGTCTTCTGAGTAAGATTGTCATACAACTTGATATGAAATATATGTGAGTTAGAAGAGTAAAAAAATTAGTATGGGTTACATGAACTTTTCAAGCAATATTAAACAGTGTATTTAGTATACCTAATTACCCGTTTGCAAGTCAAACATCTCACGATACGACTGGACTACATGAGTAGGTCCTTACGTAATGTTCCTTTCAATCCACCATCTACTAGCCAAAGGAATACCCTTTGTGATCATGAAGCCAGATCTATTAAGGGGTGCAATGTGTGGGAAATGACCCCACGCCCAAACTTGTAATAAAATCATTAGCCCCCCGATCTTAGATACATCGGTTCATGTAATGTATCATAGCTGTTGATATAGCCATGTTAGATAGGTCGATCCCCAACTGTACGTCCTCGCCATCCAAAAGTCATCCAATAAAGGAAGGTACATGAGATGTATGTAGCTAGAAGATTTATCCATGATTGAGAATCCCCCTATCAGTTGGAGGATATATGCATGGGTATGACACTTCATCGTATCCTTGTCGGCATTGCTTGGTATAATCTTTAATGTACTAGCTAGCTACGATAGTCGTACGCGACCACCCTTCACATCATTAGATGGTGGAACATCACCTAATAGGTTTCTTGCCACATTTGCTCAGTTCTTTTGGGTTTTGCCAATGATAGTAGCATCATTAACCCTAAGGCCTGGCTGGATCTCAATATCTTGGAGCATAACGATCATTTCACTGTTTGCCATATGAAATGTATGTGTTTTTAGCCTTTATCTCTCTATAAAGACAGTAATCAGGTGCAAGTTCATTTGGAAGAATGGAAGTCGGCTAACAATCATGAATCTTGCCTCTACTAGATATGTCTCCATACATAGATCCAACAATATGAGCTCCTTACTCTTCTTTATTGCCAACTTACGTCGTCTAATTGTGAGTGCACTTAGTGCCTATATTAAGTTACATGGATATAAATATTAACATATCAGCACTTAACTTATTTATTAGATGAATGGAAGAAATCATTAAATAATGTACCTATTCCTCCCATAAGTCCTAAGAGCGATGGGATGACTGCTCACCCAAAACTGAAGGGTTGAAGGGTCCTGGGTCCATTTAACTTGCAATAGTGTTTAACATTCATCAGCGACGATGTAAGTAATATAAAATGGATAGATATTACAAACTAACAGTAAATTTATGTGTATGTATATGTAAAAAATAGTAATACGAATTACCAGCCTTATTCAGATCTAGACATCTATGCCTGTTATGTCCTTCCCTTCGATAGTAACTATATCTATTCCTATCGAGCGCTTTGCATATATCCATCTCCATGTGGTAACGTTTTGTTCTAGGCTTCCCTTTGTCTTTCTTTAGCTTAGCCCATGGCTTAAGCTTTGGAAATTTCACTACTAGCTAATTAATCTCGTCACCTAGTGGGAAAAAATGTTTTTGGTATACATCAAGTTGGTTTATCCACTTGTACCATTAACTAATATGATTTAGGGTGTTTGTCCTTAGCTCTGCTACAGCTACAAATGTATGGGAGTAAGAAATTTTATATATTTTTCATTTTTGGCACGTACAATATTGGTTATTCATGTCAACAGTGTAAACTCTACCATCACATTTTATCACTCCATTTGGCTTTCTTTAATTACTAGTTCTTACCTCAAATAGTCCATTGTGCCTACTGTAACTAGTAACCTTGTGTAAACTTGCTCGCCTACACCATTTCACTATTAGTTGTTATGCGTATGTAGTGTACACCTTACCCCCTGACATAGCCTTTGAAATTTCTTCATCCTTCTTCTCTTACAATGTGACAATATTATAGAATATCCTTCGTACTACAAGTGCAACTGGCAAGCCATGAGAACCTTTAAGAACTGCATTATAGCTCTCAACAATGTCGGACGTCATGTATCCAAACTTATAATTGCCATTTGCATACAATGTCCATCTGTCGATGTCAAGTTTTGCAAACCAATGCGGAGCGTTCTCATTAACTATCGACATCTCTTCTATCAAAGTAGAAAATTTTCGTTGCTGTGCCTACATGCTTGCTGTGGTTGCTAATTTCTTACATGCTTGGTTTTTATGTTTGCCGTTGAAGTTACTAGCTATGTGTCTTATGCAATATCTCTATATCGCAAATGGTGGTTGACAACCATTATTTACATTGTCAAAAGCCTTCTTAATACCAATATGCCTGTCTGAGATCAAGCATATTGTCTCTTCCCATCTGCCAACTACATCCTTCTTTAAATGCCGAAGGAACCAAGACTACGTCTTCTCGGATTCTGTGTTAACAAGTGCGAAAGCTAATGGTATGATGTTGTTATTTCCATCCATTGTGCATGCAACGAGCAACTTACGACCATACTTACTAGACAAAAAGGTTCCATCGACGCAAACAACGAGACGACAGTATCTAAATGCATGTACATAAGGTTTAAATGTCCAAAACACCTACTTCATCTTCGATACACCTAGCTTTGCCGTACCTTTCCACCCCTACTTGACCTTTGATCTCAGGTTTGTTATCTCAATGGTGTTTAGAAGTTTTGGAAGATCATTGTATGATTTCTCCTAATTGCCATACACCATCTCCATTGCTTTTCTCTTCTCTTCGAACACTTGCCTTCTTACCATTGTATATCTAAACTCGTTTTGAATATTTTGAGTCAAGTCTGCAATAGTAACATTAGGGTTCATGCTAATATTTCCAATGAATCGTCTGGCTATTAAATTATTATCTATTTGGGGATGATCTTGTCTTATTGCTAGGTTAACACACGTGTGCAATCCCTTGGTAATCATTATAGCCTCCACTTGCTTTTTACATGCTCTTAGCCTCCACTTGCATCCATTTACCCTTTCTGTATAGTGAATGTGCCATAATGTTGGGTCCGATTCATGTACTTAAAAATTGCAATGCTACTTTATGTTGTAATTCTTTACAGCATCTTATAGATCTTTCTTAATGCCAAATCTCATGCTAAAGCTTAACTCGTCATTGTCAATTGTGTTGCTGCATTGTATGTTGCGTTCATCTAAAAATGTAACATATCCACTCTCACCACCCATATTCAGGAACAAGATTGGATTTCTTACAGCAGGTCAGTAATGTTGTGTCATAGGAGTTTGAACAAAGGCTGGCGAAGGCGTAAATAGATTAGCTATGGAGACATCACTTCTTAAGACATCAAAAGTCATTATGTCCCCACCTTTATCGTTTTCCTCATCATAGTTGGCTTTGCCTTCCTCTTCACGCTCATCACCATCCTCTTCACTGTCATCATCATCATTTTCATCGTCACTACTATCGAGACCCATAGCAATCCTTTTCATATAAGGATCGTAACTCAGAACTTCTTGCTAAATTTCCTCATACTTTGCATCAAGTGCTTTTTCGTTCACATTAACGTTGACAGTATCATCTTAAACCATGTCTTACGTTGTAATATGAAGGTAACTATCATCGGCCATGGGAAAAATCAGTTCCAAATGAGCATACTTGTTGTGATGCAATGTTCGTGGGGTTATTACTAGGGCCCAAACTACTTTTACCCGCCCAACCGAACATAAATGTACTAAATACCTTGTTCACCTAACAATTTAGCTATCTTAATAAAGTTTTCAATATCATCGTCATCCTTGATGGGCATCAACTTGTAGTGGACACTGTTTTTGTAATATGTTGGATGCCTGTGAATAATTTTTACTCCAACAATGCTAATCTCAATGCTATTGCATATTCTGTTAAAAAAATGAGCATAATTTGACCCTTTATTCATTTTCAACTTCTTCACTAGCTTCCTATCATACTCTACTCCCAAGTTATCCCTCATAATATTTTCATATGCATAAAAAATGATTTTCACATAATCCATCATTTTGTCCTTAATTATTACATGAGTGATTACTAAGTTAGTAAAAACTTCATACGGTAATCATATTCTACTTACTAAAATTGACATTTCACAACATCATTACACAACTTCCATCTTCAAAAAGTTCTTAACCAACTACATTACTTGTATTAAGTAATTAATATTTCTACTACTATTGTTAACAACTAAATACGACCTTTCTAAACTACTACAATAATACTGATACAATTTATATAAAGTAAATCTACATTTTTTCTATGAAATATAAATCACTATAAATACTAAAATTTCGTAATAAAAACTAATTACATAATAACAAAAGAAAAATAATTAATTAAAAAGATATATTAAATGAAACTAACCAATTCTTATAAATACGTTAGTATCTGGACAGTAATACGTTAGTGAGATAAAGAAACTTGTATTTGAAAAAATTTTTGAGATAAATTGTGTGCTGATTTTGGGGGATCTATATGCACACCGAAGTCGTATGAGGGGTATATGATTTCAGTATAAAAAAATTTGGATAGTAAAGTCTCATGCCCTTCATATGATTTTACTATCATAATTTCATTAGAACTTATTTTCATATTATTTTTTTGTAAATATCTTAACCATGTACTATTTTCCGGTTTCTCTCGTGTAAAAACAAAAGGCAAAAAGTGTACGGTTTACATTATCCGTAGAGTAGAAGGCTTAATGTTTGTGTCAAGCCAATACCGACGACACGGCTGTACAAGTCTCTGTTGATTTATATAAATAGTTTTTACATAAATACTTGCTGCGCACGAGGTTATGTAAAACTATACTGGTTTTCGAATACAAATAACATCTACATCTTTAATATGGACACACATTTACATGCGTTATAAAAAAAAAAAAAAATCAAACGTAATGTAAAACAAAAAAAAAAAAAAACCATCGTGAAAGTTATAGATCCTTCTAATTTTTATATTCTAATTTGTTAGGTTTTAATCTTTTGGCTAAAGTAAAGAATATGATGTATAGAAACTAAAAAACAAAAGGGAGAGAAAATAATATTTTCAATTTAAAGGTAATTAGATAAATTTATTAATGAAATCTTAACATTTTTAAGAGCTATTACACTACAGTCAAATTTTTATACTTTAATATTATAGGCATCCCGCACAATAACTTTAGCCATAATTGATTCAGACTGCAACGCGCCTATGCTGGGTTCTTGTGTTAGCTAGCAAAAGCAATAAAAAAAAATAGAAAGAGGTCTAAAAATCCATTTTCAATAATACATGTAATATGAAAATTAATCTCTCAGCCACCTGAATTAGATTAGATTTCTTTCAAAATTATAATATAATATAATATGATAATTGGTTAAAAAAAAAGTATCAAAGTAATTTTTCACGAACACATATAAACACATAATGATATATTTATCAGAGATAAGCATTACTTTCTACTTTATTGAGTAGTCAAACAGCAGATTGAATAAGGTTACTACTTTAATCAAATACTCTTCAAACACAACATATCAAGGAGACCGGCTAAGCTTAACGGAGACCAAATTGGACATACCCACAACGTAAGAACCAAACCCAGCTCAGGAGCAAAGCTCAAAAATAAAACATCCATCTTCTCTATATCGAGGCACGGTCCAGTTTTGAACCAACAAGCAGCTTAGAAACACAGGACGGTTCCAGAATTGGAAACTAAATAGTGTCCATGGTTCAAAATCGTTAACGGAATCGTTGGTTCCACGGTTCACAAGTGGGTCCAGCTTCTAAAACCATGGAACTGGCAGATTTATCTAGTTCACCAGCAAATAGTAATAATAATAGGCAAGAATAACATCAATATTACATTTACTATATTGTTTTTCTAAAAATTGTGAACTATTAAAATAGGTTATTGGCATCAAGTTAACCGTAGAAATAAAAAATAAAAAAAAAAAATTGGAGGAGTCATCCACAACGATGGAACACCGACTTTACTTCTGAAGATGCACGATACGTGTAAGTTTATGGAGAAACGAATTGAAAATATTAGTAATTAGATAATTAGTGGAAACTGTTGTCATATGCTTTTTAGTGCTCATTTGTATTCACAGAATACAAGTGGTTTCTCATCCCATCTTCCATATATTTTCTCTAATTCCTTAACTTACTTTAAATTATATACCTTTTTTTTTAACATCTTTATTATGTAAGAAAGATTTGACTGATGCTTAAGTACAAAAGGTAACTAGTTGAGAGCAAGCTTGGTGGTGGAGAAAATATTGAAAGATAAGGATGGCAACCACTTGCACCAAATGGATGCCAAGGAATGCTAAGAAAACTCATGGGCAGTAGTGTGCAATACTTATTTAATGGTTAATATTTTTCATACATTTCACTGTAATTTTGTGTGTTTTATTACATAACCTTGTTCTAGAGTACCAATGACACAAATGTTGTGAATCGTGATTAAGAACAGATAAAATCGATTGCTGGATAGGTCTAAGCTTATAAAAAGCTTAAAAAGGGGAAATCAAAAAAGTGTGAAAACAATAAAAATGGCAAATGAAACAATAAGTAACCCCATATATAGCTCTAGAGGATATGATGCACTAATGAAACTTCCGAGAATTCACGGTACAATTCAATATGACGCACAAATCGGTTTAGTGAAGTTATTCACCACCTAGCCTTGCTCAAGGATTAGGATAAGAGTGATGTCGAGAATAAACAAACAGTGTTTACGCAAGAAAAAAAGTAGTCAAGTATGTTGAAGATAATCTGATGCTTTACAACTATAAATATAATGATATTTATACCCATAAGTTAAGGTAACTTATCTAAAAAGAAAAAGATAAAAAGGACATTTCTTAAAAAAGTAATGTACAAGATATAAAAGGGTAAAAATAAATATATAAGAAAAACAATCATTGGTGTAATAAATTCTACACATGATACCGTATATGTAGTAATGCTACAATGGCGAGGTTGTTAGAAGATGCAAACAAAAGATACGGACAAATGGCTTGTCCGAGTAAGGATGACTTAGTCAGTCTAGAGTATCTCTTTGTCGGCTTCTCGGTAAGGAAGATACCGAGTAATTGGTTGGTTCGAGTGCTAATAAGTAATCTTCAATTTGGCATACTACAAAAAGATAGATAGTCATATGGTTTGGCACGAAGAGTGGCTTGGTAAGGAAGTACTTAACCTCAGTAGGGGTCAGTTAGAACAGAAGGATTCATTGTACCAATTCCTCTAGTCCTCGAGCTCAGTTGCGGGTCAGAGGTCTAGTAGCTTGATTCTCATTATTCCCTCCAGGTTGTTTTGGATTTGAGATCAAATCCGAATAGTATTTGCTCAGTTCTCCATCAGGATGATACGGACTAAGGTCGGTAATGTTGAAGGCATCAGAAACCCTATAATTCTCGGGCAATTCCAATCTGTAGGCATTATTATTGATCTTCTGGAAGATTTTGAAAGGTCATTCCGCTCTTGTAAATAATTTGTTCCTCCTCTTGTTTAGGAATCGTTCTTTACTAAGGTGCAACCACACCAAGTCTCCTAGATGAAATTGTTTAGCTGTTCTATCTTTGGTCTTTTCTCACATTCTTTTAGTAGGTTGATCGATGTACTGAGTGATCTTGTCATAGATGTGTGATAAGTATAAATCACTCTACACTTTTTAGGCGCATTTAGGTATAAATTGAACACAATTGTATTTATTTCTCAAGTTCTTGATAATTCATTGTGTAATATATTAATTTTAGATGATTTAAAGGAAAAAGAGATGAAATTCGACAAAGATAAGGAGATTTAGAGCTATTACGGCCGTGATAAAGAAATAATGATAAAGAAAGATCAACTGAGGCACATCATGGGCGTGATAAAAAAGAATTTGAGTATTCAGAGCTCATCACTCCCTTCCTCATGGCCGTGATCAAGGGAGTGACCAAAACTGAAGCTATTTTTTCACTTGTTCATCATGGTTATGACTCCACCTCAGAAGGATGATCATGCCCTTAATCACAAGTGTGATGAGGTGGAATGTTTATGACGAGAAGATCACTCTTCGAGTTATGGGCGTGATGGGAGTTGACATGATGATTCTTTTTAAATTGTTTTGCATGAATTGGTGTGTGTAATGAGTCTAAACACCAGGAGGTGTCTTGAATTGGTGTATTTTGAGCCTTTTGACCAAAAAAATATAAATATATTGCAATTTTCAAACAAAGGTGGAGATTGGATCATACATCTATTCATACATCTTCGTACTCATTATATTTTCCATTATTTTCTTTTAGTATAGTTTCTAAGTGTTGTACTTTGTACCTTTCTTAGAATTACTCGAGAGAGAGATAACTGGAACTCGTTGTTCGTATATTTGTCAGATTTCTATATTGGAATTCAAAAACAGGGTTGTATTTTTCTACTTGTTCTATGTTAATTTCTTTGTTATTTTTGCATTTTATAGATATGTTTTGTTTCTTCATTATGTGTGAATAGTACATTAGGACTTGCTACATTACTTAATATAATCAAGCGCATGAAATAATGGTTTCTTGATAAATGTTAATTCCGATGAATTACACTTAATGAATCTAAATATGATGTAGTATATGACATTGACTTAGGACAGATTTCAATAGAATATGTTGAGAGACAATTCTATTGAATAGATTTAGTTCATTGGAACAATTTATTCCTGATAATAGAGACATTATTAAGAAAGTTATTGCATCCTTAGGGGAATTGATATATTAATATGATATTAATGCGATCTGAGTTGGCTATTAATTAGGAAGAGATTCCAATAGACAAAATTAGGATTAAAAGTAAGTAGTTATGAGAAGAATGCTTACATAATATAATTTCTTACAGATAACAAGTATTAGGATAAAAAGTATTTTGATAGTATCATGCTAAGTAGTGAAGCAAGTCTGCATATTAAATGTGTTGTTAGTAATTATTTTGTAACCATTGTGTTAGTGGCATTAATTTGTGGATTAGTGTAGTTTAGTCAACAATTTAGAGTTTTTATAATTAATCACTTGATAAATTGGATTGCTAGATAATATGAAGATTAATTAGTACTAGTGTTTATAGTTGTTCCCAGTGGAGACGACCCTATACTCATCCGTGCTATAAAATGATAAGTACACTTACCTATTGAACTGCGTTAAGGATAGAATATAGGAATTTAATTTGTAAAACTTGGAAGCTCTGTTTAGAGGTGATCAAGTTTTTGGTGCCATTACTGGGGATCGGCATCATTAGGAAAATTAAAATTCCTGTGCATTTAGCTTATGTTTGTTATTGTTTTGCTATTTACAAAACTTTTATGGTCAAGTTTTCATCATATTCTTACAGAATATTGCCACAGTTATAGGAGTAGCCATCCCTTCTTGCTTTTTCTCACCCTTAACTTAGAAGAATATGGGTATCAGTAAGTCTCTCGTTCCTTCACCAGTAAGTGCTGCCCAATAAACAAAGGTGCTAGCATAGAAGAAGAAGACTTTAGTGATAATGAGGATGGGTTTGAACATGAAGATAGTGACGATGAGGAGGAAACCTAAGGAACCCAGTAAGAAGCAACAAGAAAAGGGGTTGGGAATGAGAGTGAAGAAGGGTCATCCAAGGAGGACGATGACTGCTTGGATAAGGAGATCGAAGCCGATGATGACTGACTTATTTTCTTTATTTTATTTTGTTTGTTTTCCTTTTCAAACGTACTAATTATTTGAGAGCTAAACCTCAATGATGTATTTTTATTAGAGACTCTCATATCATGTGTTTGTTATGTTTTGTCTTAATGGCTAGGTTTCTTTTGTTGTTCTTTTTTTTTTTTTTTTTGTGGTGTTGGAGGATGTACTATCTGGTGATTTATGGTCCAAACACATCGATCAAGCTCCAAACAAGGGAGTCTTATTCTTCTTTTTGTTTGTTTTGCATTTTCCTTTTTCTATGTCTGTTCTGTGTTTGTTTTCCTCAGACATTGAGGACAATGTCTTTCTTTAAGTGTGGGGAAGGTTTAGCCCTACTTATTAAAAATCTTCCACTTAAGTTTGTTTGTTTCAAGTTATGAATTGATTTAATAGATTGTGGATTTGATAAAATAGTAGTTAATTTTATGTGTTAATTTTGTGCCTTACTCACCTCTTGTGGACTTAGTATACATAATCAAAATTGTAAGATCAAATCTAAGTGAAAGAAACTTACTTACTATTTAATGAATGAATTTAGAGGTCAAAAGTGAATTGTAGTCTTTAATTCAAAGTTAATTGGTTGTGCTTTCTGAACTTACTGAGTAGCATATTTACTCCTCGATTACTTTTAGAGCTCATTTAATCTTGAATGAAAAGTACAATGAAGTAATTCATTTGTTGATACTTCTTGAGAATCTTTTCAAAATAGATTAAATTAAAGTTTTTTAAGGATAGAATTAGTAAGGGTGGGCTTTGGTCCCTCAAAAGGGCAAAGTTTGACCCTACTGTTAATTTTTGTCTTTATAACTTTACAATGAGAATATATAAGGATTGGGTTAGCAAAGTTTGACTCCACTGTTAATCTTCGTTCTTATAACCAAGTTAGTAAGGGCGGGCTTTGGTCTCTTAGAAGAGTGAAGTTTGACTCCGTTGCTAATCTTTGGTTTTTATTATTCTATTGAAAAAAAAAAAAACAAAAAGACAAGAAAAAAAATTGAAAATGTAATGTGTAAGATGTTTTGGAGAGATTCAATAAAAAAAGTAGAAATACAGGAGAAAAATAGATGCAATGTACTTTTCTTCTAGATTAATGTTCTTAAGAAGTAATTGAAGGGTTTTTATACACTTACTAAAGTAGATGAAGTACAACCAATTTTCTTTTCTTCTATTTGACTTTACTAAAATATTAAAAGTGAAATTTGTTTTACTTGGATTAGTGTTAGATTATTGATTGTTGTATTTTGAGAATGCAATGTGGTAGATACAAAATTAAGCTATTGTGAATGCTTTGTTGAATATACAATCAAAAAGTTGTTAAGTCTCATCAATTGTTTTTAAGTGTTTGCTTAAGGATAAGCAAAGCTTAAGTATGGGGAAGCTCCATTGTAGTCTAGTCAGTAAGGATATTTGGCTCTCATCGGAAAGACCCGGGTTTGTTTCTCGGCAATAGAACCAAAAAACTTGATCACCTCTAAACAGAGCTTCCGAGTTTTACAAATTAAATTCTTATAACTAGATTCAATGGGTAAGTATACCTATCGTTTTATAGCATATATGAGTATAGGGTCATCTCCACTGGGAAAATGACTCAAACGCTAGTACTTAATGATTTTCCTATTATCTAGCAATCAAATTTATCAAGTGATTGATTACTAAGACTTTAATTGTTACTAAACTACACTAATCTATAACCCAGAGTGATTAATACAATGATTACAAGAACAATTATGAAAAATACACTTAACTTGTAGACTTGCTTCATCACTTAGCATGATACTACTAAAATGCTTTTTTATCCTAATATTTGTTAATTGCAGGAAATTACAGTATGTAAACATTCTTCTTAGAACTATTTACTTTTAATCTTAATTATGTCTATTAGAATCTCTTCCTAATCAAAAACCAACTAAGATTGCATTAAGGTTGTGTTAATGTATCGATTCCCCCAAGGATACAGTAACTTTCCTAATAATATCTCTATTATCAGCAGTAAGTTGTTCTAATGAACTAGATCTATACAATAGAATTATCTCTCGACATATTCTATTGAAATCCATTATAAGTTAATGTTGTGCACTACACTATACTTAGATTTATTAAATGCTATTCATCAAAATTAACAAACGTTAGGAAATTACTTTTTCAAGCACTTAATCATACTAGTGATGTAGCAAGCCTTAATGGATTATTTACATATGATAAAACAGTGACACAAACTAACAAGAAACATAATTATGCAGAAATAAAGCATGGAATAAGTTAAAAGTAAAAACCTCTTTTTATTTCATTGAAGAATTTTGATGAATACGTGAACAACGAATTTCCATCGTCTCTCTTAAGTGATTTTGAGAAAGTTCAATACACACTTTGGAAATGATATAGACGACAAATGGAAAAATATAAGACTGGGTACAAGAATGGGTGAATGGATGTGTTGTTCTCGATGATGTTTGTTCTCCTAAAATTTGATGTTTGAAAATTGATTATTCTTCACAAGTTGTGGTATCTTTTTATATTCTCCCTATCCAAAGACTCGAATCTACCCCTTTACGGCATCACTTAACGTTTCCCATATATTGGTTCGCGTGAAAAGATTGAAAAGAACAGTTGTGCCCCTTTCTATTACGCCCGTGACTTGGGGCGTGATAGTCTCGAAAAGAATTATTTTTCACTAATCATAGTCATGAACTTCTCGTCGCATTATTAGATGTCATCATGCTCGTGGCAATGGCAGTAATCATCCTCTTGCTATTCAATCACAGCTGTGATCATCCTCCCGTTATTCAATCACAGCCTTGATTGACGGGGGGATTGACTAAACTTCTTTGATAACAGTTGTGATTGAAGGCATGACCAGGGTTGGATTCTTCATTGCTTCATTATCATGCTTGTGATTATGCCACTTCACTTATTTCTTCCCCTTCACAGCCATGATTGACTAGAAAGTTATTGTTCTTGTGTATAATTCATCCCCTTGTTTGTGATTTACCTGAAATCATTATTTTATACAATTAAGTACCCAAACTTAAGAATTAATTCATATTTATGATTAATTTTATGCCTAATCATGCCTTGAAAGTATAATATCATTTACACTTATCAAACTTCCCTACACTTAAGCTTTGCTTATTCTTAAGCAAACACTCGAAATAATTTCTTGCATTTTTGACAAAACATCCATAGTGCTTTAACTTTGTTAATACCCCATTGTGTTCTTAGAATACAAAAAACAATATTCTAAGACTAATCAAAGTAAAACATGCTTCACCCTTACTATTTAACAAAAGCTTCCAAAGATCCAAAGTCAACACAAAGTTAAATAGATTAATGAAAATTGGTTATACTTCATCTACTTTCCTAAGTGTATAAAAATCTTTTAATTACTTCTTAAGAACATTAATCTAGAAGAAAAGTATATTGCATCTATCTTTCCCCTATATTTATACTTCTTTTATCGAATCTCTCCAATATGACTTACACATTGCATTAACCTTTTTCTTCTTCATTTCATTTCATTCATCATTTTTTTTTTTATGTGCTAAAGGGATTGTGCTCTAATCGATGCGTCAGGGTCCTCTTATGCAGGTATTAGTACAGGGGTGTAGTCGAGGGATAACTCGGGATTGAACCTATAGACCATCTCGAAGGGAGTATGCTTAGTGGTGTTATGTACTGTTCAATTATAGGCGAATTCGATCACTTGCAGGAATGTCTTAATTAGCTAAGTTCTTATCTATTGCAGCTCGAAGCAATGACCCCAAAGTATGATTAACCACCTTTATTTGGCCATCAATTTAGGAGTGACATGAGGTACTGAAGGGTAATTTGGTTCCCAGCCAACACCACAAGGTTCTCTAAAAATGGCTCAAGAACTTCGGGTCTTTATCGGAGACTACACTTCTTGGCATGCTGAGTATCCGCATAATCTCCTATAAGAAGGGAGAAGCAATAGTCAAAGCATCGTTAGTTTTTGTACAGGGTACGAAGCAACTTCGGGTCTTTATCGGAGACTACACTTCTTGGCATGCCGAGTATTCGCATAATCTCCTATAAGAAGGGAGAAGCAATAGTCGAAGCATCATTAGTTTTTGTACAGGGTACGAAGCGTGCCATCTTACTGAACTTATCTACAACGACCATTACAAAATCTTTGCCTCAAACTGTTCACGGTAACTCGAGAACAAAGCCAATGCTTAGTTCAGTTTATGGCCTTGTAGGAACAAGTAAGGGCATTACTCTCCTTTGCTTAGCTCAGCACTTGGTCTTTCTACACATAGTACAACTTTCAATAACTCGGTGCACATCTCTTCTTATTCTCAGCCAAAAGAATCAGATATTCAACAATTCATAGGTCCTCCTTTCTTCAAAATGCCTAGAGAGTTCTCCACTATGGGCTTTCTTGATTAGCAGCTCCCTCAGGGAACAAATCGGTATGTATAATTTTTCACTTCGGAACAAATAGTCATCCTCCACATGATACTCATCCACTTTTAATGGGAATCAAGCTGTCGGACTATTGACCTAAAGGTGAGCCCGAGGATTGGAAGGTCTAGCACGGAGGATCTTCTTATTCCAGTCGACTCCTGCTGAGGCCAAGTATCTCCTTACCAACTTGTTCTACATGCCGAGCTGAATGACTTCCTATCTCTTACATGTTGAGTGTCGAGAAACTGGAGGACGAGATAACAGCCTATCATCATTCTCATACATGCCTTGCCAATTACTTACTCGGCTTCACTCTTGCTAAGATGCCGAGAGACAGTCTGGATTGACTACAGCACCCTTATTCGGACAAGCCAACCGTTTGTACTTTTTGTTCGCATCTTCTAATGACCTCGCCAATGTAGAGTTGCCACGTGTACGGTATCATGTGCAGAATTCGTTGCATTGATGATTATTTTTTTTGTATATTCATTTTTACCTTTTTGTATCTTGTACATTACTTCCTTAGGAAATATCTTTTTTGTCTTTTCCTTTTTAGGAAAGTTGCCTTAACTTATGGGTATAAATACCCTTGTACTTTGTAGCTGTAAATCATCAGATCATTCTTAATACTCTTGAGTATTTTCTTCCTTGCATAAATACTATTGGCTTACTCTTGACATCACTCTTATGCTTTCCCTTAAGCAAGGTTAAGTGGCGAGTAACCTCACCAAACTAATTCCGTGTTATATTAAATTGTGCCATTAGTCTTCGAAAGTTTCATTGGTGCGTCAAATCCTCTGGAGCTATTCATGGGTTTTGCTTACCCTTTTTCTATTTGCATTTTGTCTTTTACACATATACCCCATCACTTACTTTCGAGCTTTTTGCAAGCTTGAACCCATCTAGTGACCGGCTTTGTCTGTTCTTGTTCACTGTTTACAACATCTTGGTATCAGAGCAGAGGTTTTATCTTGAGTTATTGGCTTTTCTTGAAAGTTCTGTTATACTCTGTTTTGTGTATGTAAAATAGAGCAAGTTATTGTATTCATTTGATTATTGTCTTGTTAACTGTTAATTTCCTGAAGTGTTTGTTTGAGCTTTGAATCTGTAAGGGAAAATGATAGACTCAAGTATGAATGTTAGTACTGATGATGACAGTAGAGTTGTTCATCATGGATAACAGTTTTAGGGAACTCTTAAAAGTACTGACAAGAGACTTAGTGAGGTAGTTAACCTCTTAGTAGATTTAACCCAAACTATTAATGCACTGTCTTGCCACCTCACAAAGGCTGTGCAAAACACTTCACAAGCTGCTTAACCTGTTAGAGGTCAAAACCCAGCTTGACCTGTTCGAGGCGGAGGAGTAGGCAGACGAGTAAGGAGAAGGATTGATTTGGTAGACATGAGAGATGAAGAAGAAGAGTATTTTAAAGAAGAGCATGTTTGAATGCCCAGGGCGTTTGACCATGTAAAGCTTCAAATTTCAAGTTTCAATGTATTTGAGAATGCTAATGAATATTTGGAGTGGGAAGAAAAGGTGGAGCAAGTGTTTGATTACTATCAGTATGAGGATTATGAGAAGGTGAGAACTGTTGCTATTGAGTTCTCCGAATATGCCACCATGTGGTAGAAGAACTTCCAAGCAATGAGAAGACAAGAGGGCTACCGAGAGATTAACACTTGGCTTGAGATGAAAAGAGTGTTTAGAAACAGGTTTGTGCCGAAAACTTATCTCTAAGATACTTTCACTCGGCTTCAAGAGCTGAGATAAGGAGGCCAAACTATTGATGAGTATGTTCAAAAGTTTTAAATGCTTATAATCCATTGCGAAGTAGAGAAACCACCAGCTTGAACAATCTCAAGGTTCATTACTGGATTGAGAGAAGACATTCGAGACATTATGGAACTCTAATGATTTGACATGATGGATGAAGTTGTTAAGATTGCCCGACGAGTAAAGAGTGCAAAGAAAGAGCTAAGTACCAGCAAGGATGTTGACTGGCTGACCTAGACAGGCAAGTCACTAAGCTCAATTGAGTACAGAGTTGAGCAAAAAGGTTGATGTAATAACCGAGCAAAAAGGTCGACCTGATGGTGAGATGCCGACCTAAACTTATGAGAAGGGGTAAAGGTTTGGTAGGAAGATTGGCCAGATCAAGTGCTTCAAATGCTAAAGGTTCTAACATATGGCTGTTTAGTATCTGAACTGAAGAACGATGGTCATTAAGGGAGACATCCTAAAGCTAGAAGTAGACAATAGTGATGAGGAACCTAAAGAAGAGGAAGTTCCTGCCGAAAAAGAGCTGATTGAGGAGGACGTGTTTCCTGAGGACTTGGACAAGTTACTCATGGTCATTTGATGCATTATGAGCGTGGAACTCTTACAAGAGGAGGAGTAGAGAGAGAACTTGTTCCATACCACCTGTAAGGTGAATGATCAAGTGTGCGTCCTCATCGTGGATAGTAGAAGCTACACTAATGCAGCATTAGCTAATCTTGTGTTGAAACTGAAATTGCCAACTATTGCACATTCAAAGCTGCACGAGTTGCACTAGTTAAGTGAGAAGAGAGCATTACATGTCACTTGGCAAATACTATTACCGATCACTATAGGGAATTACTTTGACCAAATTCTTTGCGACGTGTTACTTATGTCCGCTTCCCACGTGTTACTAGGTAAGCCATGGTTGTTTGATAGGAGAGTTATATATGACGGCTACAGGAACACGTATATGTTTAAAAGATCACGCTGAATCCAATGTCGTTGAGAGAAGTTAATAAGTTGTAGACGAAACTTGCTCATAGATCAAAGAAGGCTCTAATGATAAGTAGAGCCAAGCTCCAAGAGGTCATCAATGCGAATGAGTCAACCCTCTTGTTAGTCAGGCGACTATTAGAAATGAAGGATCAGGGTAAGCTTCCCCAACAAGTTAAGAAGTTGCTAGATGAATATACTGACCTGTTCTCAGAACGGTTACTTGAGGGGTTGCCTCCAGCTCGAGGTATAGAGTACTGCATTGACTTTGTACCTAGTGCCACATTGCCAAATAAGCCATCTTATCGAATGAATCCTGAGCAAACTATTAAGCTCTAGCACCAAGTCAATGACTTGCTTAAGAGAGGATATATTTGGGAAAGCCTCAACTTCTGTACCGTACTTGCACTTCTAGTAATGAAGAAGGATGGAACGTAGTGGATGTGTGTAGACAACTGAGCTGTGAACAAGATCACGATTAAATACAGGTATTCGATCCCGAGCCTAAAAGACATGTTGGATGAATTGAGTGGAGCTAGGATTTTTAGCAAGATTGATCTTAAATTTAGCTACCATCAAATCCGCATGAGGCTAGAGCACAATCCCTTTAACACATATACGATTAGGTTATTTGACACATCAATCAAGCTCTTAGAAGAATGCGAGAGAAGACCAAGGGTAGGATGGCTAAATAGTTCTAACTGGGAGACTTAGTGTGGTTGCATCTCAGCAAGGAACGGTTCTTGAACAAGAGGAGGAACAAATTATCTGCAAGAGTAGGCAGACCATTCAAAATCCTCTAGAAGATCAATGATAATGCCTACAGATTAGAATTGTCTGAGGATTATGGGGTTTCTAATGCCTTCAACATTGTCGACCCCAATCCGTATAACGTAGCGGAGAACTGAGCAAACACCATTTGAATTTGACCTCAAATCCAAAACAATTCAGAAGGAATGATGGAAATCAGGCTGCCAAACCATTGACCCGAAGCTGAGCTCGAGGACTAGAAGGTTTGCCATAGAGGATCCTCTTATTTTAGCCGACTCCTGCTAAGGCTAAGTATCTCCTTGCCAACCCGTTTTACATGCTGAGCCAAATGACTTCCTATCTCTTGCATGTTGAGTGTTGAGAAACTGAAGGCCGAGATAACAGCCTATCGTCATTCTCGTACATGCCTTTCTAATTACTTACTCGGCTTCACACTTATTGAGATGCCAAGGGACAGTTTGGATTGACTACGCCACCCCTACTAGAACAAGTCAATCGTTCATACTTTTTGTTCGCATCTTGTAATGACCTCACTAATGTAATGTTGCCACGTGTACAGTATCATGTATAGAATCCATCGCATCGATGATTGTTTTTCTTGTATATTCATTTTTACCTTTTTGTATTTTGTACATTACTTCCTTAGGAAATGTCCTTTTTGTCTTTTCCTTTTTAGAAAAGTTGCCCTAACTTACGGGTATAAATACCCTTATACTTTGTAGTTGTAAATCATCAGATCATTCTTAATACACTTGAGTATTTTCTTCCTTGCGTAAATACTGTTTGTTTACTTTCGGCATCACTCTTATCCTTTCCCTTAAGCAATGTTAGGTAGCAAGTAACCTCATCGAACCGATTCGTACGTCATATCAAATTGTGCAGTAAATCTTCGAAAGTTCCATTGGTGCGTCATATTTTTTGGAGCTGTTTGTGGGTTTTACTTACTCTTTTTCTATTTACATTGTCCTTTACACATATACCCCATCACTTACTTTCGAGCTTTTTGTAAGGTTGGACCCATCCAGCGATCGGCCTTATCTATTCTTGATCAAGGTTCATAACAACTGTCCTGTCATCGACGCATTACAAAATTATGGGTCCAAAGTGTGGATCCTCGGAGTATTGTTCTTTGATACTTATAAACCCAAACAGCTTGGTCTGTAATTCTAATAAAATTGCATATCTCCTTGAAAGAGCATTTATAACTATGTTGCTCTTTCCCTGCTTGTACTTTATTACAAAATCAAATCCTTTAAAGAATTCAACCTATCTCGCCTACTGCTTCGACAACTTAGTCTGACTTTAGAGGTACCTTAGAGATTCATGGTCAGTGTATATGAAAAATTCTCTCGGTAATAAATAATGGTACCATACTTGCAATGCTTGGATCAGTGCTAAAAGTTCTTTATCATATACAGAATAATTTAACTAGGGTCCTTGGAGCTTCTCATTGTGGAAGGCAATTGGTCAACCTTCCTGCATTAGGACAGTGCCTATTCCAATGCTTGACATGTTACATTCTAGCTTAAATATTTTCTTGAAGTCAGGCAAAACTAATACCAGAGCAGAGGTCAATCTTTCTTTTATCTTAGTAAAGCTCTTCTCCTCCCTTTCTCCTCATCAAAAGTCGGTGTTCTTTTTCATTAGTTTAGTAAGTGGCGCAGCGAGGGTGCTGAAATTCTTGATGAATCTTTTGTAAAACAAAACCAGTCCGTAGAAACTTCTTATGTTAGCACAAGTAGTAAGAGTCGACTACTCAATAATTGCTCGAATCTTCTCATCATCAACTCACAAACTTCTTCTACTGACTACATAGCCTAAGAATATCACTTTTTCCTGGCAAAAGCAACATTTTTTTAGATTGCCGAATAGTCTCTCGATATAGAGGATTTCCAGGACTTTTCTGAGATGTTCACAGTGACTCGGCATGTTGGCATTGTAAACCAGGATGTCATCAAAGTGTACCACAACATACTTCCCCATGAGATGTCTCAGTATATGGTTCATTAGTCTTATGAAAGTGTTTGGGGCATTTGACAAGCCGAAGGGCATGACCATCCATTCGTAAAGTCCATGTCGAGTATTGAACATAGTCTTCCATTTGTCGCCTGGCCTTAAGCGGATTTGATGGTAGCCAGATTTAAGATCTATCTTGTTGAAAATCTTGGTTGCACTTAATTCATCTAATAAGTCTTCGAGCGTTGGGAATGGATACCTATATTTGATCGTGATCTTGTTCATAGCTCGGCTGTTTACATACATCTGCTAGGTTTCATCCTTCTTCGGTATTAGAAGTGCAGGCTCAGCACAAGGGCTGAAACTCTCTCTTACATAGCCTTCTCTCTAGCAACTCATTGATTTAACATTGGAGCTTAAAAGTCTGTTCGGGATTCATCCGATAAGCTGGCTTATTTGGTAGTACAGCTCTAGGTACTAGGTTAAGGCAATGCTTAATGCCTTAAGTTGGGTGCAACCCTTCAAGTAAATAGGTTGGCATATTCATCCAACAACTTCCTGACCTCTTGGGGAAGCTTACCTCATTCCTTCATTTCTAAAAGTTGCCTCACTAGCATAAGGGTCAGCTCGCTTGCTTTGATGACCTCTTGAAGCTTGGCTCTACTCATCATTAGAGCCTTCTTCGATCCGCGAGCAAGTTCATTTGCAACTTGTGAACTTCTTTTGGAGGCATCAAATTCAGCGTGATCTCTCAGTCATCCTTCTCGAACATGTATATGTTTTTGTAGTTGTCATAGATGACTCTCATATCAAACAACCACGGCTAACTTAGCAACATATGGGAAGCACACATGGGTAGTATGTCGTAGAGAATCTGGTTTAAGTAACTCCTAATAGTGATTGGCAGTAATATTTGCCGAGTAACATGTAATGCTCCTTTCTCACTCAACCAATGTAACTTATACTGCTTTAAGATGTGCAACAGTTAGCAACTTTAGTTTTGAGATAAGATTGGTTGATGCTACATTGGTGCAATTTCCACTATCCACGATGGTTGCACACACCTGATCATTCACCTTACAGGTTATATGAAACAAATTTTCTCTCTACTCCTCCTTTCGTGAGAGTTCTATGTTTATTGTACGTCAGACAACCATGAGTAACTGGTCCAAGTCCTTAATAAACACGTCTTCCTTAATAAGCTCTTTCTCGGTATTTTCTTCTCCTCCTTAGGTTCTTCATTTGTACTTTCCACTTCTAGCTTCGAGATGTCTCCTTTGATGACCATCATCCTTTGGTTTAGGCACTGCGCAGCCATATATTCGAACCTTTGGCACTTGAAGCACTTGATATGGCTTGTCTTCTTACTAGACACTTGGCCCTTCTGATATGTTTAGGTTGACACTTCACTATTAGGTCGGTCTTTCTGCTTGGCTCTTACATCAACCTTTCTACTTTGCTCGGTACTTGACAGATTTCGGTAACTTGCTTGTCCAGGTCAGCTAGTCGACATCCTTACCGGTACTTGGCTCCTTCTTTGCCTCTTTACCCGTTGGGTAATCCTAACAACTTCATCCATTGTGTCAAATTGTTGGAGCTCCACAATATCTTAAATTTCTCCTCTCAACCCAGTAACAAATCTTAACACAATTTGAGCTGGTGGTTCCTCTACCTCGCAACAGATCATGAGTATTTGAAACTCTTGAACATACTCCTCAATAGTGTGGCCTCCTTGCCTCAGCTCTTAAAGCATAGTAAAAGTATCTTGAAGGTAAGTTTTCATCATGAATTTATTTCTTAGTATCCTCTTTATCTCAAGCTATGTATTAATCTCTCAATAGCCCTCTCATCTCCTTATCATCTAAAAATTCTTCCACTACATGGTGATATATCGAGAGAACTCAACAGCAGCAATTCTCACTTTTTCGTAGTCCTCATACTGATAGTAATCAAACATACGCTCTACCTTTTCTTCCCACTTCAGATAGTCATCAGCATTCTTAGATCCATTGAAACTTAAAATCCGACGCTTCACGTGGTCGGATGCATTCATACATACTCTTCTTCAAAATACTCCTCTTCATCAAGCTCTCTTAAGTCAATCTTTCACCTTATTCGTCCACTAACTCCTTTACCTCGAATGGGTTAAGTTGGGTTCTAACCTTTAACAGGTTGAGCAACTTGTGAAGTGTTTTGCGCGGCCTCAGTGGGTTGGCAAGACAATGCATGAATAGCTGGGTCAAATCTACTAAGAGGTTAGCTATCTTATCAAGTCTCTCGTTAGTGCTTTTGGGAGTTCCCTAAGATTGTCGTCCACGGTAGACAACTCCACATTCATACTTGGGTTCATCATTTTTCCTCATAGATTCAAAGCTTAAACAAACACTTTATGAAATTAACAGCTAACAATACAACGCTTAAATGAATACAGTAACTTGCTCTATTTTACATACGCAAAACAGAGTATAACAGAACTTTAAGAAGAACCAACTATAGCTCATACAAAACCTTCGCTTTGATACCAAGATGTTGCGAATCATGACCCAGAATAGATAAAGCTGGTTGCTGAATGGGTTCAAGTGTGCAGAAAACTCGAAAAGGGGGAATTAGGAAAGTGTTGAAAGGATAAAAATGATGAATGAAACAGTAAGCAAACCCATGAACAGCCTTAAAGGATATGACGCACCAATGGAATTTTCGAGGGCTCATGGCACAATTCGATATAACGTATGAATCGGTCCGATGAGGTTACTCACCACTTAGCCTCACTCAAGGGTTAGGATAAGAGTAATACCGAGAGTAAACAAACAATGTTTACATAAGAAAGAAAGTACTCAAGTGTATTGAAGATAATCCGATGCTTTACAGCTACAAGTACAGGGGTATTTATACCCATAAATTAGGGCAATTTGCTTAAAAATGAAAAGACAAAAAGGATATTTTCTAAGAAAGTAATGTACAAGATATAAAAGGGTAAAAATAAATATAAAAAAAAAAAACAATCATTGGTACAATGGATTCTACACATGATACTGCATAAGTAGCGATGCTATATTAGTAAGGTCGTTAAAAGATGCAGACAAAAGATATGGACAGATGGCTTGTCCAAATAGGGATAACTTAGTTAGTCCAGAGTTTCTCTTTCTTGGCTTCTCGGTAAGGAAGATGCCAAGTACTTGGTCGACTCAGGCGCTAATGAGTAATCTTTAATTCGGCACATTGCAGAAAGATGAGCAGTTATACAACTTGGTAAAGAAGTACTCAGTTAGAGAAGGATTCGTCGTGCCAGTCCCTTTAGTCCTCGGGCTCGGCTACGGGTTAAAGGTTCAATAGCCTGATTCCCATCACAAAAAGTAATTATCTTCATTGTCTCTCATTAAGTTTTGGCGTCCATGTTTAACTTGATGCCAATCACCCAATTTAACAGCTTAAGATATTTAGAGGAACAACATAACAATGGTGATTTGTAATTGTAGTATAGGTTATAGTAATAGTTGTAAAATTTTATAGTATATGGAGAGTGTCATGCGCCAAAGTAGGGAGTTGTAATAGCCTTATTGTGTAAATCAACCTAAGCTAAAAGCTAGTCATTTTAGTCGCTAACGTAGGTATAGTTTACATCAGGCCTTTACTACTTAACAGCATTGAGTCATCCAATTCAATCTCTCTTTAGCATCAACTTGTGATGTAAATTACTAAAATAGTTTTTAAAAGAGATTATTGTGGTATACAAGTTTGAAAAAAAAAACAAGTTTTATTAATAAGTTAAAAAAAAACGACACAAAAAGACTTTATAAAAGTCTACAAGTTTACAAAATATAGTACTAATAATAATAGCTAAAAATTAAATGGTCACCTGAAGAGACCTTATTAGTTTTTCTGAATGTTAGTAAAGTTAATAAACAAAATAGGGTTCCAACCAATTGATCTTGAATCTCACTCCCCGATCTCATTCTCTATACCTTTGGAGCTTGGAGTAGTACCAGTGTATCTACTGAGAGACTTGCAAGAGAATTATAAGGGGATGAGTGACAATTTGCTCAGTAAGTAGGTTGGAAACAATAGCACATATCCTACATAAATCAATCGGGGTTTTTAAGCAAGGTTAATTAGATGTAATGTATGTTCAAGTAAATGCAACGATGATTGGTCATCGTAAGATCAAAGAAATTGTACCTTCTTTAATATAGGTTTTAAGGAGTTTCACACTATGCACTTCACGGATTAGTTACCAAATTGAGGCTTATACAATGGAAAAATACATTTTACTTGAGACTACCTTCGAACCATGGTCCCTAATCTTGCCACAACCTCATCTCCTGTCACTTAGTTCAACTAAGAGTAAAAAAATGACTATTTCTACTATCCTCATCGAAGGGTCTGTATTTGGCCCGAACTCCCTAGCCGTTTTTCCCTAGTAGGTTACGATGCATATCCGATTATAAGTTAACTTGAGTTTGAGTTAGATTGATTTTGGGGTGATAAAGTAATTTCAAATAATTCAAAAAAAACAACCTCATAAAACAACCAATATATATACAGTTTAGTACTCCACAATAGTAATACAATATTTAAGCACATATCTACATAGGTTTCTAGTTTACATTCACAAGCAAGACACATACTGTCACACCCTGAAGCGGCAGAGTCATAACAGCCACGCCGTATAAACCATTCTAAGATAGAAGTTGACCTTACAACCGCTATTCTAGACCTGATTTACACAAGGCGTCCATGACTAACTCACTTTGAAGTAAACAGTTTATAATTTAAATAAATCGTTTACCTAAGAAAGTGAGGAAATACATATATACATTATAATTTAGTTATTATAATTATCGTTTACAATATTTCTCCATAATATATTTCCTAGTTATTACATTATTCAAAAATGAAAAATTCTAAAGTAAAAGCTTAAACCTTAAAAATATGTGTTTATTCTTCAAATGTTTTTCCTCACTCCCCAAGATCCAGCAGTTACTAGCTTAAGAGTAGCTGTTTGCCGCTTCTTAGCTAGCACCTGCATGACGTCTATAGGGATGTGAGCAACCACAACTTAGTAAGTTAGGATTAAGGACTTAAAACTATATCATAAACACAACAAGGTTTTCAATCAACTTATTAGGTGCAATGCATGTTCAAGCAAATGCCATCGCACGATGTTGTCTGGCCTATTGTGAGATTAGAGAAATTGCGCCCGCTCTAATCCGGATTGAGGAGTTGCCGTTAATGCAATATCTCACAACTAAACCCAGGCTTGTGTAATGGAGACCTTACTCCTCCCGTGACTACCTTCGAACCATTAACTTTACCCTCGCCGCAACCTCTTCACCTGTCACTTAGTTCGACTGAGGATGAAGAAGGGACCCTTTGCAATCCTACGCTATCCCTTTTGAAGGGGTCGGTATTTGGCTGGAGAATCCTAGGTTTCTCCTAATGGGTTGCCATGCAGGTCTAATTATGATTACAACTCGTATATTTGATTAGGTCCATTTAAGGTGATCATTCATTTCATATAAATCATACAATACATACCAGAACAATAAACAGAATCATAGTATTACTCATAATCAAGCACATGCACACAACCAACTATTTAACAAGCACAACCAAGCATAATCTTAAGCCTCCAAAATACAGCATCGTATTAATCCCAACTTACCTTGACTCTTCACTCACTCACTCGAGGTCCGACTTGCTCAGGCCATCGCTGATCATCCCTATAACACAAACGTGGTTTCAGTTTTTCATATAACTATTATAAGTTCGTTTTATCCTATAATGCTTATTGTTATGTTTTGTTTAGGGTTTAATATGTCTAATTATCTGGGTCTTAAGTTTTTTACAATTATTTTAGGTTTAAGGTTAGGTTCAGGTTCGGTTTCCGCATCAATTTTTAAATTAGGTTCTAGTTCGATTTTTAAGTATTATTTTATACTCGAACCCTAGAAATTCGTTTCAACTCATAATGTGAAATTAATCACATTACTTTTCGATCTCCTAAATACCATCATTATCTCTAATTAGTATTTTATTCCACCCGGTACACTTAAATCCTTATTTGTGTACCGAATTTACTCCTAATGTGAGAAATTTTTACATTTTTCATATAATTACATAAATTCAAGTTTCCCATCAGATTTATTGTATATTTTTATTATTATCATAATATCAATTTTTATTCTAATATTTTCTATTTATTATATTTCTAATAATTGTATATTCTGTACTATTACTTATTATGTATATAATACACATCTAATATTTTTATCACTCTAATTACTATCTCCCAACATCAATTATCATTTCAAAATGTCTAAATTCATCCTAAATCAGATTTTACTACTAATTACCCTAATTTACAAAATGAACTTAAAATTTACTATTTTTCCCTATTACTCATTTACTACATAATTAACCTAATAATTACATTTAACATCTTAAATGCTACAACTATCATGCTCCATCAAATTTCAACATCTTAAAACATATACTTATTCACTAAATCAGTAATTAACCATTTAATTACTTTATTAACCCTAAATTACCCATTTTATGCCTCATTTTAAGGCCTAAAAATTATCTAAAATTTTCAAAAATTAATTTTTGAAAATGGGATTCATAGCATTGTTCTATATCATCTAAGTAGTCTACACAAAAATTTTGGGTTCAAAACTACACTCCTAATATCATTTATTTCTAAACCGAAACATATTCGATTTTGTACGATTTCTTAAGGACCCTATATCACGAGACATATTTTTATCAAAATAATATTTTTCCTAAAAAATACATACAAAAATATTTTAGAATAACAAAATTCATAATTTTCTAATAATATTTACTATTTTTACAAAATTACATAAAATTGGGCTGAAAATCGGACTCATCAGTCTAAGTGGCTCTGGCCATCGCCAGCCGTCATAGCCTTATCGGCCAGTCTGGGCGCTACCACCACCGTGTAGTAGTAGTGGCCGTCCACTCCCAGGTGCTCGTCTGGTGTGGGTTCCCTTTCAAGACCCTAATTGCACAGTTTTTTTTTTCTAACCCTATTTTTCTCTCAATTTTGATGCTCCTAATTTTTCTTTGATTTCTAACTGTCCAAATGAGGTCTGTGATTTTTTTTCCTATTTATAGAGCTTTGTGGTAATTAATGTACATTAAATTGGACAAGACATTGCCCAAATCCCTTAATTTTTTGCTTTTGTATTGCTCTAATTTAATTGGCTGATTTTTTTCTTATTTTTCCTAGCTGCTACGACCCAATTCTGGATCATTCCTTATTTTTTCTGATTTTTCTTTATTTTTCCTTAATTAATTATGAATTCTCTTTAATTATTTAGTATTATTTTAGCACATTTCACGTATTTTAAGTAATTACACGTATTTCTACCTACATGTAAATTCATATATTGTATAAATAAATATTTCTAAATATTATTTAGGTTATTTTATGATTTTTTTGTATACATATAATTTATCTTTAGCGATTCGTTAATTATTGGAATACATTTTATGCATTTTCGATAAATAACAAGTTATATATTTAAAATTTGGAATTTTTATAATCTTTTATTTTATTGCTTATTTTCTTAAATTCAAACTGACGGGATCATTTTTACTAATATTTCTAGCTTTACTTATAATTTAGGCTTGATTGGATCTTTCAGCCGATTGAAACCTTAAGTGACTAGTTGTAGGGTTTATACATACTAAGGCCTCTAAGTATTCTTAATAATACTTCAAAGTATGGTGAAGTACTAATTCCACTTACTTCAACTTGTGACGCTTGACGATCTTGATAATTAATCTCATTTACTTTCATTGTTCTCCCAAAAGTAATCAATATAATCATTTTAGTTTTACTAAATATAAAGTTGGATAAGTTCATTTTAATAATTTAAGTGTAGTTATAACTTATCTCTAGCAAGTGGTATAAGTTTTGTATTGAGTTCCAACTTGTTGCTGAAGTCTCTGAATAAAGTTCTGAAAATCCTAATACTAAGTCTTAATCTCAGGACCTTCTGACCAAGTCTCCAAGATTATCTTAGTTATACCCTTACTTCAATTAATCATCTAAATAAGACTTTAAAGTTATTTTCACTAAGCATTTCACACTAACCAACCCTTGAATCAAGTCTCAAAGCAATTCAGACTACATTTTCCTTACCAAGTATTTCCTAAACAAGCTTATCATAGGGGTATAATTAAATCCCATTTGCTATTCAACTTTCTGATCAACTCTTTGAACTAGAGAATAGGTCTCTTCTTTACAAACAAACCCTCTAAAGATGCCTCTAAAGCCATCTTGTCTCAGCCTTCTAAATCAACCAACCTTACCTTTATTTTACTAAACAATTCCTTAAATGAAGCTCCAATATATTTAGAATTAAAGTCCTTTCATCCACCAACCTTTTAAACATATATCTGAAGTCATTTCAACTATGCTTCTTTTACTCAATAGCTTCTCAAATAAGACCCCAATAGGTTTATAATTATAATCCTTTACTACCTATCTCTTTGATTAAGTATCTAAACCAAGAATTAAGTCCCCATTCTCTAGTTCAGCCATCTAATGAACTCTTTGAATAGAATCAATTTACGTATTTACTTCTAGTGACTTACCTAAACATCTTATTTTAGTTTACAAACATGATAAAGCATGATTATACAATAGGTTCTTCATACCTATAACAGTCATATCACTTTAAATTTTCGAATCCTCCTATCTTTACTTTAACACATGTATACTATAATTGGTAATTTGTACATATCTCAAATCACATTCAATTTAATAAACTCTAGATCATTCTTTACAGTAATATATTATACAAACAAACTTTAGAACCATTGCATATTGTTTTCCACATGATTAATTGCACAAAAATTCCAAAAAATGGCATTTTTCATCAATTTTAGAGGCTAAAAAATTAGTAAAAATCATACAAAATATTTTTGGCTAAAAACTCTTCATAGGATTCAAATATGTAGTATATGAAAGTTACAGAAAAATTTTGGTTTCGAAACAGCAACAATAAGGTCTTCAAATTAGCTTTGAAATTTGCTTGATTTCGCTCAGTTTTTTAAGGAAGTACTATATCTACTAACAATTATTACAATTTGATATTTTTCTCTAAAAGTACTTGCAAAAATACTTTAAAATAAATTTTCTCTTAATTTTTTAAATTAAGTTATTATTTTTACAAAATTTGAAAAAATTGGACCAAAATCTTGACTTACTAAAAAATGACCATTTAGCTACTACCATCCTCCACCACCTTGTCAACAGCCTTAGGCACAGCCATCTCTGTCTCCTAGTGGTGGTGGTTCACTTCTAGAAACACCCAACATCTGTGTTCACAAAAATAGTTTGGTTATGTGGTTTTCTTTTCTAATTTTTCTGGAAATTTTCTTTCACTTTTCTTCTTGTTTCTAAAATTTCTTTAGATTCCTAATACTCTTAAGAATTTCTAGAGAGATTGTTCATGATTATTTCTAGGTGGCAAGTTGTAAAACATACATTTTCTCTCTCTTATTGCTTAATATACCGATTCCATGATGCATATCTAGGTGTCTTAAGTTAAATTTCCACTCCCCTAGCTATCCATGCATGTGCTACGCCTCATTCCATCTTGATTATGGTAGTTTTGTAATTTATTCTAATTATTTGTCACTTTTCTTGCAAATGTTTAGTTAATTACATGGATTTTTGCGTATTTAAAGCATTTTCGGATATATAGTTATATATAATAATCACACCTGAGGTATACATACTATTTTTATATGTTATTTTATGTCACTTTATAATTTTAGGGTGTAAATAATTTATTTCTAAAGTTTGGTAAATTTTCATTACCTAAATCGTATGTTTACGATGAGGAATTACACTGTAGTAGAATTTGGTGAAATTAACTATTTTTGGCTATAATATTATTATTTTATTATATTTTTAAAATCTAGACTTATCATGTATCGTTATCTAACTCTTATGATCTATACGTGAAGTATTATCCCCGTTTAGTTAACTTCTATGTACGCCTTAAATTACTAACTCGAAATAACTACGTAAAACTATGGGGCTCACAGAAAATATTAATGATATTAACATTAAAATATGGGATTCGGACTTTTCCTTTAGGAATCGAACTAGTTTGAGTACTTAAAAAGAAAAGGAAAAAATATATGGTCTACATCATTGACAAGTCATAGACCCATGAACCAGAGCTAAACAAGAATCCGATTAGGTTGGGCAGGTGTCAATTCCTTTACATGGGGAATTGCGAGCTTGTGGTTCCGATCAAGTTTGTAACCTTGCATAGTTCTGTTTACTCTATCTAAATTGAAACGCAGGTATCTTAATCCCGAGCCCTTCCAATTTTGAGCCTCTAAAGTCTCACCAACACCCACCACAATAAGCATGTGAAATACTCTAGGTTGTTAGCCCACTTAATATTTAGATTAAGTACTCGTACTTTGCTCTTAATGATAAAAACTAAGCACAACTCTGAACAGGCTCACTAGGCACGATAACTTAAGCTCATTTACTCTAAGATAATAGAAAGAAATAAAAAAGTTATTCTTAAGATAATAGAAAGATATTATCTATTTATTTGTTCACTTAAATGAAACATGATCGGAAAATGATTATTTTAAGATAGTGTTTAGGTTGCAACTTTTTCAACATTTGATAAAACAAAACCAATTGTAGCATATTTTGTTTACTGGATAACTCCAATAATAGGCAAAATATATTGAAAAAAATTCAAATTTTTCTATATTGCATTTGGTGTTATAAAATTCTTAAGGAAAATTACATACAAGAATTATAACTTGCAAATTTTAACTTCTATTTATGATTCCCACCTCTTAGTGTTTAGGATTAACCATCAAACACTAAAGTTGTTCTTATTTCCTAACGTATCAAAAGTATAACAAATTTAGATTAAAGATTTATATGCAAAAGTCTAACTTTGATTTTAATATGATCTCTCCTACTTATTCTTAATCTTAATTTCAATTTGCCATTTGTCATTTGTTTTATCTATATGCTTGTAATTATATTTTATATGTTAATGCAAATAACAGGTAAAGTAAAATACTAAAATATAAAGAGATAAGAGATTAGAAGATCAAGCAATGGACATATAGTGGTTCCATCTTGTGTATCGCTTTATTTTTCCACCACTCCATACTAAGGATCAAGTCCTCTACATCTAAATATCCACCATTTGAAAGAACTTATAATGAGATATATAGTTTCCACAAGTCTACCTCACATCTTAATTTATACCATAAGATTACACAAATCTACAAAGTTTCCCTCTCTATTATCACGAATAGCCTTAGACTAAGTTTAAAAGCTTTGTTTCACTCTTGAAGATTACAAGAAGATTCCTCACTCTTTATCTCAAATTCTTAATCTCTCACAATAAATATGACACTTTAGTTCATATAGCTTTTAAATAAAACCTTGCTAGCTTGCTTTTCTTAGAATACAAGAATCACTTGTTCATTAGAAATGTCTATATTACATTATCGTTGTTGTTGTGTCTTTGTTCTTGAGTTTCCAGTCCTTTAATTACACTTTATTCTAACATTCAAATGTTGTATTTTTGGTAATAGTCGTCGTATTTTAAAATCTTTGCAATTCTCATCTTTGTTTTCTCTTTGAATCTGTTTAATTGTTAATGATATGTATTATCCATTGTTTCCTCTTTTATTCCCTTTAAAAAATGTTCTTTCTTTTCCTTTTAATAATTTTTTGATTCAATCCATGCTTGATCATTTGATTATAATGTTCTTTCTTTTCCTTTCAATAATTTTTTGATTCAATCCGTGCTTGATCATTTGATTATTATGATAAATATATCTTAATATCCCTAGTAATAAGATATATTATCTAAATATATTTTCCCCTTGATAGTAGGTCTTGACTTATAATTCTAAATTAAATTGTCTTTTGTTCATTCTTATGAATAGTTTCTACTTCTTTTAGCTTTTGAACAAATAATGTTTCTAATCTTTTGTTTGTCATTTGAAATTGTCAAGCATCTCGATTATCTTCCGAAGCTAAGTGGTTTCTAATGTTTTCTTACTTCCTATCTAGCTTTCGAAATTGCATTTAGCTTGTTGCATTCTTGAAGTTTCTAGTTCAAACTACTTGTTACTTAGCTTATGAAGTTTCCTTAACTTCTAAATTCTTCTTCTTCATGTTTTATTCAAACTTTTCTTCCCTTCTTCATCCTTAAATTTTGGTTATACTTTTTTTGTCATGTCTCTTTGCTTCGAATATATATATTCTCCTTCTTGAATCTCAGCAATACATGTTTTAAGCTTCTTTTTGTTCTGATCAGAATATGAGTTTCATGAAATTTATCTTTTTTGCATATTCAATAGCTTGACTAGTAATAATAAGTATGTATATTTTTTTTATCATCAAAACGCCTTATATAGAGGTTTTAACTATTTTGCTTTTTCTTATGATGATAAAATACACGCTTGAAAATAATTTAGATAATCATTGAATAAACATAGTTAAAATTAAACCTTTCTTAGCTTCAATATGCTATTGCTTTTGTATAATGGAGTTCACTAGATTCTCCTACTTTTTATTAATTCTCTCCCTTGATTGACTAATTATTAAGACATTCCTTGTATTCAATTGTTACAACCTAACAAAGCATAGGATGTATCGTTATATAGGAATACCTATTTACATTCAACAAAGATACTATTTATGACAAAAGGATACTGTAACGGCAACTTTACACTTGATTACACAAAAAGTGTACAACCTTAAACATAACTACACTTAAAAGAACGTAGTTTTTTTTTTTCCCCTTCCATCATATATGTATAGATCTTTTTTGGGACTATGATTAAAATACAGCAAGGCTTTCAAAAGTAGTCGACTTTGTCCTACACACTTTTAGAAGTCTTTCTCCTAGCTAATAGTAGTGTCCATTTGGATTTATTCTTGGCTTGAGAATACACAAGTATCCTTTCAGCTTTTTGTGAGCTAAATAAGAGTGGATAAAATAAAACATAGCACAAGCAAAACATACATTTACAAACATCTTTACCATAAAGCATTCAATTTCATATTGAGAATTAGTAATACAAAAGGTCTATGTAGGGAATACGTACTATGTTTATGCATACAACATGCATTAGTACTGATATCTTAGCCTAACCTATATGTTATCTAGTTACTTGATACTTTCAGATATCTAGATACAAAGTCTAGGAATTTAGGGCAATAAAGAGCTATTACATACAGCTTAACTGAAACTATAAGTGGCTAAAATTGATTAAATAATGCAAATCTATATGCTCAAAACTCTGCTTAGCTGTATTCCAACTTCTAAAAAACTTGACTTATAGGTCTTTTCGTGTCATGCCATGAAAGCTACAAGCAATGTAACAACCTGATATCAGGCATGAATCTTAAGTTCTATACCATAAATAACTTAATTAACTTAGTTCCAACTTTGTTTTCTAGCTTTATAATTTAATCCTTCACATAAGGTTCACTTAGATAAATACCTAGAAGGATAGTTTATTTTCCAAGTATTCCAAGCAATAAGATACCTCAGCAAATAATTCATACATGAAGAAATATTTCACTTAATCAATACACATTCAACGAAATCACATACATAATCAATCAATCATGCGATCTTAGTTGATAACACAATTGGCTCCAAGTTAAGTAGACATAAGTTTACTCGCTTAAAAAAAGAAAATATCCACTTATTGAGGCTTGACAGTAGTGCAAATCCTATGCTTCATGACATAGTCTTTCCTCACCTATCACACTTAAGAAAATGCATACAGTCCCCAAGTTAACTACTAGTCAGAACCAAATCCCTATAAGTTTATGTTTGCTTATCCTTCTAATGTTATGTTTTATGAACTTCAATTGACCGTATCTTCTTATTTCTCATTCGATTTTAGTAAACTTTATATCGTTATGATCATTATTTTGAGTATTATAAAGCATCTTAATAAGTAAAATTGATCGATATGATTATAGGGTCTAAAATGCCCTTTTTCGCTATTGACTCAATCCTATGTTATCGTAATTTTGTAATCGATCCGAATAAGCTTTAATTCTAAACTAAAAACCTAAAATTTACGTTTACCAAGCTTGTCCAATATATATTATGTACCAAAAATGCCAATCTTACATTAACTTAGCAAATTTCTTAATAGTATTAATGTCACTTTTCAATTTAGGTTAATATATAGGTTTATACTAGGAAAATACATAATAAATAGTATATGGGCTCGATTAGCTTCATGAAAAATACCATGAACTCATAAAAATATATAGTTTTGATATTGACCATCATTTATACTTAACTAGCTTATCATCTATATTTGTAAAAATATCATTTTTAGCTTGAAACAACGGAAAATTAGTTAAATAAGAAAATTTATGTATAAGATAAAATTCAAGTATTTTAAATATCATTATAAACTTTTAGAAGTTAAAATATGTCAGGCTCATCAATTAATTTATTCAAGAACTAATTATTTCAACAATTTGATAAAATTGCTAGTTTTATTCAAAATAAATATAATAAATAGTAAACATGTATATTTTCAAAAATTCTTATTACCGCAGTTCAATATATATATTAAGTATAATATACAAAAATTCAACTTGAAACAACAACATTTAATATTTAAAAAAATTACATTAATTTTAACCTGAACAGAGCATTTTCTTAAGAAACCTATATTTCCACTCATGATTTAATTAAAATAAAATTACTACATTAATCTACATCTAAAATAACCCTAGAATTTTTTTTTTGTCATAATTAGTTATTTCGATTTAATATTTTAGAAATTTAAGAAACTTATGGGCGAAAAACATAGTAGCTTGAATGTTCAACCTTTGGCCACCTTTTGGTGATGAACCCTTATTGAAAAGTGTGGCGAACTATTACTAAGAATAGACAAGGTCAGTTGCCGGATTGGTCCAAGCTTATAGAAAGCTCAAAAAGGAAGTGATGGGGGAATGTGTGAAAGGACAAATGTGAATGAAGGGTAAGCAAAAACCCACAAAGAGCTCTAGAAGATATGATGCATTAATAGAACTTTCAAGAACTCACAGCACAATTCTATATAACATATGAATAAGTTCTATGAGGTTACTTGCCACCTAGCTCTGCTCAAAGGTTAGGATAAGAGTGATGCCGAGAGTAAATAAGTAGTGTTTACATAAGGAAGAAATACTCAAAAGTGTATTATTGGTAATCTGATTTTGATGTTTATAGCTATAAGTATAAGGGCTATTTATACCCATAAGTTATGGCAACTTACTCAAAAGGGAAAAGATAAAAATGGTATTTTGTAAGGAAGTAATGTACAAAATTAAAAGGGTAAAAATAAATATACAAAATTGGTGCAACAGATTCTACACATGATTTTGTATACGTGGCAATACTTTATTGGTGATACCATTAGAAGATGTGAACAAAAAGTACGATAAGCTTGCGTGTTTGCTTAATTAGTCTGAAGTCTTACTATCTCAGCTTCTTAGCAAGGGAGGGGCTGAACCATTAGTCGACTTGGGTATGAGTGAGTAATCTGTAACTCGATCCACTATAGAGAGATAGGCAGTCATTTGGCTTAGCATAAAGAGTGACTTAGCAAAGAAGTACTCAGCTTTGACAAGAGTCGGCTAGAGTAGAAAAATTCGCCTTGCCAGGCCTTCCAGCCCTCAAGCTTAGCTAAGGGTTAAAAACCTAATAGCCTGATTCCTATCATTCCCTTTGGATTGATTTGGATTTAGAATCAAATCTAAATGGTTTTCGATCAGCTCTCCATTGGGGTGATATGGCCTGAGGTTGGTAACGTTAAAGGTGTCAAACATCCCATAGTCCTTGGACAACTCCCATCTACAGGCATTATCATTGATCTTTTAGAGGATTCTGAACGGTCCTTCAGTTCTGGTAGATAATTTGTTCCTCCTATTGCTCAGAAACCACTCCTTACTGAAGTACAACCATACCAAGTCTCCTTGCTGGAATTGTTTAGCCGTCCTACTCCTAGTCTTCTCTTGCATTCTTTTAGCAACTTGGTCGATGTGTCGAATGACTTTGTCATAGATGTGTTGAAGGGATTATGCTCTAGTTGAAGCATCAGGATCCTCTTGCGAGAGTACAAGTGTAAGGGTGTGATCAAGGGGTAACTCGAAATTGAAACCATAGACCATTTTGAAGGGAGTTTGCTTAGTGGTGTCATGCATTGTTCGATTGTAAGCGAACTTAACCATTAGTAAGCAAACATCCCAATCAGCCAAGTTCTTGCCCATTGCAGCTTAAAGTAGTGATCCTAAAGTGTAATTAACTACTTCTGTTTGGCCGTTAGTTTGAAAGTGACAGGAAGTACTGAGTAGTAGTTTAGTCCCCATCTGATACTATAAGGTCCTCTAGAAATGGGTCAAGAACTTTAGTTCTCTATTGGAGACTACACTTCTCAGCACTCCATGTATCTACATAATTTCCTATAAGAAAAGAGAAGCAATAGCCAAAGCATCGTTAGTTTTGGAGCAGGATACAAAGTGTGCCATTTTATTGAACTGATTCATGACGACCATTATAGAATCTATGCTTCGGGTAGTTCGTAACAGTCTGGGAATAAAGCCTATGCTCAATTCAGTCTACAACTTTGTTGAGACTGGTAAAGGCATTGCTTTTCCTTGCTTGACTCAATACTTAGCCTTCTTGCATATTACAGATTTCTATAACTTGATGCACATCTCTCCTCATTATCGACTAAAAGAATCATCCATTCAGTAATTCATATGTTCTTTTCTCCCTAATATGTTTGGGTAATCCTCTACTGTGGGTTTCCTTGATCAATAGCTCCTTTAGGGAACAAGTTAGCATGCATAATCTTCCACTTTGGAACAAGTAGCCATCTTTCACATGATACTCATCTACTGTCCTTCCATTAACGCAATGTGAAATTATGGGTCCAAAGTGTGGATCCTCAGAATACTGTTCTTTGATACTTGCAAACTCAAATAGTCTGGTCTACAATTTAGTTAAAAGTGCATGTCTCCTTGAAATAGCGTCTACAACCATGTTGCTCTTTCCCTACTTGTATTTAATCGCGAAATTGAATCTTTAAAGGAATTTAACCCATTTCACTTGCCGCTTTGATAGCTTAGTCTGACTTCGAAGGTATCTTAGTAACTCATGGTCAGTATATATGACGAACTCTCTTGACAGTAAATAGTATTGCCATACTTGCAGTGATCGGATCAGCGCTAAGAGTTCCTTATCATACACGGAGTAATTTAACTGTGGTCCTATGAGCTTTTCATTGTAGAGGGCAATTGGTCAACTTTTCTACATTAGGACAACGCCTATTTCAATGCTTGATGCGTCATATTTTAGCTTAAATATTTTCTCGAAGTCAGGTAGAATTAACATCGAGCCGAAAGTTGATCCTTTTTTTATCTCGGCAAAGCTCCTCTCCTCCTTTTCTCCCTATCAGAAGTCGGTGTTTTTCTTTATTATGTTAGTAAGTAGTTGTAGACACTTAATTTTTGTCCCTCGTAGATCTAAGTTTTGTTTTAGGATCCTAATTCTAAAAATAAAAAATAATAAATAAATAATAAAAAATTGAAAAAAATGAGAAAAGAAAAAATTATAAAGATTTTTTGGTTTTTAGAAAAAAAAATTATTTTAGAATCAATTAATTTAGTTTTGGTTCGGTTTAAATAGCTTTAGAGAGTCTCATAGTTTAAGTATAACTCAATTGTACCAAATATCAAGGTATAAGCCAACGGCCTAACATATAAATATTGGAGTATTGATATTGCGTTAACTTGAAATCATGAGTTCAAATCTCGCTAAGCACTTACATATCTTTCATTTTTCTATCTTTCGCATGGTAAAAAGCAAGGAATTACACACTCTACTTTTTCATAACATTCTTACAATTCTGTATGAAACTTTACTAATCAACCCTATTATCTATCGATTACTCCACCATCCTTGATACGAACAACAAACACCAACAACACATTCTCATGAACCTTCGTCATCTCTAAACATCACTCTTTGCAATGTCCAGACAATTCTCTAATTGTGGCACACGAATTCTGGCACACGAATTCGCAAGTTCACAATAGCGATCGGCACACACCATCAAGCCGCACACCCAACTTCACTACAAACGCCATTGCTTACCACACAACACCCGATCCTCAACATGCTACGTAACACAGTAATAGACGGCAGCGGCAACGTCCACGCTAGTAGCAGCTTCAATACTCCATCATCGCCATAGAATACCAATCTGAACCAGTCGCAACTCGATCCAGATTTAGCACAATGCTTGGCTGGCAACATTGTTGATCACCATCCACTGCCTCAACCTGATCCAACAGTGCACTTCCTCCTCATCCAGCAGTTCGTAAGTCTGTGCTCTCGCACATGATAAAATACTCCAAGCTCGATTGCAACAACGCAGCAGCGACTACTTATTGGGCCTCCGTCGACTAACTAATCATGGCCACTGCGATACGAGTACGTCCTCGTTGACAATGCCAACAGCAGTCCCCCATGCAATCGGTTACAATAGTACACGAATCTCTTTCGCACGCCTTGACCGAAGATACACCAACACCTACAGTAACCAAATCCTCGACGACCGCTACGCTCCGCTGTCCATCATCCTCGCCTCATTGATCCAAAACCGTACGCCTCGCTAGTTGCTCATTATCGAACAACAACTCCGTCACACGCCTCTTCAACGACGGACAGCCCCAAACACAACAACTCTACGCAACGCCACAACTTCCATGCCACAGTTCGTCAAACAACTGTCACGATCAGTAAGCTCAGGTTCGGCCTTCTTCGGTTCTTTTTTAATATTTTTTTTATATTGTATATATTATTAAGTTATTATTTATTAGTTACCATAATATAATATATATGAATATGTTAGTTTAGGACTTTTAGTATTAGTTTATATATGAAGTGTATTATATAGAATTATTTTATTTAAGTAAATAGTTATTTAATAGTAGTAATATAGATATAAATATATATAGGAATTAGTTTAGGGATCGTTAGGATTAGTTTTTTCTTTTTTTCTTAAAGATTTATCATATAGAAAAATTTTTTAAATAAAAATTAATAATAAAAAAATCTTTTCGAAAATTTTAAGACTTTTAGAAATTTTTTTTTTTAATAAAATCACTCAAGAGTTAGTACCACTTTAACTTTTATTTGAATAAATTGAATCAATAATAACATAAATTCGGTTGGTTTTCAAAAAGTTAAAAAGAACCAACACACTCAAGTTTTTTTGGAAAGAACTACGATCGTCTGATCCCGGCTAATGGGTACGTAGGCATGTTTGAGGCAACGATAAAATCTTTAAAAAATTTGTTTTTTTTTTCTTATTTCTTTTCATTTTTATTCTTTCTCAAAAATATTAAAAAAGTATAATTTAGAAGAATAAACCTAATTTCGGAAAATAGATAGTAGTACCCATTAGGGTTTAATAGGTTAGCTCTTACATTCGAAACTCTCCGGTTTTTCATTTAAATTGAAATCAAAGATTGGTAGCTAAATCGTAATCAATCCACCCAATTAATTATGGTTTCCTTTCCTTTTCTCGACTTCAATCAGGGTGGTGACTCTAAAATTTTTTTAACAAAAGAATCGTAATTTCCTAATTTCTTTAGTCGAGAGTTAATATTAAATAGGTTAAGGTTTAGTATTAATAAAAAAATAGGAAATCAAAT